>OX457037.1:16367294-16784794 GCA_949752735.1 Lumbricus terrestris | reverse complement strand
TATAAAACTTACACATTATCATCAACCCATTCAGCCGTCGTGGGACTCGTGCCATATTAAGCCGATGCCATTTTTAATGTGAGCCAAGGGCGGATACAGAAATTTTCGAAGGGGGGGGCTAAAGTCCTACGGAACTACTAAAGAGGGGGGGCCACGTCTACTTTCCAAGCAAAATAGCTGGTCAAAAATAAAGAAATTTCTAAATGGGGGGGGCCATGGCGGGATTGGCCCTCCCCTGGATCCGCCCCTGATGTGAGCAGACGTGCTTCGGTGCAAATTGTTGGCACTATTTGCAAAGTCAACTAATACTTAAATGCCACGTTTAGATTATTGTGCAGTTTAGCGTCCCAAATTATTTTCACCATCCTAAATTATTTTAGCTATTTCTTTCCATTACTTACTTACCTACTTATGGTAGATATGAAGCGCTTTATTACGTCACAATACGTCACTTAACATCCGTTTAATGTAAATAATAAATATCACATAAAGTATCGTATACATGAAATAATGGCCAAGAAGTTGTAGTAGTATTTGCAATTTAACGTCACTGTGTGGTAACAAAGATCATTAGCGACGTCCTCCTCCTTTATCCAGGCTTGGGACTGGCACTGGCAGAGTGCAACCAGTGGCGGAGTTAAAAGTTGTGTCAGTACAGATAATGAACGCGGAACAGATCGCTGAGGTTTGGAATTTCTCGTCTGAGTCATCTCTATTGCCAGAAATTGATAGTCTTCTGGACCCTTGAGGTTTTCATGCACACATTTTATGATTTCCTCAAATAGATATGTGTTCTTGTATATGTCTTTCAGCTATTATTCCAAAGAAATGGTGAAAATAATTTGGGACGTTAAACTGCACATGAAAATAATTTGGGACGCTAAACTGCACATGAAAATAATTTGGGACGCTAAACTGCACAATTACCGTCCTTTATTTAAACTAGGACTACACGACACTTGGCTTACATTACAGACGGTGAATCAGGGGCAGAAGATCGAATATGCCGTCAAAGTGACTGGTACTAAACCTCTGACGATAACCTGGTATCGCAATGAAACGGAAAAGCTGAAATCGAGCTCTCGTCAGAAGATCACTTTCCTCCAGGCGACGGGCGACGCGAAGTACGTCGTCATGGAGGCAGACGCCGAGGACGATGGCCCGCTGAAGGTCGAGGCCACAAACGCTGCCGGGTCCGACGCCAAGTCCTGCATCGTCACCGTTATCCGTAAGTTGCTAATCGATTTTGTTGGTGTGACTAGTTGTCATAATTACATCCAACGCCATACTGTTGTCTCACTGTTCAGTTAGACTCCTGAGTGTTCAACGGTTTTAGCCAGAGATGCTTTCGTAAATTATCTGAACAACACGAGGATGAAAGTCATCAAATTCAGATGTGTGTCGGATAAATTGATAATGCAGTTAAAAGAAGTAGATTGGAAGACGTGATTCCTATAGAACTAGTCCCACACAATTATAAATAGAAAAATGTACTATCAGTGCACCACTGGTAATGTCAAGTTCAGTTTTGGAGTAGATGAAGATCACTTTGGGTTTGGCAGAAGAGCAATAGCTTCAGCTAAATCAGAGAGTTGCCTTGTCTATAAAATGTTGATGACTTCATTTTTATAACTTCGGTATGTCAGGCCAGTCGTCACCTTTACTACTTGGTCTTCCAACTTACTGGTCAGTGTTTTCATTTTTACTGAATTCATTAGCCTAAGTGGAACTAAAGCTTTGAAACATGCGTTTTGAAACAGTCCATCATGTTTACCCCTGAACTGTTGTAGTATTGAAACAATTGCCTTGAGCTTGCCTAAACTTATCAAAGTTTGCCTAAAGCGGTTGCCTAGAAAGGATATGTCGAAGTGAAATAGACTTTTTTTCACTGAACGACCTTCCAAGTGGTGGATTGACTTTTAATTTAATCTAGGTTGATAGCTTTTGAAGCTGAACTGAGCACTGAACTGAGCACTTTATGATTCTTATTGTGCTTTGTCTGATAGTTTATTGGTTGTGGCACATTATGCAGTTTTTCATAGATCATCCACTGAGCAGGACATCGGAAAGCATTATTAAGTGATATGTCTGAATTGGCTTTCTTTTATAGTAGTTTTCATTTTCAGCGAAGGCTGCCTGTCTGGATGTGAAGACTGATGCCACAGATTTGTTTCTTTCAGGAAGCACAACCTTGCAGAAGGATGACTTTGAATCATTATTCAAGATGTTGAATATTTACTTTGGGGATATCGGTTAAAAAGTGTCTTTTCTGTTGTATATGATAGTGCGCTGAATCTGACAATGTGGCTTCTAAGATTAAGTATTGCCAGCTTATAAGCTTACCAACTCCTACCAGTGTACAGATGGTGTTGCTATCCTGTTCCTGTGCCTTCAATAATAATAATTATTTTCCTCCTGATTTAAACCTGACATTTGGCATGAATGCTGACTTTATATTGCACCTACTTACCAGTAATCATCGGCTTGTGCATTATACAGTGGAGCTATGAAAGTTCTTGCATTGATTACTGATTGTTCTGGTTGCTGTGGAAGGGTGAGGTAGATCACTGTTAGGTTATTTTCAACTGTTGTGCATTTATTTGCTCATTAGCTCTGGCAGGAGCCAACACTGGTAAGTGCTGAACAGGATTTATCGCAACTCACTCGATTGCTTGAGCTTTTATTTCGGATTGTTCCGTTTTATTTTGAACGGCGACTGGTTAATTTAGTGTTTTTGCGCCTCAATCAAGTGACATTTCTTCCTCTTATTTTTTTCTTACTTCATTTATTCTATTAATTGTATAGTATAGTATGAAGGATTGAAGTTGCTCTCTTTATTTTATTTCGTACCTGATGCTTAGTTTGCAAATCTCACTTCATATTTGCTTAACTGTGCCTGACCAATCAATTTTTTTACAAAGCGCCTGTGAATATGCTGGTTTCTCCAACTTACAAGAGCTTCTGATGCTGAAGGAATCTGATATTTATGTTTAAAAAATTAAAATTTTATGATTTTTTTAATGTTCTGTCTAGGGGTTTGTTAAGAGCCATAATGATGAAAACAGCCTTCCATTGCTTATAATTTGGTATTATTTATATTTAGTTATGCAATATGCGTATATCTGTGTGCTTGCAGATATATTTTACAAGCAGACAAGTCCTTTGAGGATTCCCCAGTGTTTTTGAAAGGCCATGAATAACTTTGGATGATGTTGGTGGCAAACATCTCCATCTATCCATTCAAAATTAACTGATTTGCCCATTTCTTGTTTCCTCTGTATAATTAGTCAAGTATGGCATTTGTATTCATCTGCCAATGTTAAACATTATTTTAAACTGGTCAACAAGCATTACGACTGGGATTCCAACACTAACGTCTTAGTCCTTACTAATTTATGTGTTTGATCTGCTAATCGAATCAACTTTTCAGCTAAGAAAGCTATTTTTTGAGTAAATTCATACGGTTTAGTTTCTTTTTACCATTGTGTTTTAATTTGCTTCTGATCAACAATTTGATTTTACTTCTCTTTGCTTTTGTTCAAATTCCAGACCAACCATTTTATTTGACCTGAGTCCTGATTTTTCTTTAGTTTGACCTTTCTATAATCTGATTATTTAAGCTTAATTGGAGAGTGCAATTTATTTGAAAACCAGCACCTGCAATTTTTTTAGTTATTTTTGTTTCAAACTCTTGAGTCCCAAGTAATGTATACATTTATGAATTTGGAGCTTCAAACACTAGAACCTGGATGCTAATTTTATTATCATTGTCAAGTCTTAGTACTTAGTTTCTGCTGTATTTTTTATGGTGTCATTTTATTTGAGTACCAATTGCTCAATAGTGTTTAACTTGGTACTTCGGTTGAATTGCTTCATATTTTATTTGACACAACAGGTCTCGGAAGTGTCTGCTGCTTTGATTAAGTACTGTGTCATTTTATTTGAGTACCAAATACTCGTCTGTTGTTTAATTTGGTACTTCAGTTGAATTGCTTCATATTTTATTTGACGTCAGAGATGTCACAATTAAAATTTTCTTGCAAGTTTTAAGGAGTTTGTGTAAATGCTGCTTGGTAATTGGTAAAGCTGTTTTATGCACTTAAAACCCAACATATAGTAATAACTTTTAGTGACGTCATGCGCAGTTATGTTGGGGGTAGGTTGTAAACTGGATATGCTTCTTCAAGCTATTTTGTCTTGAAGTAACAATATATTGATGTTCTATGCAATATGAAAGATGGAAATAGAAGTTGCTGAATTAGATTACCTTAAAATTAATAGCTTAGATGGAGTTGCTCATGTGAAGATTATGGCTGCTATTGCATTTTAAAATACCAATGTTGCGTGAAGTTTTCATTGCCACCGTAAGTGCCACTGTCTGTGTACTTTGCATTAATTAGAAATTGTGTGTAGTTGGCCAATTGTTTTAGTCCATCCTAGCCAGCATATTGTTGAGGCAACAATAACTTCAATCACCGATTTTTATAGAAATTTATTGACTGGTCTGTTTCAACTGCATAATCACCCATCATGTGAAGTACAAGTTCCAGTTTCTCTGACAGATCAGACTTTGACCAGGTCTCCTTAAGAAGTGTCCAGTATTTTGCCATAGTGTTGCTTGTAGTAGACATTAATTTATGCCTTGTTGATAAATTTAGTGGTGATTTAGAATTAATTTTAACGAGGATTTGTTGTGAGTCTCATTCTTGTGATCCATAATATTTAGCTAATGCCTGAGTTTATTTTGAGTATATTGGTGATAAGTAGATATGGAAGTCAGATTGAGCAGTTGGATGTGCACAACAAACCTTTTGTTATAAGAAACAAAGCAAGTATTTGCAACCTAGTTGACAGTTTGACTGCAGATCGAGGGCATTGTATGAGAGTATGGTTTATACTGAAATGATTGTGCTGCCCATCATGTTGAATTATAAGCAGACCAAATGTGAGATGGAGAGGAGAGCTGAAACGGTCTGAGGGTTTACAGGAAGCACAGATGGCAAATGAGTAGGAAAAAGTCTAGTGCTAGATGTGAGATAGTTGAATGGATGCCCTGTATGTTTGACAGCAAGCCTGTTCTGTTATTTTTGCAAGGCTCAAAAACAGTGGATTGCACGCATGGCTTAAGTGTAAAGCTAGCTCTTGGGCTCCAGCCAATGATAACACGTCATTTTTGCTTACATATGACATGATGGCCAGTTTGTCTTTGATGTAGAGTTTAAAAAATTTACCAGAATTAAAAGATTTCACTATTATAAGGGATCCCTTTGCCAGTCAATATTTTAGCCTGTGCTATCAATCTTTGAATGACTACTTTGATAGATGTATGAAAGACAAGTATTTTACCTCATATATGTCTTACTCTACAATGCAATACTTTACACTTCTCTTGTCATGTTGGATATGGCTAGAGCTCAGTGTGTAAAACGAAAAGTTTGGATTCTATGATTTTTCATGGATATATTTTTAAAAAATTCTGTATACACAACAGGTCTCGGCTCATCAGGCTACCTTCCAGTTCTAACTGGAAGGTAGCCTGCCTGATGTGGAAGCTGCTTAAGGTGAAGACAGCGCTGAGTTGAGTGAAAAGAATGGGTGATGTGTTAAAATAAAATGGCAGTGATGGTTTAAAAAATATTGAGTGCTTAATGCATAAAGGGAACCGGGCAAACAAAGATATCTGGTGTGAGATAGTTGCTGAGAATACAAAAGCCTTATGTAAGTTAACGTCAGTGTATGCATTGTGTGACAAAAAAAGACTTAGTGGCAAGTTGTGTAAGTGGGACTGGTTCTCTGTTTTACTTATGGGTTTGAAAAAATGGCTGAATAAGTTATATGGATTTCTATGCCAGTGTCTTTTCATATATTGTTCTTTTGTAACCTTGAGACGTTGCGCTTAACGTATCATCAGGCCCATATATTTGTTCTTGGTGAGTTTTCTGATAGCTTTGGATTTATGTAGATGACTTCTTGTTTCAGGTACTGTATATGAACAGTTTATGGCTTTTCCTGAACATTCCTTTACTGATTATGCACATTTTTCATCTCTTACTGTTTTGCAAAGTCGGTATGCTTACATATTTTTCATCTGTTTTGTTTTAGTTCCTGAAAAACTTAAAGGTCAGATAAAACAGAAGGCTAAGGGTGATGAAGAAGGACCGGTTGGCATTTTCTATTTTACACTCATTTCAGTTGAAGATGATGATAATGATGGTGGTGGTGATGATGGTGGTGGTGATGATGGTTGTGGTGATGGTAGTGGCGGTGATGATGAGGAGGTTTATAATTGCAGTAGTGCTTGCTTTATGTAGACATTTTGCATTTGCACTTCAATAGTATTCATAGTTACCATAGAAAGCCTGCATTGTAGTACTAGAGCTAAATGGTCTGCTAGAAAAATGGACCCACAGAATGCAGCTGTCAATTGGTGTTCGTGCAGTGAATTATCTAGTTGTCATAAAATGACCAGCAGTAATTTCCTTCACGTTCACGTGCAATGTTTTATATAAGCAATTGTTTAACTTAGCCCTGCTTACAAGACATTCGGACATTTATATAGTGCTCCTTCAAGAAAAAACTACTCAGAGGCGCTCCCGACTCCAGCGCGCCCAAAAAGAGCAGTTGTATGTTTAGTAAGGAAGGATCCTGGTAGAGTTCCAGGGTGTAGGCGTAGCTCAAAACGAAGGCCATTCCAGACCACTGGGCCAACCAACAAGTACATTTCAAGTAAATTGTAATTGTTGAACTGCTGCTTAGGCTGAGTTTTAGAAATGAGACATAAATTGTTGTTACTTTTTGGTTTTCGTCGAGCACATGTTATGTGATTTTGTAATTTTCTGCTCCTTTCTGTGACGAGGTGCTGTCTTGAGAACTATCCACATGAAATTGGCGGTTAAGGTGGATAATTAATGAATGGGTCTATTTGTAAAAATATGGTTTCAGGAATACTCTGAGCTGTGCTTTTGTATCACCTTGTAAGCCACTTCAATTGTTATCACGTGCCTGTGTTTAACAACTATGCAGCAAGGACTGAATGGCTTTTTACACCATTTGACCATTACAACTGTAATGATACATAATATGGCTTTCAAGTGGTAGTGCATTTTAAGAATCTTGCCAAGTGTATCTCTTTCAGAAGATGTGTTATATGGGGTGTGCTGCTTATAAAGATATGTTGCTTTGTCTGGTAGTTGTTCAAATGATGATTCTCTCCATTCATGCGTAACAAGTTGCATCTGTGTTAGTTTGCATATATGAATAAACTAGTATTGATTGATTGGTTGATTGATTGATTGATTGATTGATTGATTATGCTTCATTGAGTTTCTATTGCTTAATAGGAATCGGTTAATCTGAAAGGCTTCCGACGAGATTCAAAACTCTCCGCTGAAGGCCTTGGGACTCCCGAGAGACGAGACTCTGCCCTTCCACCAACGGGTCTGGTCGGAAAGAGAGGATCCGTAGCCGTAGGTCATGGAGGTGAGGCTGCTCGTTACCTGGTAATCAGTCGTCCTTAGGAATACCTAGAAAATCTTGGCTAAAACCATTGGACATACGTAACTGTTTGTTTTATATTGAAATGTCGTACCAAAATTGTTCAATGAAATTCAATGCTAAGCATTTGAGGTGATTTTTTGTTTGGAAGCAACTATTTATTCATTCGGGAATTTCGGGTGTTATGTAGCTGCTTGTAGCAGTTTTACCGTAAGCCTAGTCATGACTGTCCAAGGCAAACCCTATCAAAAGACAATCGTGTAGTGTGTAGTGTAGAAACATCACTGAAGGGTGCAAATGGCTTATTTGGTCAAAAGGGCATGCTGATATAAAGGGAGGCTGATGCTTTTCGCTAATTATTTTAATTATTTTATTAGTTAAATGATACAGGCAGAGCAAGTTGGAGGTACAGTAGGATTTCATGCTGAGTTAAGTACTGTATAACCCATTTAGCTCTTCAGTTTATGTTTAACACATTGCCATTATCATGAATTTTTAAACTTTTTATTTAAATATTTTTATAGGCAATTTTTGCGTCGTTTTTGACCGTTTTTTGTCCTATCTATGAACTTTATTTTCATTTCTAGGTCCGGGAGGACAATCTGTGCCTTCAATTGTAGTGCCCGGTGAAGAATCAGCTGGGGGAGGTGGAAGATCGGGTAGGTTGAAGAGTTTCTGTTGTTAGTTGAACAATTCTGGGTTGAATTCAGATTCCTCCATTTCCGCTTGCATACGGGTTTTGTTTGTATATTATTGTGCGAATGCCCTTTTTTCGTGGGTCTGTCAAACCCAGCAAATCCGCTACTGTGCAAGCTTAGTGTCTGCACTTTTCTCCATTTTAACTTTGCACATGAAGCCAGAGTTTATTGTTTGCTGTATTTGTCAGATTTTCTCAGCTATTTCACTTGAATTTTACATATTTCCTTTTTGCTATAGTACACCTGCTTATCCTTGTACATGTTAAATGATTTCCAATATGATATGTTCTGGGATGTGGATACTAGATTTAATATTCAAGTTTTGGAACTGAACGCCAGTATAATGTGCCCTAGGTGTAATGTTATGTATAATATATTGCTGTAAATGTTCTTATTTCAAGCAGTTTCAGATATGTTTGAGTTGTTAACATTTCTGGAAATTCTTCTGTTGTCCAGACTCCAGTATTTGCTGTGTTCTGATTAACTTTAATGTTTTAATTATTAAGTGTAAAATAACATTAGGGTCAGTTTTTGCAGATGAGAGAACCTAGATCTTATGTTGAAATGTTATTTGAAGCACTTTTCAATTTTCATGCATAAGTCTGGGAAAACGTGGCCAAGTGTGCTGAGTGTTTGAAAAGGAGAGTATATACAATGTTTATTTCATCTGCCCTGTTCTTCGTAGCTGTGTGTTGCGATTATCTTATTGCTAATGGTGGCTTCTTACGAGGCTGCAGTAGATTAAGATTTTGCTAAAATTATTCTTCAGACTGTATGTTAAATGACTTCTTAGCTGTCTCTTGCATGAAGTTTGCACTTTGTACCCTCTACACAGTGGTGAAGTATTGTGTTCCATTGCTATAAACTAATGTGATAGTGCTGTATGGTACACAGTTTTTGTCAAATAGCTGAATAAATGTTTAATAGGTGATTTTATTCAGTTACCAATGAGAAACATGCTACTAAAAGCAAGTTAATGTTCTATGATAGCGGGAAGTTTGGAGAAACAAATTTATAGGAGTTGCATATTATACTTTATGAGCTTTTCATGCTGAATGCAGATTTTTGAATTTTTTTATATCTGCTGAATAACAGGTGTTGAGAAACACATAAGACTTTCATTATTTTATGGCAGAAGTTTGTTTAAGAGCTGAGATTACGTAAGAAAGTGCGAATTCGTGCTTGTTGGACTAGCCATCACTTATGTAGCCATAGTGCAGACCTACATGATGGTTTTGTTATGATGAAGTGCAAGTTAAGTCTGAGGTCATGTGGTGGACAGGAAATATGGAGAGCCATTATGAGGTCGTTTTGTGGGACAGGAAATGTGAAGAGTGAATTGAAATGAAGTATGTTAAGTAATGTGAAAGCATTCACACACTAGAAACTATGAGATGGTTGCTTTTGTACGAAACTGGGAGAGTCATGGTAGAGTCTTGTTTCTTGGAGTCTGCTAGTTTCAACTACGAGTATTAACTTTTCTGGAAACCTTTTTCATTTGGCTAATAGCGTAATAGGTTTCCAAGATTTGTGGGGGGCATGGTTACCCATTCATGGGTGCTCTTGATTGTCTAAAGACGTTTGATTTGGGTATTTTAGATCTTTTAGACAATTCAGGTTACGGATTGAACGCCGAAGGTGGCGGCTCAGGTGCCAACAGCGTATTGAACATATCTATGCATGCAGTTTCTATGCCACTATCATATGCAGGCTTATGTTTTGAGTCAGTAAATGCATATGATATTGGTGGATTTGAAATTATGCAATACCATATACCTCTATGTGCAGAATAATACTGTACAAATATATATGGCATTGGTGGATTTTGAAATGAGTTTTTTTTCTTAACCGTTGTGTATTTTTTAAGTTTATCTTTTTAATACTGTTGAATTTGAAGTGATTGTGTATTTATCTACATCACGGGTATAATTGATGTATTTTTGGTTTATAGTTATGTAAAGTGCAGTATATGAATACTGTATGTATGCTATTTTTATATTTTATGTAATTTATGCCATGTATATTTTTGTTCTGTGCAGAAGATAATCTAACCTCTCTGTATGTGCATGTGCTAATAGTGTATCTGAAATGATTGGTTTAATTTGGAAGTGAATTCTGAGGGTGCCATTAGCCAGACAGCGACGATGCCGAAAGGTGAGACTCGCGACAACGATCCGCAACAAGAGAATGACGAAGTGCCTGAGTTGCCGAAGAGAATACGCAGGCAGTCACATATGCGCCTCTTGAAAGGTATTAGCAACGAGCCAAAACAGCCTACGCGACTTTCTTATGGAGGACAGTAGCAATAGAGTAGCATACAGGGGTGGACCATATATGTAAGAAAATGGTGGCTATGAAGCTGTGGGTGACATGGACATGGCACTGTGGTTTCTGATGGCTTAGCAAGACTTGACAGCCCTGGGTGACAAAACTTTAGTGCTATGTTTTCCTGCATTCATTGCGTAACAAAGCCATTACAGAGACATAATGTGACGTTGAGTTAAACTAGTTTATGGTCCAACATTAGAGGTCATTCTTGCAGGCCCTTTAAGCGCGGTGACATAGTCTAGGGTAAAATGATGACTGAGGCTTAGTCATAAATGCTTGACATTTGACTGTGAACCTTGAGGAAGTTCTAAGCTTGTTGCAATCAACTGAGATAGATCTGTCAGTATTCATTGGAGTGATATAAGCCTAAGAAATATTTATTGTAGTTTGATAGTTTCTATTTATAATTATTTAAATTTTCAGTTAATTTTTTTCAGTTTCAAAAGTTCCTTAATGCTCTTGTATTGGAACCATAATGCAGGCATATAGTAGCTGTAGCATCAGTACATAGTTACATTACATTACATAACCTATTTACCATCAGATGATATCTAAAAACAAAGTTACAATGAATTTTATTGATAATTTCAAGAAGATTTCAAAGAATTATAACAACAAGCCATTGGCATGCTGACTCTTTATTCCAAATAGGAAAGTCAGCAGACTTAGTTTTGTAATGACTGGAGCATGTAAAATTGCTGTTACTTCTCTATTTCGTATTCCTGTTGACCAAGGGCCTGATATGACAGGAGCAGCAAATGATAGCGTTGCTGGAGTACATGAAGGTAACTTACCGTGGCCACATGACTGTTGTGTATATATGTTGTCGGCGTTACCAATATCTGTCGTTTTAACTGTATCCTTGGAAATCACTGCTGGCGTAAAAATGCTTTCGATATCTTATTATATCGATTCCCGCAGCTACCTCGTGTCATTCGTGGTGTTTGATTTTGTCTGATAGGCTGTTAGATTGTAAATATTCATTGTTGATTGTGTGTTACTTGCGTCAGTGAAAATTAAGCAACGTGTGAAAAATAAGCAGCGTGTGAAAAATAGTCAATGTGTGATGAATCTCTCCTGTGTTCAGTGTGTTTATAATAGTTCTACGTCGTTTCCTTCTCAACTTAAGAGTTGCCTTTTAAAATTGATGCTGTATGCATGAGACATCCAATGGCAATGGCAGTTACAGATTTATTGAATAAGGATAATGTTGAAGAGACAAACCCAGATCTGACCTGTACATGAATGAAGACATGAAAGTGGCATCGAAGTACATGGCGACTAGGGATAAGAATGCTGGATCACATGAAGGAAGATGCTGATCATGCTAATTGAAAGATTTTTGTCGTTTGTTGATTAATAGTTTGTTGTTGTTGTTTAATGAAGTTGTGTCATAACAAAGCAAAGATTATTAGCCTTTCCTCCTCTTTTCTCAATACTTGGGTCTGGCACTACCACAGTAGTTGTGGCAGAGTTAAATCTTTTCGGTTGAAACCCCACTGGGTTAAAAATACTGTGTCATTTCCTTCTCAACTTAAGAGTTGCCTTTTAAAATTGATGCCTTATCCCTTAGACATCCAGGCAATGGAAGTTAGAGATTAATTTAATAAGGATCATGTTGAAGAGACAAACCCATGTGTGGTGTGTCACTTACATGTATATGTCACCATATAAGATGGCCAAAATCTGATGTAGAATTGTAAATATACGGGGAGACAGTAACTGTTGCTTCTTATTATGGCACCTCTGCCTCTTTGATCAAACCAAAGAGAGATATAGGGTGAGTCTTCAACATTTTCAACCTCACCTTGCTGTCCTATGCAGAGTACTGGGTTGTAGGCTGATTTCTGGCTGACTGGCAATGATTAGACTTTGTTGTCAAAAATGACTGATGTTATAGGACTTGTTAAAAAGTTGGTGCTGAACTCTCTGTTCAAAGCCACCTGTGTTGAACCAGTCTTTAGACTGGTTGTTGTTGCTTTCTCCCGCATGTGGTTGTTATACAGTTTTTCTGACAAAAGTTACTCTATGTGTGCATGCTTTTATTTGTGAAAGTGACTTTCCTGTGACTTATTTATAAATGTTATTTGAAGATGTTGTGAGTGACACGGTTTTCACAGAAATTTGTATTCTACTGAATATCTTGTTACAAGTGCAATTGAGTTTGGCACAAATTGTGCCAGTCTTATCTTTAGTGTGCTGTTTTTTCCATACCGTTATACTGTTCTACTAGACAAAAATGCATAGAACATGTTGGTTGGGAGTAACGCTGCTGAGTTTTCTGATGTGCTGCAAGTTAGTATGAAGGTTTGATTAAAAAATTAAATTATGCCTGACATATCTGAACAATCCCACTTCTGTTTGAGTATTGTGCACAGTGCATACCTAGGGAGAAAGTGAAAGGTAAGTATAGTGAGGACTTGCTTACAGAATCTCAGTTCATGCACCATTATGTGTAGTTCAAAGTGGTATTTTGTTCCTTAAAGCTGTTAACTTGTTTGATTGACTAAGTACCAGTACACTCCGCACTTATTCTTGTGCTCAGCTGCTCATCTTACACTGAATAACATTGTTACCATGAGGAGAGTCTGTCATTATTTTCTAATTGGTCAGATTTTCTGTAAAGATCTTAAATTTTGCATAAACTCAAGTGTTTTAAGAATATATAAGTTTTAATTTTGGTAATTATCATAGTGATTGCAGCAGCATTTTCGTATTTGATCACTATTCTTAATTCTTAGTATTTCTGTGATTCTGCTTCATGTATTTGAGCCATAAATTAGAAGGGATCAACTGCCGGTGTGTTGGAATTGTGTAGTGATGTAATATTCTTAATTCTTAATTGTATGATTTTTGCAGAACTCACAGTTCCTGATGCCGATAAGGTGAGTGCATTTTTGTTTTGCTTTCATCACTTACTATTTCAGTTTTAAAAATAAGGTGTGCAACTGTGCAAGTTGCATCTGTATATAGCATGCATTACTCTACAGAAGCTATGAACTTGCAGTTCATTGTCTTAGGACAAGGACTTAGGACAAGAGCAGGACTTAAGGACCAGGGTGGAACTCAGCAGAACTTAAGGACAAGAGCAGGACTTAAAGACCAGAGCAAAACTCAGCAGAACTTAAGGACCAGAGTAGGACTTATGGACCAGGGCAAAACTTACGAACCAGGGCAAGACTTAAGGACCAGAGCAGAGCAGGACTTAGGAGAGCAAAGATCCTCGTAACCTCAGCAAAATGTAAGTCGTATCTCTTGTTTTGTATTTTAATGTTTGATTTGTGGTTGGGTGCATTGACAGCTAAAGCAACGACGAGGCAGCAAAGTTGTTGAAGAGGAAGACACAGAAGCAAGCAAATACTTCAAGGTCAAGCCTCAGAATCAGGTCGTCAAACTCGGTTAGCATCTTGCCTTTCCATTAAAGAAAATATATACCGTATTGATGGAAGTGTTGTCTGTGCATGTTGCAATTGGTTTCGTCTTGATTGTTGATGGAATAACCTGAATTGAAACAAAGAGATTGTCTAAAACATTCGTACTGAATGCACTCTGGCCATCTGGTTTTATAAAATGCGTTATTTAAAGTGTTCTCATATATACATACATCTGCTAAAATTCTAATCTAATGATAATCTAATCTGGAGACTTCTATGGTGTCATTTTTAAATTGTACAGAGCACACGCAAATCAAGAAGAACTCATAAGCAAAAACTGTATTTTAAGAATGCAATTGACGTGACAAAATGAAACAAATTTAATGGCTGTGTCAAGATTTACAAGACTCAAAAGACCAGATGATTGGCTACATAGAGGATAAGCAATCCAATCAAGATGCTATTTTTGGCCAGACTTAAACAGCAGAGAGCTTGCAGAGTGGACTTAGACAGTAGATATTCTAGAGCCACAGGCAATGAGTATAATAATAATTATATAGTAATAATAATAATAATAATGATTGTAATAATAATGGAATTTCTATGCCATCTATGGTGTTGAAACACAGCTTTGCTTTTTCAATGGCACTTTCACAAGCATCAACGCAGTGAGATACACAAACTTGTGATGAAGACAGTTATGATCTGGTCAACCTACAATAAGCATGACTGGTGCTGCTGCATACTAGACATTAGAATGTACTTGATGCTAGTGTCAGCATCCCAATGAGCGGACAACCCATTCAAAATGATACCAGACATGGGGTTGATCAGTGAACGTGATAACTGCTGGTTTGAACCTAATCACCTGAATGCTTATTGTGTAGGAACTGTGAGCAAGTCCTTCACTCGCCATTGTTCATGACGATAAAAATTAAAATAATATTTAATAATGAAAGATAAAAATAATTAATGATGATTGTGACCAGTTGTGATATTTGGGATTCAGGGGAGACGATGAAAGTTGACTGCGTCTTCCTCATACCTCCTCCAAGCGTCGACTGGTACCGTGGTGCCATTCCGGTCAAGACTGACCCCCGAGTGACCATCGTATTCGACCCCGCGCAGCTCTACTCCTCAATGGAGCTCTTGAAGTGCAAGTTCTCAGATGAGGCCAAGTTCGAGGTTCGAGTGGAGGACGAGAGCGGAGAGACGATGCTGGAATTCGCCGGATTCTCGGTTTTTGTTAAAGGTACAAGGAGGCGTCTCTTGTCTTCTGATGTGCTGCTGATTGATTAGATTACTTGCCTTGTGTTGTGATTTCGTGAGAATGGGTTTGAGGTCGTTACTATGCAGAGTAGGGTCATTGAGCAGACCTTCACTCATAATTTCTCAGCACCATTTATTGATGCTTGTAATTTATAGCGCCACTTAATTGATGTGTAATCATGCCTATAAAATGATAATAATAATAATAATAATAATAATAATAATAATAATAATATTTTTACTATTTATTTTTTATTTATTTATTCCTCAACCACAGCAACAAACAAACATTCATATACAATTATGGCAGTGAATAATACTTTAACATAATTTGGTGAAGAAGGTGAGACCCAGAAGGGATGGACAATCCCGCTAATAGGGCCACCCATTATTCATGTAGAATATTTAAAAAAACATGACTGCACATTCAATTCTAGGAATATAAAGATCATTAGGGAGACAGAGAAAAAATTATTAATAAGCAATTGACAAATAGAGTAGGTTTACAACGAGAAAAACAACACTTAAGACACACGTATGTGATGATTGTGAATTTCTAGGGGGAAAAAATTAATTTGTATCTTGTGTTTTTTTAGATCCAAAGGATTCTGGTTTGGACTTCAGAAATCTTCTGAAACACAAGTAAGAATTGATTTTGCATAAATTTTTGTTAGCCCAACTCTGATCTCTTTAGATGATGTTCTGTTATTAAGCTTTTAATTGTCAAGAGACTGTGGAACAGAGACGGTTCATTATGCAAATTACAAATTATGTGCTGCTTCTTAAATAGATAGTGCTGGGAGCGCAATAGCCTTACAAGTGGTGGATGTCATAGGGCTCGGACCTCAAATCCAGCCAGGACATAATTGTTTTTGAAATTTTGACTTTGCTTGCACCACAAGGTTGCAAATTACAACGACTGTATACTGTTCATGGAAGGATTATACTGAAGGTAGAGGAATATCCACCTTCCCTCGTATGCTGAGGCTGAGCAAGATGGAACCACTAAAACTTGATTGTCCTTAGCTTGACTTAGTGAAATTAACCATTTTTAAAGCCGAATTCTACAATGTTTGTGTTCTTTGTGTAGGGATCATCGAAAGAGAAGAGGTGATAAGGATGACCCTGATTGGGGCGACCTTAAGCATCGTAAGTACCACCCTCCTTTACAAATAAGGTTCCGGTTATACTTTTATTCCTTAAATGTACATAATTACGGTAATTTCTCTTGTCATTTGTGATCAGTTCTCTCAAAATCAGTCTTAAGACTGATAACTTTAGGCATATTGCAGGAAATTAAAAAAATTCTCAACATATGACGATTTTTTTACATACGGCTTACAGTTTTCTTCAGAGCAATATTTTTCCAATACAGACGATTTTCTTCACTCTCTGGTAGACCTATATGGTGCTTCAACTGCTTCATAATATTTATTCTAGTCGTTTGTTTTTGTATCGTTAGTAGTGGATTTTGAGGCTGATTTGAGGGTTTACAATGTAATGTAAATCTTCGAGAATTTCTCAGCGCCCATAAAAGCCACGTCAGGGAGACCAGCTTATTCACCGGCGCTGTGTTCATGTTGTCACTTGTAGTGGAGAAGGAGCAGCCCGAATACCAGCAGAGACGACGTCTATCTGCGATTGATCTCTCTCGTAGCGCCCTCAAACCAGGCGCCCCGAAAGAAAGGGTCAGCTGACTTCTTTGGCTTTGCTACTTCTTTTCCTGATGTTTCTAGCGTCTTTCTGATGTTTATGCTATGATGCTAAGTTCTTATGTTGCTTTTTCTCTGACATATTAATTCTGACCAGTGTTTTTATGATGGATGTTGGCCATTTGTTGGGTTTAATTGCTGTTTACTTCACTTGATTTGGTCGTTGATTGATGCATTATGATGAGTGCTATAATTATCATTGGATTAGATCACATCGCTGTGGTTCCTGTAATGTGATTACGTTTCCTTACCTTGTGCCTTGTTCTTAGCCACTGCCTTAACTTACCCTGTCTTGGCCTTGTCATGCATTTCCATATCATGCCTTGGCCATATAATACCTTTCCTTGTCATGCCTTGGCCTTACCACTTACAATGCCATGCCTTGGCCTTACCACTTACAATGCCTTGCCTTGCCATGCCTTGGCCTTTCCATGCCTTACCCTACCTTGCCTTGCTATGCCATGCCTCATTAAGCCATGCCTCACCTTCCCATGTTTTAACATCCTATGCACTTTTTGTCTGCTGGTAATCAGTCTGATGTGCTTCCTTGCACAGGAACCTGACCAATGGATAGACGAACTGGAAGATCTGACTTGCCAGGAGAAGGAAAGCAAGGTCGAACTGGCCTGCAAGTTCTCCAAGGCAAATGCCAAGGTCCGCTGGTACAAGAACAAACTGGAGATCTTCCAGGGACCCAAGTACAACATGAGCAATGAAGAAGGGATCTTCCGTCTGTTTATCAATAGGATTGGAAGGGAGGATGCTGGAAAATATGCCTGCCAGGCAGATGTCAAATTTGAAACTTCCTGCTACCTGACTGTTGACGGTTTGTCCTACTCTACTTATTTGACTGTTTAGTGTTTACTTGATACGCATTCATGCAAGTTGTTTAGGCAATAGATCACTAACAGTGTCTCTGTTAGTGCGTGTTTATGTACATGTAGGTTTTTATTTATTGACATGCTCAACTTTAAAAATCCATCTACAATAGCCACATCCATAGTTCATGCCATATTGTATTGTTATTAAAGTCCATGTGTTTTATAATGGGACTTAGAGGAAGCTCTCACTTCCTTCCCTTTGCCCTTTCAGCCATCAATGGATGAATCCTAAGTTTGTGGACATGGGGACCAGAGCATCATAAGACTTACCATTTACTCTCCAGCTTACACTGGTACTTAATTGTGCTGCTCGATGATTTTGTAGTCTTGAACTCCAAATTGCTAAAGAGCTACTCCAAGCTAAATGCAGGCACCAGCTTATTCACGAGGACTGCGTTGTACCAGAGAGAACAGGCTCCAAGTTTCAGAGAGACCAGGGTTGTTGATCAATGTTAAACATGTTAGATTTTAAAGTTAAGCCGTTATATGAAGTGGATTAGCTTGTTAGTGTTTGTTCATTTGACCAAAGGTGTTACATATAGACCAAAGTGTTGCATCTTTTGGGCCATATATCAATGAATTTTTCTCAGTCAGTCCTTACAAGTGTGGATGTATGTATGAACCAGTAATTGTATGAATGTGTGCATGTTTGTACAAAGACATTGTAACCGCACCATTAAGTTTAGTACCTCTCAGGGGTGTCAGACATCTGGAGCGGTCAATGAACCGATTGCTCACTGTACTGAGTGTACTCCCTAATGACTGAGTTTGCTGATGGAGAGCATTTGAAATTCACAGTGCCATAAATTGTTGGGTGTTAATTTTGCAATAGCTGCAGCAGTATCTTGACTTGCTTGTTGTTCTTTGTCTCCTTTTTGCAGCCAAGAAGGCAGAGTATTTCTTTACACAGAAGCTTCCAAAGACAATATC
Source organism: Lumbricus terrestris (assembly GCA_949752735.1). Taxonomy (NCBI): domain Eukaryota; kingdom Metazoa; phylum Annelida; class Clitellata; order Crassiclitellata; family Lumbricidae; genus Lumbricus; species Lumbricus terrestris. The sequence continues at coordinate 16,766,108 of OX457037.1, read as the reverse complement.
TGTGAAGAGGAAGAAGGATCTGCAGCTGGAGTGCATGTTGTCTGATCCAAGACCAGCCGTCACGTGGTACCTCAATGGCGAGCTTTTGGAGGTAGACATTGTATCTAGAGTTTAAATGATCCATACTTCTTGCACTGTGCAAGGCATTACAGTCTATGTTTCCCATGACAAGATGTGTGTGTGTGTGTGTGTGTGTTTATATATGGTGTTTCCGCATCCAGATTGAATCCTTGTCCAGTTTTCTGATGTCATTTACACGTTATGCCAACTGTGTTGCAGGCTGTCTGTTCTGTAAGTAGTTCAGTTTTATGTCTTCTGTCATTTGCGTTCTTGTGAATTGTTTCAATTGCATAACTGTGCACTGTAACGGGTTGTGGTCTGTCAGCCGGACTGTTTCAATAAAGGAATATAGAAAAGTACCATTTTCAGTCATTTAAAGCCATGAATTAATAAGTCATTGAATTGTGTGGAAATAATGCTTCATAATGACCAGTGTAGTTACTGTGATAGGCAGGCTACAGTATCACCTTATAAATGGTTCTGTCTATTTCTGCCTTTCTTGTTTCTGTATTGTTACAACTTACACGCAGAGTGTAAGTTTCACAGAAATGCGTGTCTGCGAGTAACTGAAAAGAAGGTGATCCCATTAAAGAGCTGCTTAACAAGAGGAATTCCTGCGTGTTCATGTTCAAGGAAGAGAGAGATAAAACATGTGAACTTTGTTTTGCAGTACACAACTGGAAAATACGAGATCTCTCGAAGGGAGAATCGCTGCATTCTCAAAATAAAGAATGCGTCGAAAGAGGACCACAACGCGGAGTTTGCCTGCACCGTGGAGGGTGACAAGACGACCTCTGTCGTTACCGTTGAAGGTCAGACAGTTGGTCTCTTGTTTACCTTTGTTTTGTTGGAAAAATGCACTTTTGATGCCTGACAACAGGAAAATAGTGGTACTATGACATCTGATTTAAATGTAGCACAACTGTAATGCAGAAATCCTGTGTCTTAACTTACCAAGAGCATGGCACACCTGCTGTTCGTTTTCCCTATGCTGGTTCCATGGTGCATTGAGTTTTATTCACCAACTTTACGTGTACAATGTTATGTTACAATGAATGCAGCAAATAGATTGAACTTGAATTAAAATTGAGTTTCATCAACTCAATTGGAAGGTATGCTATGATTACAGCTGAAATATCCAGTTATAGCACAGATCTGTGTAAGACCTTTTCAAAGGAACTCATCTGCAGGGGTATAACCAACCTGGCAAGCCATATTTTTCATGAAACAAGTGGCTTTCAAGTAAGTACAGAATAGAAACAAAGAAGAATGGCCATTGACCATGCTAATGGTGCAGATATGATGAGGTTTTTTAGTAGAACTTCGTAATTTAGGTTTCCTTATGGGATGTTTGAACATAATACATAGAGAATGAGGGCCAGGACTTGGACTACACGTAGAAATGATGCAATTGAATGGGAATGGTGAGTTTGAAGTCATTTGACAGAGTATGTAGTATTTCTAACGATAATCTTATGGAAGTCTGAACAAGCATTGTAGAAGTAGTTTGTGCAGATATTCCAAGATTTTTTTTATAAAACTCTGAGATTGGTCTTGAACTTCAAGCTGATTTTGTTATGCAGAACCCGAATATGACTTTGAGAAGCCCCTAACAGACGCTGATGCCTACGAGAAGGAAACAGCGGAGTTTGAGTGTGAGGTCAATGACGATGAAGCACCTGTTCAGTGGTTTAGAGAAGACAAGGTCAGCAGCATTCATTCATTCACTCTTCAATCATTCATTCATTCATTCATTCGTTCAATCTTTTAATCATTCATTCATTCTGTTGATTTATATTGCACATCTTTAGCTATCTTCTCGGCAGCATCTACTCTCAATCTGCATAATTGTAGGCCTACTGATACAAGTTGCACTGCCTAACAATTTGAGAGCCTGATAGTTCCCAATCTGAAGGAGAAAGTTGATTGTACATGTGCTAATTTATGTATTAGCCAGTCAACATTCATGTAGAAATGCTCTGGTAGTATGAAGGTGATTTCTGTACAATAAAACACTGCCAATAGTTGATTGTGTTTCCTACAACACCGATGAAAAATGCAGTTTTGATGCCCGACAACAGGAAAATAATGGTACTATGACATTTAATCTAAATGTAACACAACCATAATGCAGAAATCCTGTGTCTTAGCTTACTGAGATTATGGCACACCTGCTGTTCGTTTTCCCTATGCTGTTTTTTTGTATTTGAGCATAACCTGTCACTCCTCATGTACCTACAAAGCAGATGTAAATCATTTGGTATTCCACGCATCTGTCATGGTTACGCCCTCTAGTTGAAGGTCGTTCTTCTCTCTGTTCGGCATCTGCTGGAAAGTATGTTGTTTCTGGTGCACGTCTTGTCTTTGACTGGCGTTCATTCACTGTTTCTGGTTTCTACATCTGGAACTCACTATATAATTATGTTTTAAACTCTACAACCAAGACTTTTTGCTTTAAACTGATAGGTTAGCTCTCCAGTCTACTTTATAATGGGGTTAATGTTTGCCTGGCTTTAGTGTGCACTTAAAAACCTTGTAAGGACGATCATAAAATTATTAGTTGTATGATAAATAAATCTTGATAGATGCTGCATTTGTTTTTCAGTTGATCGACATCAACGATCCCAAATATTTCGCCGTCCAAGACGGCAAAAAGCGCAGACTTCGCGTGACTAACATCAGCGGCAAAGACGAAGGAATCTACAAGTGCAAAGTGCAGAACAAGATCACTTCTGCAAAGCTATACGTCGCTCGTAAGTTCTGACATATCCGAATGAGTCTGACTGTCTCTCTGTTTAGTTTCCAGTTGATACTTTGCTGGTGCCACAGAAGTCTTTTGTTTTGATTAATTTTTGTTTTGTTGCTGTTTTATCTAAATGCATCCATCATTGGTGCTAAGTATTGTACAGTTTGCTCCAGGTTACTGCACAGTAATTATGTTGTGCCTCTGAGTAGTTTCCTTGAAGAGGAGCTATATAGATACTTGAATAAATGAATGAATGTCAGGAAAAGGAAATCCTGCATACTTCTTGCTAGGTCATCTTTGAATAGCATGCGTAGCACTTGGAACTTTAAATGACCTAGCATCCATTCAAACAGGTGGTTGTGGTAAACAATCTCAAGAAATTCATTTGCTGTGTTGCAGTAAGATCTTACTTGGATTGAGTTGGTTGATTGAAAGAAACTTTGTTTTGCCTTTTGTCTTTTGATTTTTATATAATGACACTCTAGAACCTTTGGGATTGGAATTTTTGGAGCACTGCTGATGAGTTTTTTCTTGAAATGGCACTTTATGAATATTAGATGACAAGTGCAATTTTCATTTAGATTCGAATTTGGTGTGTTCATGGGTTTGATGTGTGGGTTTTCAGCTGACGTCATCATCAAAGAACAACTGAAGAACCTGAAAAAGATCGAGGGTGAGTCGGCAAAGATGCAGTGCCGTGTCAAGAACCCGAAGAACTACCCAATCAAGTGGTTCAAAAATGGCGTGGAGATTACCTTCCCTAGTGACAAGTCAGTACAGACCCAGAAACTTGAATATCTGTGTTGAGCATGTCCTTTAATGTGATTTCTGACTTACCAGTTGATGATATGACATAATTTATTTGGTGAATTTTCTCAAGATTCTAGTATAACTGATTACATTATGTTTTTATCAAGTATTTATTAAATTCTTCAAATGTTCGAAAAAAAATTCTGATCGTAATTACTAAGTAAGACATCAAATTCAAATCCTTTAAGAAGCCATGCATGCTTTCAGAGGTTCATTTAAGATTGATAGAATTGCCGAAATACATAGTACTTTGTGGTATGAATCCGATAACTTATCTTAACACTTTAAAAACAAGCTGCATTTTTTCGCAGTAACTTTTAGCGCACTCTCATCGTGTGTCTTCATGAAGTTTTTATAAGGTGTTAGCGAATTTACCAATCACAGTTTGCCTGCGTAAACATCAGTGACTGACCTAGGTAATATTGACTCAAATCAGCACTACGGTATTGCCAGGACACCCCCTCAGAATGCAAATCAGTCTCTATGTGCTTATACAATATAATTTTTTCGTGTGTTATATTTCATATTGATTTGCCATTTGATTGTATCAATTGCTGGATTTTCCTATGATTTCTAATAGGTTTGAGTTTACCGAGGAAGATGGGAAGCAAACGCTTAATATCAAAGACTTGAAGCTGGATGATGCGGCCGAATATTCGTGCAAAATTGGAGACAGAGAGACTTCAGCTAAACTCCAGGTTGATGAAGGTAATATTGCTTTGCGGTGTTTCAAGCTAAAATATACCACTGAAGTCTGTACAATGGGCATTGGCGCTTTAATGCTATAAATGACAAACTGTATTATTACACTGTTAGTTCCCCATTCACTCACATTGTTACAGTGTTAAGGCTTCGAGGATTCATTTTAAATCTTTATATAAAGTGTCAGAGGCATCTGCTGATCAAGTGGAAAATGTGATGGCACATAGGGTGACCACTGAGCAGATGTATGGTACCTTATACGACATTCACCGTATCTAATCCAATCTAATTTAATCTAACCCAAAATTTCTATAGCACCACTGTTAAAACGCACGGTTGGTGATGGGGACTGATATAGCTTCATGTAAAATTGTAGTCAGGTGGTATCAAACCACGTCCAAGCAGCTTAGTACTGATCATCCAAAGTCTGAAAGTATGAAGCAAAATTATTCCCGATCTAATACCATCTGACGGGTATTATCTTTGTGTTGATAAAAGTGTTAGCATGCTCTCACAGACCCACCAGAATAAAAATAAGAAAGCTAGCTAAAGGCACCTTAGCATTAAAATCACAGCTGACACAGATCTGATCACCACAACCTGTTCATTCTGCTGTGGTATGTTTGTTTGCTGGGAAACCTGCCAAGATATGGCATTCCTTGCGACTGTAATGTCTATATCTGCGATCCATTCGGTAAGAAAACAAACTGCAGTACTTCTTCACTAAGTCACGTAGTCGTTGATTTCTTGGCTAACTCGTATGTTTGCAGGTCGTAGGGCGCCTCAGATATTCTTGGATGCAGTTCCAAGAGAACTCACAGTCAGAGCTGGCAAGAAAGTCGATTTTGAAATTCCCTACACAGGTGAGGCAGATCTGCTTTCAGTTTTCAAGGTGACTAGTTTTAGAAATTCCGTGCACAGGTGCGATATCTGCCATTCAGTTTTGAGATGACTTGGTATAGAAATTTCATGCACAGCTGATAGGTTTGCTCTTACTTTTTAAAGTAATGATACGGCTTTGCAGCTTTGTCACTTTGGGTATGGAAATGATTGATCCTTCAGGTTGATCCTGTATGCCAACCAGGATGGTCGGTGGAATGTGATGAGTTTTAATAATGGATAGGAACTGAAGATAATATGACGCTTATGATTGCTATATTCAAGTTTCGTGAAATGTGTTTTTTGTGAATTTAATTACTTCACAACATTTGAATTTTCTTGCTGCTGCTTTTGGTTTATCACCGAATTGAATTTTCGAATTGGTGCCAGTTTAGTGCCGTATACATGGACATTGCATTGAAAAATTACCAGGGTCGAGGTCATATTATACGGCTATGATATAGATAGAGTACATTTATGTTAGGACATTCTTTGCCAATCATAATGTTGCGAATATCTTTGCCTCATTTAACTTATTCTCTACCAATCTTAAACTTTTAATATCTTGACCTTATTACGAATCCTATTATCACAGCGTTTGAATTTCTTTATCTTATACAGCTTATCCTCTACCAAAGTACAAATGGTCCAAGAACAAAGGTGCTCTTCCAAAGGAGGACAATGTCTCTTTCTCCCAGAAACCAGATATCTGCAAACTCATTTTAAAGAAGGCAAAGCGGAGTGATGCTGGAGACTATGAACTGGAACTGGAAAATGCTGCCGGAAAGGCGTCCGTTCCAATCACGCTTAAAGTCATCGGTAATTGTTTGCTTTCATTGAATGCCTACATTTAACCACCTTAATTATTTCATGTAGATGTTTGCTTGCTTACGCATTGGAACTCTTTGGAGTGGAAAACATGGATAGGCAGTTAAATTTAGACAACCAGCCAGTGTTGTAAACAAAAGTTAAATGCAGTTTACGACAATTACATTCGCTACAAGCATAAATTTATAGCTAGAGTGTTCATTAATTCTATCAAAGAGCTGTTTAAAAATATATAGATATTTTCGCTAGATATTTGGATACATGCATAATTGCATATAATTATGTTTGCATACATAATTGTGTGCATACTCGGAGTGAAAATTCCAGATGAAGCCATCTAACTGGTTGGCTGGTTTGATTGCAGACAAGCCATCGAAGCCAGAGGGACCTCTGGCGGTGAAAGAGATCTTCAAGGACCACTGCCACATCTCGTGGAATCCTCCGAAAGACGATGGTGGTCTGCCAATCGAACACTACGTGGTGGAGGCAATGGATATGGAGACGAAGAAGTGGGTGGAAGTGGGCAAGGTACAGGAGGACACACAATGCGGTGTGCCTGGCCTTGAGGCTGGAAAGAGATACAAGTTCCGTGTGAAGGCAGTCAACTCAGAAGGAGAGAGTGAGGCACTGGTAACGGATACTGATATTCTCGCCAAAGATCCTTTTGGTGAGTATAGCACTGGATGCAGTTCAGTTTACTTCAGTTTATTTTGTTGTTATTGATGGCGATGTTGGTGAAGATGATGATGGTGATGAATAGTGTCTGCGTTAGTTAGAGATGCAGGCAACTGACTTTCTTTACCGCAGAAATGTTAGATGATGAAGTTGGATGAAAGAGATGAAAGTGATCTTCCACAGGATGACAATGTCTCTCTCACAGAAACCGGGGCTCTGCAACTGCTGCTACTGCTACTACTACTGCTACTGCTACTACTGTTACTGCTACTACTACTGCTACTACTGTTACTGCTACTATGACTGCTACTATGACTGCTACTGCTGATACTGTTATTCGGATATGCATGTTGCATTAATTTCCGAATTCATCTCATATGCTGAAGAAAAATAAGTCTTCAATTGTCTGTCAAATGAGATAAAAACAAAACAAAGAGAAGGATCTGGAAGTTTAATTCACTTTAAATGTGTTGGTGGTAGTCTGTTGTGATTGGTAAGAGATTTCCTGCTTCATTCCAGATCCTCCTGGTAAACCTGGCCGACCGGAAGTGGTTGACTATGACAAAGACCAAGCTGAGATCAAGTGGAGTCCATCGAAGACGGATGGTGGAAACCCAATCCAAAAATACGTCATCGAAAAGAGGGCTAAGGGCGGTGAATGGGAAAAGGTAAGCTGGAAATGATGAACAGTTTCTATTATGTTTTCTTATATGGTATGTACCATACGTAGATCTGAGCATTTCTGAGTGAATTGTAAAGAAACTTCAGAGTATTTTGATTCAACTGCATTTCTTCCCCCACCCCACATTCCAAAGTTAAGATATTTTAGATTAGATACTCATCAGTAGTGTAACTATAGAATCAGGGTAAGAATTGCCAGGAGGGATTGAGTGCTTCAACCTCCGTAGCCTTTCTTAGGACCTTATAGTAAAGTCTCCACTGCATACCTAAACTCCACGTAAGTCAACATCTGATCCCTCAGTTATTCTTCCGCAAGCATTTCTCATACTGAACCGAATACTACAATCTTGATACTACAACGTGGAGGAAATAGAGTAAATTAAATTAATGACATGAGTTATTTTGATGTATTCCAGGTTGGAATGGTTCCTCCAGAGGAGTCATCCGCCCTTGTGCCTGGTCTGGAAGAGGGCAAGGAATACGAATTCCGGGTGCTGGCCGTCAATGAAGCTGGCCCTGGGTCACCATCCGATCCTAGCAAAGCTGTCCTCACCAAAGCTCGCAGAGGTCGGTTTTCTGTCAAACGACTACCATACTTTATTTTAATAAAGCAATATTTTATTGTTTTTGCACTAAGCTCAGTTGGTTTAACTTGTTGTTCCTGTATTATTACTATTTAAGCCAGACTGTTAGTTATAGTGGAATAGCTAAGTTGCTTACAGCTGTCTTAGAAAGAAGTTAATTAGGAAGACCTGTAGGATGGGCAGAGGTTATTAAATTTTATCATAGCATGAGATGGAGGTAGTGCCTAAAGTGTGGAAAAATAAGTGCCTGGACGCCCCTTTCCTCTCCAAAAGAAGTGCCTGGACCGCCCCTTACCTTTCCAGTCTGTGCTCGCCAATAAGTGGCTGGACGGCGTTCAAATTTTAAAACAAGTGCATGGACGCCGTCCATGACCGTCCAGGCACACTTTAAACCCTGGATGGAGGATCTCGAGGGAACCCCTGAGGATGGACATGGAGCCTCTAGTTGGAGAGAGGTCCTGTTGTAGATGGCGTATTGATAGGTGTGGTGAAAGATGAGAGGAAACTGAAAAGGTTTAAAAGAGGAAGAAGAATGTCGGGACTCAGGAGTCCAACATCAACATCGAACTGAAAATTAAACCTTAAAATTAAGATTAAATAACTACTGAGTTGACCACTTGTGGCCATTTTATCAGAGCAAATCACAGACTTTTCAAGTTATTAAGACCATTGTAGATAAATACATTGTCATGCCTTTCTATAAATATGAAAAAAAACCGAAGGCATGCCTCATTACCAATTAAGACTTATCTCCTGGGTACTAAAATGATGTGTTCTGAAATGGTCTGTTGATTACCATTGCATCTGTTACCCACAACCATCTCTTAGCCACGGTTGTATTGTACACAAATTGTATTGTATATTGTATCCATTGTTCGACTGTAGTTAAGCCAAGGATCGACAGAGACAGCTTCAATCCACAGGTGCAGTTGAAACGAACTCAAGAGCTGAAGATAGAGGTGAAGTTCAGTGGCGAGCCGCCTCCAAAGGCCGTCTGGAGCAAGGGTGGAAAGGTAACAGTCTGCAGTTCGGTTTCCAACGAAACCAAGTTGGAGTGTTGCATGGTGTGTGATCGACTAACCGAGTTAATGGGTGCGTCGTTGTTCCCTTGTTACAATAACTATTGTTGTTATTTTATATTGTTTTGATGGAGCATTGGAAGTGGAAAGTCTGTGGCAAAGTTGTTTGACTGCCGGGGTTGCCGCAATAAGCGTATATATTTGGTCACCATTCATTCACTCATTCTGCAGTTTTATGTACACATTGATTTAATAATTTGGAATAATTTTCTCCATCCTGTATTTGCTTAGTCTGTAGATCTGAATGATTTCTGGTCTGAATATTAATTGCTTGATTATTGATTAAAAAATCATAATTTTATGATGAGGGTGTAGTCTACTAAAAGCAACTGGAAAACCAATGCTGCTTGTTGTTATGTAAGGCGTTAATAAACGGGCTTATCTTTGTGTCAGTCTGGCTTTCAAGATCAGGAATTTGTCTTACTCAATCAGTTAGCCCGTATTTCTTGATTAATGGTCTTCAGATTTCCTCGTTTGTTATTTTACTCTACTGACCCTAGTGCTTGTTCCTTCAACCTCCACAGATAGCCTTAAGCTCTTGTTTGGCTGATGGATCATTATGCTGTGTTGTTCTTAGTTTTAGTAGTGTTTGCTGTTTCATTCATAGTTTAATGTAATGAACACAAATTAATTTGTGTAACCCCAATGACGAAAACTCTCAAAGAGAGCAGATAGCTGCCTCAGTTGTCACCAAGTTCTGGTCAGTTAAATTGTGGGTCTATTCGTAAATCGAAACTTCTAAAGTGCCACTTGAAAGCCAAGCAAAGGGTGCCAGATTATTCATGAGCGTCACATGTTGAGTCAGAGGAGTTGTCCAAAGGGTATTCAGAAGGAGGTCCAAGTCAAGTTGCCACAGGCCGCTTTCCTGTGAACCAGATTAAAGTAAAAAATGTATTTATATACCCTTTTCTGTTGCAACTATGGGGCCTCAACCATGTTACTTTTTCGATGAATTTATTGAGTGTCTGTTTGGATGGGTTCCATGGTAGGGGAGTTCGTCATGTTTGAACCATACTCACTGAAGAGGATTCAGTTCTGCTAAATAATCCATTTGTTTCACCCAAGGTAGCTACCAGATCAGGCTATTATGCGGATATAAGACTTAACTGATATGACTCATTGTTATTGCCTAGGATTTAGCTCTCTTGTAGGCCTACTTGTTGCCTGTCAAGCTGTTCCACTTATTTACCACATGTATATTGTATACCACATATCATGAATTACATTGTGGAGCATTTCAACGTTCAGAATTTACAGTATATTATCTGGTTTCTTCTTTAGCCAGTTTTTGTTGGCTAATTACATATAATTATATGACATTCAGTTTTGATTAGTTACAGATGACTTGTTTCGTTTCAGGTAATGGTGAAAGTAATAGACTTGTTTATGGAAACTCTTTAGGCAGATGACCCTCAGGTCAAAGTATCTTAGATAATTATCCAGTGGACTTAACCATCTGTCAATCGTCTTGCTTGGTGGAAGATTGTCATTTGCTGGTGCAATGGAAGAACAATATTTGGCACCATTTGTGACTTTCTTTTCTCAAAACCTATCTCTTCTCTCGTGGCCTTGCGCACTGGGAGCGCCTCTGAACGGTCACCCTAGTAGAGGCGCTTTATAAATGTTTTTATACAATTTAAGAAACACCAGGTGAGCTTAACATGCTGGACAGTCTGGACTATGAATTGAGAGGCTAAGGCAGTGACTGTCTTTGTGTTCATACAATATCTTATATATCCATTGTTCCGTTAAAGCCAGATCAGTTTGAGATTATATGCTGACATCTTCAATACCTGTGTTCCGTTGTAGCAATTTGAGAGCAAGGACAACATAAAGATTACCAACGTTGATTACACGTCCGTTTTTGTCTATCGTAATACGGAGCGTAAAGACACGGGAAAATTCACGATTACCGTCTCAAACGACTATGGCAGCGACTCTGCGGAAATCGATGTTGTCGTTTTGGGTGCGTTGCGTCAAGTTCATTCGGTTTTGCTTCTGTTGTGATGCCTGCTTGTGTTTGAAATTTATTGGATAATGTAGCAAATGCTTTGATTGATTGATGGATTGAGCAAGTGAGTGTGACTGAATTATATGCGGAGTCATTGATTGAATGTTTATGACACATTTGCAAGAGTTTTCTTTGTAGTCAGACTGAAGAATTTAGCGTTACTTCTCTAGCACACCATTGTCTTAATGTGTTGAGTGCAAGTTAACATTTGATGTCCGCTTCATAGTTGGAACAGTTGCTGTTGGAACTGCTGTCATTTTTGGCAGAATCTGTTGAGGTCTGCTATAAACCAGAAGACCGTCTCATCTATGCTGTATTTATGACTGGCTAATTTATCTCCTTAATAGATAACCTGGTATGTTTGCCAATAAACTGACTGTGATTTTTGCTGGTTTAGGGCATGCAAATCAATGCACTAGTTACTCATTTTCACAATTTTAGTGACATCTGTCAAAAACTGGGAAGCATTCGGTTTTTTTGCGTGAATCAATGATATCAGATCAGGATCACTGCTGAGTAGTTTTACATTACACTATATAAATACAGTGTAATGTAAACAACAGAATCAGATTTTATTCCGTTGGTGATTGATCTTGTTGAAATTGTAGGTCCTCCTGGAAGACCAAAGGGTCCGCTGGCGGTGTTAGACATTCAGAAGGACAGCGTTACCATTGCATGGAAACCACCAGAGGACAACGGTGGTCGTCCTATCACGTCAGTACATACAGTCTGTTGAATATTGATAAATAAATTGGAAATGATTTAAATGAGGATATGTATATAAATTTGTGGTTTTGAGGAATTGTTGCTTAATATGTCATATATCTTGGTGATCACATTTTGAAGGTTGTTAGTTTTGATTTCAGTAAATTATTATTGTTACATGTTATGTTTGTTTTACTTTACCTTACCTTACAATATATTATATATATATATTATATTGTTATATTATATTATTATATATATATATATATATATCAGTCTATGAACTTATTGCTTGAATATTAATGCCACCTTTCATGCTTTTCATAGGATCCTTATCATAGGATCCGTAACTGCTTGGTTTCATATCACTAAGACCATGCTGTCTTTCCAGGGGCTACCGAGTGGAGAAAATGAATCCTAAGACAGGTAAATGGGAGAAGGCTGGAGCAAACCTACCTGCAGATGTCACAGAGTTCAAGGTGCCAAAGCTGATGGAAGGTGAGGAATACAAGTTCCGAGTGAAGGCAGAGAACGACCTTGGCCAGAGTGAACCACTTGAATCAGAAGATGCAACGAAGGTCAAGAACCCATTCGGTGAGCAGTCGTCAATATCTTAACCCATGCTATCAGCTTATATACATTACCATTCATTCTCATTGCTTGTCCTCGCATACTGTAATGTACAATTGCCAAGATCTGATTAGATCTAAGCATCTTCACTTGTACCAGAGTATAAGTTCTGTTGCCATTTTAGCTCCTGACTTATGTTCGCTGCATCGTATGAAGCAGCTGTGAATATTACGAGCTCCCAATGAATCTCTTCCAGTTTGCTTTTCTTCCTCTATTGCCTATCGGTCAATAACCCCCCTCCCCTACCACCACCACTTGCTTAGATGAGATATGGTGGCCAATTGGTTAGAGCGCTTGACACGTAATGCACAGTATGGGTCTGAGCCTCCGCTCATTTGGTTACAATATACTTACTGTGTTGACCCTAGAGCCAGTCCTTCACTCACTGTTGCTTCGCTGGTCTGTTGTCCATTTATTTATTCACGCCAAAGACTTTATATGGTGCCTCTTCCAACTATCTACTCAAAGACAATCCCAGCCCAGCTGCGGGTAAAAAATTGTGATTTATGTGAGACTTAGATTCTGACATAGCTCCCACACCAACAAAACAACCCGTGTTGTTTGAACCGGATTTTATGTAGAGCTGAATGGCAACCTCCCTGCAAGTTATAAACTGACATCAGAAATCATAGTGAAGCTTTCGTGTTGTGATCATGCAGTCTTTGTTGCGATGGGCAAACGGTTGAGATGTCTTCTTTTCCTTCTTGTCTCAGATGCTGCTGATCCCCCGGGCAAGCCAGGAGTCATTGACAGTGGCAAAGACTTCATCAAGATACAATGGGATACGCCAAAGAAGGATGGAGGAGCTCCCATTGAAGGCTACTATGTGGAACGCAAAGATCCCAAGTCAAACACCTGGGATAGGCTCAACCTCAAGCCAGTCACAGTAAGGCACATGCAGTTTTATGTAGGGATGTGAATATATCATCTTCCCAGCCCTACCTAGTGTTTGTAACTAGACTAGTAGGAGGAGTCTTTCCTAAAGCATGATTAATTCACAGATTAATTCTCAATGACTAGCTTCATTACACGCAGATTGTTTATTAACTGCCCAAGGTTAAAGGGGTCTAACTGGAAATCTTACTGGATGCTACCCCCTATGCACATTGTACAGTTGTTTATAAATCCTATAACCTTGACAAATTTACAAAGAACCCAAACACAGCTGTCTGATAGACCTTAAGAAGCCCATTGCAATGTAGGTGTTTTAATGTTTGCATGGCAGAGCTGCCACACCTCTCAATGTCATAGTATTCACAGGTTTCTCATCCTAAAAATACCAAAGTCTGGTTAGAGTTTTCTTTTGGTTTCGTAATTTTTGTCCTATGTGTTTTGGTTGCATCATTGCAGTCTGCCTTAATTGATAGTAAAGTAATTGACGAAAAAAGTATATGAAAAAGTCGAGTTTGAATCATGACAGCACGGCTCTTAATTGTTTTAGGAACCAGAATTTATGGATGACAAGGTGTTCGCCAACAAGGAGTACCAGTACCGTGCAGTGGCTGTTAACGAAGGTGGCGAATCAAAGCCAAGTGAACCCTCCGATCTCATCAAGGCCCGACCTCTGAAAGGTAACATATTACCTGTATTGAATTTATACTGAACTCGGGTCTTATGGATCTTATGGATGTCCTATTTATGGGTGTGATAGGAACATGAATTGTAATCGATTTCTCATGATTTCTACTTCATCTAAAGGATGTTAGGTTTCAAAAGCCAGTTTACTCACTGATTTCCTTTGTCAAAAGTAAGTCGATATTCAGGTTAGGTGAGGTGTGTTCAGGATCTGAGGGTTAGACAGATAGACAATCAACTGGCTGTGGATTAGGGGTGATTTGGATAGGATTTATGGAAGAGGATTGTTTCCACTGTTCATTGAAAGACCTGTGTAGATACTGTGCTGGCGATTTCACGAGATGGGTCAGGTAATTTAGACCGAGTCTGGTAATTCACAAGATGGGTCAGGTAGACTTAATTCACAGGATTGGTCTAGTAATTAATGGTAATTGCATAATATCAGGCAGGAGTTTGTTCCTGATGAACATATGTAGCATAGACTGATTGGATTAATTATTTGTTCATTTGTTATAAAAGTTGTACGTTTACTATCATGAATTAACTCTGGTATTTAAAGTGTTCCTTGAGACAGAATTTTAAGTAAAGTGGATAGACAGACAGTCCTACAGTTGTGCACATGATCAATTCTAAGTTAATTGCATCTTAAATTATTTTTTAAGCGTCTTTCAGTTTTTCAATGATTTGCTTATCTGTTCTCAACAGAGGCACCAAAGCTGGATCTGAGCAAGCTTGCTGGAAAGGAGATTCGTGTGAGAGCGGGCGAGCCAATCAAAATCGACGTTCCTCTTTCGGGCACACCGGCTCCTCTCATCTCTTGGGCGAAAGACAAGAAGGATCTTTCCCCTTCCAACAGGGTCTGTTGCTCATGCCACAGCATTCAGACATAGCTGAAATGAATTCCAATATTATTTAACTTTTGTGTTTAATTTAGTCGATAAATCTCTGGAGTACCACTGTGTGAAGCTTTGCGCTGTCTGAAATTTGTTGCAAACCATCTATGCTAATTACCAATTAATTTCTGCCTTGGAAGTCCTTGTATGAATCTGTTCTTTTGACTTTTTAGTGATTTTTTATGTGTTCATGTCAGTTATTATCATTCCTAAGCTTATTTTCACACTGTGCTAGCTAGTGTTATTTATCATTTCTCATTTTAAGTTATTTGTAGGTGGTGTTTAATTTCTTTTATAAATGGAATAACTTGTTTTTGAATTGGTTTTATCGAGTCATATTAGCTGATAATTGCAACACACAGTGGCCAATTGGTATGAGTTCGCCTTGTAATAGGGTATGAGAGGGACAAGCATCCTCTGAAATAGTTACTAAATATAGGAACATTGAGCAAGTACTTCACTAACATTTAGTGAGTGCCAGCAGTTGATGCATGGTCATAAGATGGGGGTGCTGAATTAATACGTACTACTACTACTGCTAGCATGGTAATAATGATAAGTACAATAATGATGAATATGATACTGATGGTGTTGTAGGTCAACCAAGAGAATGCAGAGGAGAAGGCTCTTCTCCATATTCCTGTATCTGTTCGTGGTGACAGTGGCAAATACACGATCACCGCCAAGAACGAATTTGGTGAAGACAGCGGAGACTTCAACGTCGTTGTGCTAGGTATGCCACCACCGAGCTCAGTTCATATCTAATCTGATTGAACAACGTAACCTAATAATAATTAATTATAATAAATGTATCAAATCAATTCTTTACCGGCTATTTTTTTACATCACCAGAATATGTTCGCAAAGTGAGCAACACATAGGAAACAGTTTTTCTTTTTTAAGGTTTTATTCAGATTATGATGACTTAGAAAAACAAGTCATGTGAGCCTTGTCTGAATTTAGTGGTTTTGAGATTTTTACCGATTTCCTTCTGACTGTTCTCTCCAGATAAACCGTCGCCTCCAAAGGATCTTTCGGTTTCTGATGTATTTGCCGATCGTTGTACGTTGTCTTGGAAACCACCAGCAGACGACGGAGGAGCAGAGATTACTGGTGAGCTTCAGGAGGCGTTCAGATTCAACCTTTAAATTATTGAGCATTGAGGTAGGGCCCTAATGATATACCGTCTACATTGTGGTCTTTGCATCTAGCTTTTTTGATGAGCGACCTTTATAGCAAGTCTTTTTGATGAGATGCCTAAAGTTTCAGTAGGACTTTATGATGACTGGCCTTTGCATAAAGGCTTTATTATTATTATTATTATTATTATTATTATTATTATTATTATTGTTATTGTTATTATTATTATTTGGCCCTGAGGTACTGCATTCCCCAAGGACTTAGAAATTATAAAAGCAATGTATAGA
Source organism: Lumbricus terrestris (assembly GCA_949752735.1). Classification (NCBI taxonomy): domain Eukaryota; kingdom Metazoa; phylum Annelida; class Clitellata; order Crassiclitellata; family Lumbricidae; genus Lumbricus; species Lumbricus terrestris. The sequence continues at coordinate 16,749,823 of OX457037.1, read as the reverse complement.
TCTGGAATGGCTATTCTCCATCCACGTCAAGCATTGGTCTGATGAAGGAGCCTCTAGAAGCTACTGCATTGTGACTGAGAGCCTTAAATTATTATATTATTATTATTGTTCATGTTATCATTTTTACCATTGCTATTATTTTTGTTATTACTATTACTAACAAATTTAGAGCATGCAGTTACACAGATATGCAGGTAGTCAGTTCCCAGCTTACTTAAAAGAGCATCTAAGGTGCTACATAAATGTATAAATCCATAGATGCGTTCAATCTTGTGTTCAAGCTAGTTATTGGCAGTGACTTGCTTGTTTTTTAGGTTATGTTATTGAGCGATCTGATGCGGATGAGGACCTTTGGCAACCTCTGCCTGATGTTGTCAGGGGAACCAAACACACAGTCGGCCATCTTAAGGCTGGCAAGAAATACAAGTTCCGTGTCCGCGCAGAAAACATGTATGGACTCAGTGACCCGATTGAACTTGATAAGACAGTCCTCGCAAAGAATCCTTATGGTTAGGCTGCTTTCTTGATATATATAATGCTTATTTGTGTAATTTGTTATTTGTAATAGGGAAGCATCTAAGATACGGTGAGGTTGAATAATTAATTTTGGTAATCTATCATTTTGGTGTTCTGAATTATTTGTCATGGGTTTTAGGTTGAATACAGGCTGGATTTACGAAAGGAATTCTTGCTGACTAGAAGTCTGATTTGATAAGATAATTTTTGCGTAAATAGAATTGGGTTTGATGACAAGAGTTAAATTGCAGAACTAAATTCCAGTCGGATTGACAAAAATTAAAAGTTTGATTGATGGAAACACAATTGTTGCTTAAATGAAAGCTGGATCGATTACGGTAGTTGACCGATGTTGCCATTGTTTGGTTGACTGAGGTTGCCATTGAGGTGGTGCAACTGATAGTTGAGTCAACCTTATATGGCTAGTGGGTTTCGAATCCCTGTCATTCTGTTCTAATCGTGCCCATTTATTACCATTATGTTGCTCACACTGATCAGTCATGTTTTGTAAATATTTTATTTTTTATGCATTATGTTTTGCAAATAGCCATATACATGCATTGAAGCATATATATGTTTTTCATATGTTATGTCATATGCTGTAATGCATTTTTTTAAATCCACAGACAAGCCTGATCCACCTGGCAAGCCAGAAGTAACAGACAGTGATGTGGATCATATTTCGGTGAAGTGGTCTCCTCCTACGAGAGATGGTGGTGCACCCATTAAAGGATACAATGTGGAGCGCCTTGACCCACGTACCGGTAGATGGACTAAGGCCAACTCTGAACCACTCAAGGTCTGTAAATAACCTCGTGTTGTCTCCTATTGAGGTCGGTCAGAGGGGGTGCTGGGATCGTAATTGATCTAATTTGCTTGAAACAATTTGCAGATAAATTTCAGCATTGCTGATCGCATAAGGTCTACCTTGATATCCACAGCTTTATTTCTCACTACAGATTTAGCTGATCTCATTGTACAGGCAATAAAGTGAGGCGATGTCCATAAATATCTTTGGAGTCTCTATTAAATTGCATCGTATGAAATTACTACTGTGTATTTTTCAGTCAAACAGCATCACTTGATAGCTTTTACAGACAAGGTTATAACAGTTTTATTTGGCTATGTTGGGATTCTGAGCGCCTCTTGAGTAATCCCCTAGAAGTGGCGCTAAGATATACACTGTAGGCCCTATACAGATTCTCGTAATCAATGAATAAGTTATAATAACCAGTAGATTACATTAAATAAGATGGCATACTGTGATCTATGCTAATGTTCAATTAGCCATTTCATTTTGTTTTGGCAGACACCTGAGTTTACGGACAAAAAGGTTCAAGGTGGCAAAGAGTACCAGTACAGGGTGACTGCAGTGAATGATGGCGGAGAATCGGAGCCAAGCGAGGCATCAAGTCCAATCAAAGCCAAGCCACTTAAAGGTAGGACAATTGAATCAACTAACAGCTCCTTTGTACGTTGATATCATGATGTAATGTACATGTAGTTAGATGTTGATGTGCATGTTTGTCTGTATAATCTGCACCTTTTATAGTATATGTGATAGTTGTATATGGATAATGTAATGCCTGTGTACTTTCAGATGCAAATACAGGCTCTGTACTTACTTGGAGCTAATTTATTTGTATTTACCTTGGTACATGCCCATTTTGCAGGATGGCATGTGCTATGGTTATATTTTACCAATGTATTTTGCATAAATAGATATTCTCTATCTCTCAGAACTGTACATTGATGCACAGCAGTAATTGTATGACTGACAAGTTCCTTCACTTGCATTTGAAATTGATTTGTTGAAATGTGCAGTGTCTTGTGAAATGTTCATTTAGTCTGTTCTCTTATCTTTAAGAATTGTTTTTCATAGTACAAAAAATTAAATGCTGGAATTTGCAGTCATATAATTCTAAACAATATTGATTTTTCAATGAACAGCTCCTCCAAAGGTTGATCTGTCTGGACTGGGCGGCCGGGAGATCAGGGTCCGTGCTGGTGAACCACTCAAGATTGATGTGCCAATATCTGGGGCACCTGCTCCAACTGTGACCTGGAAGAAAGATGGAAAAGACTTGCCAGAACCAAACAGGGTACAGTAGAGTATTAACTTTTCAATAGAATTGCAGTTGAAATGGACCTCCTCTCTTTGATAGGTCTTGACACTGGTGCTACAAGAGTAAATGAACCAGTGTTTGGATATTTCGAAAGTTTTGCAAAACTCTTTGGGTTGGCCAGATTGCGTATTTTTTGTCTTCAAATCTGTAGTTCATTATTTTTATGCTGTCTGATTGTGTTTGAAGTTTGTATAAACATAAATCATTCATTTTAGACCAAATACAAATTATCAATTCTTATCTTTATAGCTGTAGACGTAATGACATCTGATGGCTGTGCTATGTGATTTCACTTTCTGTTAAATTCCAGTCAGTCAATCAACATTGATGCATGTAAAAGCGAATATTTTTTCTGGGGCCAACATTTGACCCAATTGGTCAAACCTACTAGCCAGCTTTTGCAACCTCTGGTTTTGGTTAATCTGTCCAGAAAGGAACTTAAAAAGTGCAGTGGTACTTAAAGTGTATCCCTAGGTTGTAAGGATCATGATACTGACTGCTAATGTAGTAATGATGATGATAATAATGATGATGGTCATAATGTGCATAATAGAGAAACATGTTAACAATCACTGATGACACGTTGTGATGCGGGTCTTGCAGGTGCAGCTGAAGAGTGGTGAAGAAGAGGCTACCCTTGACATTCCAGTTTCAAAGAGAAGTGACACTGGAAAATACGCTGTTACGGTCTCCAATCCTTTCGGAGAGGACACCGGAACCATCAATGTCGTTGTCCTCGGTAATTAGGAAAAGAAATCCAGACAATGTTGCATGAATCTCTTTGTGTATAATTATTAGAACTTACGAACTGACTGTCAATTGTAATAATCGTAGTTTTTTTAACAAGGTGCAGCTATTGTGATTCTTGATGATCATGATTTTAGTTTTAGTCATTGTTGTTGGGACAATGATGGTGACAGCGATTATGACAATGGTGGTGACAGCGATTATGACAATGGTGGTGATATCTATAATATTATTATAGATGTTGATGACAATGACTACAATGAAGACAATGATGATGACAAAGTAAATGGTGACAATGGTCATGTGTTGATATCAATCACTAGCTGATGATGATAATGATGAATTAATTAATGACAATGGCTATATAGACTGTTGCTATGCTTTCTAGATAAACCTGGTTCACCTGAGAACCTTCAAGCAAGCGACATCCATGCTGAATACTGTAAGCTGGCCTGGAATGCACCTAGTGATGACGGGGGTGGTGAAATCTTAGGTGAGTGCTCTCTTTGATGACAATTGTAATGATGTTTGCAAGGTGGATGAATGGTATCTGTATGTTGTTTCCAGTGCTCAGTACTAATTTTAGGGTTATGTTCTGTGTGGGGGATGTAAAAAAAATTTTAGTTATTTTTATTTACCGTGACATAAACTGCCTTTTAATTCTGCCCTTTCTTGAAATTATGTAAGAGTGATTAATAAACAGCAAATTTAATATTGAATAGTTCAACTATATTAACCTATTCTGATATTTGCAGTTAAAATTAACTGTTCTTTAGTTTACTAGTTTTGCTCTATTTTGCTGTGTATCTATTGTTTTTGCTGTTTTGTGACATATTTTTGGTATGTAATTACTTTCTGTAGGATATATTGTGGAGAAGTCTGTTGAAGGCTCTGATGTGTGGGAGAAGGCCCCAGGTGTGGTCAATGGTACAGCGCATGTTGTCAGAGATCTGGAGCCTGGAAAGAAGTATAAGTTCAGGGTGAAGGCTGAGAACATGTACGGCATTGGAGATCCAGTAGAAACAGACAGAGCAATACTTGCAAAGAACCCATATGGTATGTATGACCCCCCATTGAAGTTTATCTGTGGTCATATACTGTCTAACAATTGTGTATCTTTATTTTAAGGAAAAACTCATGAGAAGAACTCTCAATAACTCAATAGTTGTTACTGGTAGTTTAACAGGTTTTAAACAAGAAGTGGTTAAAGAGCTTTCAGGAATTTTAATGGCGAATTCTCTTTCAATTGGCATCTGAAGTGTATGTAGCCACTCATGGGCGCCCGCAAAAATTTTTGCAGGAGGGGGCAAAACTCGATGGTCACGGATAAAAAAAAATTTTTTGCAAGATGTTTAAAATGCAAAGCAGGAAATTAAGAACATTCGTGGGTATTTTTCAAAGAGGTTTTTTAATGTAAATTCATTAGATTCACTTTTTTGTAATTTTTATTATGAATATAGCTACTTTAGTGCAAATAAATTTGTTCACAACCAAAAAGTAGCAGTTAAAAAATAGGTTTCAACTTTCCAGGGGGGGGGGGCAAGTGCCCCATCTTGCCCCTATGTGCGGGCGCCCATGTAGCCACTCTATGGTTACATTTCTACTCTGAGCTGTTTCTAACTGATTTGCCACCATTGAAACCCATTGTTCCTCGTGGTCATGATGAGAATAATTTCCAAGTGGTTTTCTCAAGTTTCTTTACCAATCTATGATGTCTTTCGGATGGATAGTAGTATTTTTGCCATGAAAAATGGGATGGGCCATTGCATCTGTCTTTCTACTTGGAAATTGAAACCATTGTTCCTCGTTGTTTTGAGTGCTTATTCTTTTTTTCTAATTTTTAGATGCACCTTCGGAGCCAAAGGACCTGGAAATCGCCAAATACGACAGCAGTTCAGTGTCACTGAAGTGGAAGGCGCCTAGCGACGACGGTGGAAATCCAATCAAAGGTGCTCACAGTCTTCTTCGTCGGAATTTGAAATGCAATTCTATTCATGATTCATGTTGCACCTTTTGACCCTCGTAATATTTTTAATGACAATATATACGTTGTAAGCATGTTACTTTTGTGTGGTTACTCTGTGGTGTTACCTGGTGTAATTTTAGACAATGGTGAGACTTGGCTTGCCTTGACATGTTTGTTTACTTTGTCCATTAGTAGAGCTGTTGTAGCCCTGCAAAGTCTTTGACACTTGTGCAGTGATTCAAGGCATTATTGGACTCTCGGTTGTTCTGGATGGTTGGTTGGAGCTGTGGAATTCATTGCATGTTTAATTGTTTACGCTCATCTGTTGCTGGAGTATTTAACTTGTATCATTCAGCTCTAACAAATGATGCTTGTCTGTCTCAGCTGAGCTTTTCTGTGTCAACTCGCTTATCCACATCAGCCTGACGTCTGATTTCTTTGGCTTTGCATAATTTGACCAGGCTTCTCCAACAGATTCTGATCATTTGCTCTGGTTTCACTTGTGGAGGACTATTGAATGATGCCTTTTGCATTATGGTAAAGTGTTATGGAGTTCATTAGGTAAGGCGAGAGAAGACTGTACGGATGAATTGAGATTTGGTTAGAATTGAGTTTCTCACTTTTATGTTTGTGGTTTTGTTGCTGTTTTAAAATCAAATGTTTAGTCTTTGCAAATTATTGGTTGTTTTAGGCTACATAATCGAGAAGATGCCAGCCAGAGGACACGGCAGCTGGACACCCGTTAATGCGACTCCGGTCAAGGAAACCTCGTTCAAAGTTCCGAATCTGCTTGAAGACAGCGAATGGGAATTCCGTGTTGTGGCTGTGAATGATGCTGGTCCAGGCAAACCAAGCAAGACGACTGGGCCGCACAAAGTTCGAGATCCAGTCTGTAAGCATTCTGAGATTGCTTCCCAAGAAATTACATTAATTAATCTTCTGACTTCTTTTTTTCATGTTATTAAAACTGAGGCTTAGATTTTCTTTTTCTGTCTTTATGATATCATCACCTATCGTGTTTACCTGTTCTCATTTATCATGAAGTAGAGAACAATGTTAAGCATTATTTAAATGTGTTGCATTGATGCTTGACTTTGCACTGTATTGAAAAGTATCAGCTAATCCAGGCAAATGTGACATTGAATTTATATAGTAATATGTTATGCTTGTTTTGTGTCTAAATATGAACCTCAATTCTGACATTGCTATCTGGATGTTGTGCAGAAATGTAATAAAAGCAATAGCTTTAGGGTAAAAAAATAGAGGTCCTGAGATTCAGAAGACTCTTGGCATTGATAGGGAGGCAGTGTAGGCACAGTAGCCAGTGAGTTAGAGAGCTCTCAGTTTTGTTATGTCAAGAATGAAGGTTTGTGTTTCCTTAGAAATGGTAGATGTGTCAGGTCATTGAGCAAGTCATTTGCTTTTGGTTACTTTATGTCTGAGATTCATGTGTAGTAAATGAAATGTATAAAGAAGAGCCCTTTTCTTAACCTTCTGTAAATGTCACTATTGAAATTTCGCCCATATAAGACAACCTGAAATGTTGTGCAGAGTTAGTGCAAAGTAGCATGGTTAGTGCAAAGTAGCATGGTTACCTGCAAACATTGGTTTAATCTCTTTGTTATATGAAGAGTGTGTATTATATTGCAACTGTCTTCACTATTTAGTTCCTGCTGGTCCACCGGGTCAACCAAAGGTCACTGGAACTGCTCCAACGTCTGTTTCTCTCGCCTGGGACAAACCAACCGACGATGGAGGCGGAAAGATTGAAGGATACATCATTGAGGTCAAACCAAAAGATGGAGAATGGTCGGATGCCACTCCGTTTCCAATCAAGGATACCGAGTACACCGTTCCAAATCTCAAGGAAGGCGAGGAATATCAGTTCCGTGTGAAGGCAGTTAATGCAGCCGGACCGGGCTCACCCAGTTTGCCTACTGTGCCTACTATTGCAGAAAAGCCCAAGGGTATGTGCACTGACTGCTTATTTATTTATCTTAGGAAGTTTTACGTAGCATCTCTTCAAGGTAGGCTACTCAGAAGCACTCACAGCCCAACCACGGCTAAATAGTTTAGTTTTGAATGAGTATTTGATGATCTCATATTTGTTTCTAATGTTGGATGATTTAAGTATTTTTTAAAAGAATGTATGAAAGTAAGCTAAAGACAGGAAGATAAATGCTCCTTTACTGGCATGGCGTTGGTATCGCCATGTTGATCAGTGACATTTGCTGTTGAGAGTGAAAGAGTTACGGAGATAGACAGAGAGAGATTGACAGAGCTGTAAAGACAGGCTTGCAGACAGAATTTGTTCAGTTTCAACATTTGATAAATTGGCCAAAATTTTATATAGTCAATTGTATTGATCTCTAGATCTGCTAATAACAGAAATAAATCATAGCAGATTTGTCACAATGCTGCTGTTACTGTTGCAGAGAAGCCAAGCATAGATCTCAGCAAGCTAAAGAACATTACAGTCAAAGCTGGTCAAGAGATCAAGCTCCCTGTTCCAATTAAAGGCTGGCCAGTTCCGACGGTCGTTTGGGAACAGAATGGAAAGGTTCTTGATAAAGGTGGCAGAGTCAAAATCGAGGTTAGTTATTTGATCCATCAGTCATCTATGCATGAGATTTTTCTAAATAAATTAAAAGACTGTGTTCAAGAGCACAAATGTTTTTTTGACAAAACCTTATCTCCAATGTTGGTGGTCAGGGTACCTGTTTCTATGTATAAACAATGTATTTATTAGATACCTGTACACCAAAGTGCAGCTAGCAATTGGTTAAGTGCTAAAGAATGCATACTACTTTGTATTATACATATGTGAAAATACCCTTTTTTGGAACCTCACTACTATACCAAGAACCTTACAGAACCTTAAGAGCAGTTTTAAAGAAATTTGTTTATAATAGGCATTGTCTTGGCTTTGAAAGAACACTCAGCCAGGTCTTCTGCTCTGTAAGTTTTAACTGACAAACATTTATTGTAATGGGAAAGACCAAGCTCACAGGGTTTTATTGCAGGTCCTTAAGTGGTGCTGCACTAAAGCTAACATAATGCATAGATTTTGATGTATGCATGCAATTAAATATTAAATTAGATATTCGCCTGTTGTAGGGTATGCTATTGATTTTTTAGAAGTAGATTTGGTAATGGTAATTGTAATTTTAATTACCTATTAGTAATTTTTACTGTGTTTACATCTAATGCACAAAGCATCATTTAATATTCATAAGATTAGTCTCTTTGACTACAGGCAAAGATAATGCAAGAAGCCTTTTCTCTGTTTTTTTTGACAGACTACAGAACAGCAAGCTCTGCTTGTCATCAAGGATGCAGAACGTGGAGACAGTGGACCAATCACCCTACGACTGACTAATTCATCTGGCACAGTTGAAGGAACTGTACAAGTCACAGTGCTAGGTCTGTTTTAAAATAATACTCATGATGTGACAGAAGTTTTAAGTACACAATTAAAAATTTGTCTCTTTTGGTTGTAGTGATTGCGATCATTTGCTGTGACAGACGATTTTCATAACTACAAAGTGATGAACATTCTCTGTCAGTAGATTGTAACAATCTCAAGTAGGCCTACTTTGTGATTGTAGCACGTTCAGTTTTTGATCCTTTGCCGGTTCATTTTTAAATTTTAAGCCCGTTTTCAGCGGATATTCTCAGGGCAAACGGGTAAAAGATTAAGTGACTATACTTCTGTTTTGCCACAATTTAAAGGAATCCAAAGATAGATTTATCTGGACTTTGTGGCCTGTTCTGATTTTCAGACAAACCTTCTGCTCCACAAGGACCGCTGGAAGCCACAGAGACGTCGCCAAATGCTATAACCGTACAATGGAAGCCACCAAAGGATGATGGAGGGTCAAAGATCAAAGGTTACGTGCTTGAGAAGAAGCCTAAGGGTGGCAAGTGGCAGAAGGTGCCAGGCACGATTGGACCAAATGACACAACAGCGACAGCTAAGAACCTGGAACCTGGTGAAGAGTACGAATTCAGGGTGGCAGCTGTCAATGACAATGGAGAGAGTGATCCACTTGTTACAACTGCACCAATCAAAGCCAAGTATCCATTTGGTAAGAAAACCATACAAGTGTGCCTTTCCTTGTGAAGTATTTAGGCTACGCTATATTCATTCAATGCCAGTCATATATTGCAATTAGAATGTTGCCTTGGGTCAGTTACATTCTGCAGTTTCAGAGTATTACCGTATTTTCGCGAATATAACACGCGGGTTATACAAAGTTTTACAAACCACGCACCCTACCCGCGTGGTATACTCGGGGGCGTGTTATACAAATTATTTTTTACACATCCAAATTTTGAACCAGATTATTTTCAGGTCATGGTCAAAAACTACTTTAAAAGTTGTTTTCTTACAATACGGAGATATGGACGTCAACAAAATCGATAGGACTTGAAGTCCGAGTTCAGTTCGTTTATTATTATTATCACAGAAATATTAGAGACGCAGAAAGTTACAATTTAAAGTTTAACAAATTATGATTTGACCTTAAATACAAAAGCTAAATATTACTATAAATAAATTGCAATTGTCTGTTGTTTTCAACAGAGCCGTATATTTCCAAGAGTCTGGCCAACTAGTGTCCCGGAAGTTGGCCAAGTCACGTGGTTGCTGGACGCCATTTTTAGTCCAGGCGGCGATCTGCAAATACGTTGACAAGGAGACGCACAAACACAGGGAGACGCGTATCCCTGTGTCTGTGCGTCTCCCTGTGTCTGTGTGTTTCCCTGTGTCTGTGCGTCTCCCTGTGTCTGTGCGTCTCCCTGTGTATGTGCGTCTCCCTGTGTCTGTGTGTTTCCCTGTGTATGTGCGTCTCCCTGTGTCTGTGCGTCTCCCTGTGTCTGTGCGTCTCCCTGTGTATGTGCGTCTCCCTGTGTCTGTGTGTTTCCCTGTGTATGTGCGTCTCCCTGTGTCTGTGCGTCTCCCTGGGTCTGTGCGTCTCCCTGTGTTTGTGCGTCTCCCTGTGTCTGTGTGTTTCCCTGTGTATGTGCGTCTCCCTGTGTCTGTGCGTCTCTCCCTGTGTCTGTGCGTCTCTCCCTGTGTCTGTGCGTCTCTCCCTGTGTCTGTGCGTCTCTCCCTGTGTCTGTGCGTCTCCCTGTGTCTGTGCGTCTCCCTGTGTATGTGCGTCTCCCTGTGTCTGTGCGTCTCCCTGTGTCTGTGCGTCTCCCTGTGTATGTGCGTCTCCCTGTGTCTGTGTGTTTCCCTGTGTATGTGCGTCTCCCTGTGTCTGTGCGTCTCCCTGTGTCTGTGCGTCTCTCTCTGTGTCTGTGCGTCTCTCCCTGTGTCTGTGCGTCTCTCCCTGTGTCTGTGCGTCTCCCTGTGTCTGTGCGTCTCCCTGTGTATGTGCGTCTCCCTGTGTCTGTGCGTCTCCCTGTGTCTGTGCGTCTCCCTGTGTATGTGCGTCTCCCTGTGTCTGTGTGTTTCCCTGTGTATGTGCGTCTCCCTGTGTCTGTGCGTCTCCCTGTGTCTGTGCGTCTCTCTCTGTGTCTGTGCGTCTCCCTGTGTCTGTGCGTCTCCCTGTGTATGTGCGTCTCCCTGTGTCTGTGCGTCTCCCTGTGTCTGTGCGTCTCCCTGTGTATGTGCGTCTCCCTGTGTCTGTGTGTTTCCCTGTGTATGTGCGTCTCCCTGTGTCTGTGCGTCTCCCTGTGTCTGTGCGTCTCCCTGTGTATGTGCGTCTCCCTGTGTCTGTGCGTCTCCCTGTGTATGTGCGTCTCCCTGTGTATGTGCGTCTCCCTGTGTCTGTGTGTTTCCCTGTGTATGTGCGTCTCCCTGTGTCTGTGCGTCTCCCTGTGTCTGTGCGTCTCCCTGTGTTTGTGCGTCTCCCTGTGTCTGTGTGTTTCCCTGTGTATGTGCGTCTCCCTGTGTCTGTGCGTCTCTCCCTGTGTCTGTGCGTCTCCCTGTGTCTGTGCCCACCGTGCACTCAATAGAACATATCCTAACCTCTGCTCTCTGTGATGTTCCTTCTTCTCAGCTCCCTAAGTCTCTGTTCCATTATGTTCCCTATGATGCTCAATGATGCTCCGTGTTCCTTGTTACCATGTTCTCTGTCCTGTGTTCAATAAAAAATTATGTTTTATAATATTTCCAATTATGCTCCGTGTTCCTGTTTTTGTATGTTCCATGTGCTCTGTTATGTGTACAATAAAAAAAATATTGTGTTCCATGATATTCCCAATGATGTTCCCTGTTCCTGTTTTATAAATAACTTAGCAACGTAAACTAACGGTTTAATATGCTCACCGACCCTGCTAATATAGTGATGCTAGACTCCATTTCTGTGCGACTGTGCAGTGTGCACGTTAAAACCGCTTGTAATTTAAATAAATAAATAATACTGTCATTGGTGCAAGGAATCCAACAGACCGACTGGGAAGACTATATTATATCTTAGGCTTCTACTCCTTTTTACACTACACTATCAAAAGGAACGAAATCTTAAATTTTATTCAATCGTGACAAGCAATGCAATCAAACACGACAAACAGGATCATAGCAGTAAGTCTAATATATAAGAAATCAGTATTCAGTCCAATCATGTTGAACATTAGCAGTATCAACTTCAAATAGTGGAATGACATGTGATTAAAGTCGATATTGCAAGTTTGATAGTAACAGGATATTAAAACGTTTACATAATAGAAAAAAGGAAAAATCCGAAAGAGACCTAAGCTTATATCTGCATATTGGCATCTTGGTGTGCCAGTAATATTGACAAGTTTATTTCCTAATCTATGCAAGAACTATGCACAGCAAAATTACAATCGCAATCTCCAAATTTCTTGAGTGCCACTCGAAAGCCAAGTGCAGGGCACAAGCTTATTCATGACAGTGTTTAATAATGCTTAACACAATCGGAGCAAAGACACTGCCATCTGTAGAATTTCCAGTGAAATAATAGGCAACAGTTTGTTTCCAGTAATACCACCTAACATAAAAACCAAACTATGTGTAGCAATACCACTCTGATCAGGCAACGTTACATCAGCAATGAAACGGCCTGTCCGTTTATCAAATTCAGCACCTGCTGTTATCGACATCTCATCCAATGTTAAAGAATATTCTCGCTCAAGAACGCTCATGTCACGAACTTTAAAAGCAAGAAATTGGAAAACTTCTGTTAAAATTCCACTTTCAAATTTCACAAATTGGATGCTGCGTCTCAAAGTACGCAGTGATGGCAGCGGATACTTCTGAGACAATAGCACACGGTAGCCAGTAGGACCACATGTAAAATGCAGTTGCATTGCATTTCTTACAGTCACTGAGCTCCACTTAGAACCCCTCTGCGTATTTTTGCACAACGCCTTCTGCTGATCGATGTTCAAAAATCTCTTAACTGCAAAGCCAAAAGCACATTTCGCTTTCGAAATTTTCCTTACGTTCCTCAATGCTGCTTTATGCCTAACACGTAGAGCAGCAATAAGACGAGCCTGTATTAAAAACTGCCTATGCAATTTCTTGATACAACTGTTTAAAGTGCGACAACCTAAACAATCAGAAGCAATGACAGCTGCTGACAATGTTGAAGCCGTAACGGAGTGGGATGTAGAGTCTACGTTGCTTTTTGCTAAGTTTCCAGATGTAGTCAGGTACTCGTCTGAGAAAGCAGTGGCATTCTTGTTAGAAACTGAAAAGACAATAATCATGTCCAATTAGTGCCTTTTCATCTAAGTAAATAACTCACGCTTTCATTGGAGACAACAATGATTGCATGGAATTAACATAATGATAATAATAATTATGATAATAATCTTCGTTTATTAATATTCAAACTGACACAGCGCATTGTGATTACAGATACAGTATGAATGATTGATCACAAGTTAATACAGGAGTCGAATTTAGCTATATGGCAGCCACGCAAGGCTCCATTTGTTCTACATCTCAATACATGACACCAACAAAACATGATGCTAAACTTCCTTAAAAAGTTGGTACAGACAGACAGACATAAAGTCCTTACAGACACACACACAGTCACCAATTTATTACTTTTAAATATTTCTATTGTCATTATATAAATTTGTCACGCGTGCAAGGTCACACAGAACATGTGAATCTGAGGTGTGGATAGATTACTAACATTAAACACTTAGAAACCTACAAGCATGAAACATGTCGTCATTTAACGTAATGTCTTCAACTTCAGAGGTCTTCACCCTGTTCCAGACACCACCTGATTACCCCCTTGAATCTTAGATTTTCAGCAGACCAGCATTGATCTAAGTTCTCTTTTAAGTATGATATGGCCATAAAATTTGTTAGCCACTGCACAAGCTTACAGCACTCTGTAACGTGCTGCATTTTCCAGATGGGTTGAGGGCACCAATTTGTGCATGAATTCATGTAGGTGCTGCATAGGCTACCTCTGCCTCCAGCACCCTTTCAAAAATCCAGACTCTGCCCCTGTATGCTCAGTAACAACATTTTAATGCAATAATTTAGTGACAATGAATTACCATCGTGAAGCTGACATGCTGTGGACGACCCAGAGCTTGCCGTGACAGTAGTGGTAGCGGTAGAGAAGTCTGTCGAGGATTTCCTGCTGTAGCTGTGTTCGACACGCAATCGCTTCTTTGCAATGGTCTTCGTCGGGCTTTCTTCTGGGCTGCGTTTCAGTGGCGGCTTTCTGACATGCACCACAGCACTGTGTGTGAAGAGTGTGGGAACAGCATCGGGTCGTAACTTTCTCCATCCGTCCTTACGATTTCTTTCGAACTGACTTTCATCGAAATGTGCCTACAAAATAATCGCCATCTTTATATATCTCACAAAAATTTAATTAAGGTGGCCACAAAAATATAGATGTACAGCCTCTGTTGTCATAAGCCCTCATCAAATCTGGATCCATCCATCCAGGAAACAACCAGGCATAGGCTTATCCACTTCCAATCCAACGCCAAAAACAGTTAACCCAATCCTTCGTAACAGGCGCCATTCAATCGGATTGCAATGACTTTGAAGTAATATTAAGGAATAATAATAATATTAAGGAATTAAGTAATAAGGAAGAAGGAAGACTAGGAGGGAAAGATATATCATGTGTTAAACCTCCTTAACTTATAATGTGTATTTATGTCTCAGTTTAAGTTAAGCAGTGCTACTGTGCTAGTAAACATTATCTGAACGTTGTGGCTATTTGCAATAGCAGAATCACATAACGTCTTCAAATGCGGTAGGTACTTAAGGCAAATCCCGCCAGTATCAGGCCGGGTCAAGCGTACGCTTCATGATCGCCATGGTTCCCGCGACTTGGCTTTTGTGGACGCTGTAGAAATTCCGATTGTTTACGATTTGACTATTATACAATTTAATTTTATGAAGTTAACTGGGAAGGCCAAGAGTAAATGCTGCTTACCTCGCATAGAGCTGAACACGATGTCGGCTTCCAGTTGTCTCTCTTCAATTTCGCGATCCACAAATCACGACTCGTCTTGTTGTTCGGAAAACGAAACAAACCGAAATCCCTTTTCGTGTCGATTCGAACAGTTAACGGCAGCGCAACAAGGCATTATTTCAAATATTTCACACACAAAATTTAGCGTAAACACTAAACACAGTTCATCCAGTTGCAAGGAGAGAAAATGGAGGCCAGTAACCACGTGATCCACAACTAAGACCCGGGATTAACCGGAACCTCTCGTTAGCTGCAGATGGCCAGACTCTTGGAAATATACGGCTCTGGTTTTCAATAAAGCAGTAAATAAATTTATGCAGGCAGTATTCTGTATTATCGCATGCTATTCGCTAGGTATGAAGCTAAGAAAATTAGGTGTTTTAATTATATAGCGCATAATTTTGCGATTTTTAGACAGCCCAGGTAAACTTCCTTTTCAGTGTCCTCCGCTGCCTCTTCCATATCACAAATGTAAATATTGTCAACGGCATCAAAAATTAAGTTCAATTTTCCAGACTTGCTTGCCAGATAGCAAATATTGTCATCCCGCTTTCCGTTTAGCAACAGATACCAATTGCGCCTTTGAGAATGCCCTTTGAGAACTCGTGTCAAAATCAGGATTTCCTTTGGACAAACATAGTTTATTTTCGTCACTTGCTATATCAAACAATTATTAACGGCCAGATTTGTCGAAACTGTCACCATTTAAACCTAATTCTACAAGGAAATCGCGAATTTATTAGCAAATCCATCCCATCGCGTTGGCGGCCATATTGGATTAGTCACATGTGCGTGAAAATGTCCGTTTTCATTGTTAAATAACACGCGTATTTTCAGATTTTAAATATATCTTCCACTTATATATGTGCCTACTTATATTATCTTGGTCTAAATTACGTAAAATCTGATATATATTTTATTTCCTAGGTTAAGACCGTCATTATAAGAGCAGCTTACTAAGCTGCTAAGTGTAGCCTACGCCCGTCATTAGTCATGATAGTATGATAGTTTAAGCTTGTTAATTAAGGATATGATATTGATTAAAAGAATTTTTGCATCAATATAACTTCAATTATAGTCGATTGATAGAAAAATAATGCTACAATGAGCGCATACCGAAATTCGCCAAAATGTACTTAACCGGTTTTTATGAAGACTACTCATTCTTATTCACTGCACTAATGCTACAATCCTTAAACGACGATGACCTTACCTTGTGGAGCAGCAAGTAGGCTAAAGAACCAGGAACACGGTAATTTTCACTCACAAGTTTTTATATTTATATAGAAAATTATATATGATTGACTTTATTGAAATGTTAATTTTAGCAAAACGATTTGTTTATCAAATACATGATTTTAATTTGTGTATAATTGAATCAGTTACGACTCTTTGCAGTCATAAATTATATAGCGCTAAATTATTAACGTTAGCGTGCACGTTCGAGTACTAGAGCGGAATGAAGGCACGAAAATGCGTCTTATAGTCGGGTGCGGGTTATACAATTCAACTTTTACTCAAATCGCAAAAAGTAGCGTGTTATATTCGGGTGCGTGTTATACCCGTGTGCGTGTTATATTCGCGAAAATACGGTACTGTTCATCAAAATTTTGAAAACATGTTGAATTGTTGTTTCAATATGTTTTAGTTCTTGAACTTTATGAAGGTTTCTGCATGTATTTTGTGGTATAGAAACAGGAATATTCTCGACAAGTCTTCCTTTGAAATCTGCAATGCTGCGCTTCTTTTTTCTAGAAGAGGAGCTTTACAAATTAACGAATTCTATTGCAGTTACAATCAGAATCTGTAATTGTTAATCATGCAATTGTGCAAAATGTCAGACATTTTTGGTCATATAGTGTGGGCTCGTCATAAGCAGAAAATGTATTTGATTAATATATATTGCTATGGGAGTGAATTTTAATTGTGAGATTGTGTTTGGTTTGTCAGATCCACCTGGTAAGCCTGGAACTCCGGAATGCACTGGAACAACAGAGGATTCCATTGCTTTGTCATGGGACCCACCAACTAAGGATGGTGGTAGACCAATCAAGGGCTACATCCTGGAGAAGAAGGAAAAGGGTGGCAAGAGATGGGCCAAGTAATTGCCTATGAATCTGTTTTGTGCACCCACCTCTGCCTCTATTACTGTCTTGCTTCTGCCTTTAGCTATGATAGTAGTTCAAACTGAAAGACGTTACGATGTAATGGTAATTGTGTGGATGCGTATTTGACTTGAGTCTCAGTTGTGTAAATTACTCAAGAAAAGATTGGGTAATGCTAATCGTTCCATACCTCAAAAGTGTGTTGTTGAGGATGGAGGCAAAAACATATATGTAGCAATCCAGCATCATTGCAGCTTTTGTTGATCCTGATTACCAAATTTAAACCTTAGCTACTCACTCCATGCCAATCTGAACTGGAGTTTGCAGATATATGGAAAGAAAGTGCTTGCTTGTTCTGCTCTGCTTTTGTCGAATATGAGACAGTAGTTTGCTTCAGTTTCTCGTACTTTCAAGTTTGTGAGTGCGCACCACAGAATCAATATTATTATTGTTTGTTCTCTGCAAATAACTGTATGAAGCAAGCAGAACCATTGTTTTCCATTCTGCCGCACCATTTTACCTTTTCAGATAGGCAACTTTCTTTTCCTATTTTGATATTTATGAATTCTTGCAATATACATTTCTGCCTAAGGAAACGATGTCAGTTTAGATAAACTTGCGCTTTGTTTTGACAGGGTGAGTCCCACAGACATCCAGGACACATCATTCAACGTGAAGGGATTGGTGGAAGGAAAAGAATATGAATTCCGTGTGGCAGCCGTCAATGATGCCGGTCCGGGTCCATTCTCAGAGCTCACAGAAGCAATCAAAGCGGCTCCACCACCTTGTAAGCCTTAAAAATCATGTATTGATATTGAAAATTAGTGACAAGTAAAGCTTTTGTAAAATACAATTTGCAACATATTCTTGGTTACAACTAATAATTTTACTTAAGTGTTTCTATACTCAACAAGTGAACAGTTTAAAATGTTGAATGTGGTGCTTTTTCTGCAGCTGCTCCCAAAGTCAACCTGGATCCATCATTGAGTGAAGTCATTGCAAAAGTCGGTGAACCATATCGCATCAAGATTCCATTCCATGGCAGTCCAGTTCCTACTGCCTCTTGGTTCAATGTAAGTATTACTAAGTAAAGTCTACGTTTTTATGGATGACTGTTTGTGAATTAACTGGGGCTTTGCTAGTATTAATAGCTCCTTTAAGTACTGTTCTTTGATCAACATCTTCTGGAAACTACCTCTCACTATGGTCCTTGTCTTCTGCATTTGCTTATTCTCAGCAACTGAGCCTACCTGCTCTGTAAATTTAAAAAAACTTTTACCTGTTCCACAGTGCTTTTGGTTTGTTACTAAATAACTGTTTAACTGTCCTAATACTAAGTGCAACCTCCCTCATTATCACACTTCTCTTGTATTGAAAGACTTAAAGGCAAGTTAGATTCCCCTGGTTTGTGTTGTAAAGTAAGTGTGTCGATATGCCATTATGGTATATACTCAGATTTGTTTACTTTCTTAAAATACCAAGTAAAACTATATTCCTATTGTAGACTTAACCTTATCAGATATTTGGAGCCGTTAGCCTATTTTGGAAATTTACTATGAAGTGTTTGACTGACTTCTAACTTGAAAATGGATGTTTACATCAAAACTTCAATGCTGGTAATGCTTACTAAGAAAACCTAAGTAAATAAACATTTCTTAATTTTCAGGGAGCCAAAGAAATCGGTGAAAATGGGAGGATCAAATTTGAACAGCTGGATGACGAAGTTGTGTTGGTATGCAGAGCTGCTGAGAAGGGTGACCAGGGTCACTATACAATAACCCTAAGAAATCCCAAGGGGTCGGATACAGCCCGTGTCAACCTCATTGTACTTGACAGACCAGGTGCCCCTGAGGGACCACTGGACGTCTCCAAAATCACTCCAGAGTCATGCAAGCTTGCATGGAATCCACCAAAGGTGAGTTAATTGATGCCAGATGACAAAGTTATGCAATAGAAACGAGTGTTTTAGAGTGGCATAAACCTGGATCTTTTTGATTTTGTGTGATTAAGGTTGCCATTTGAGCTTTTGTCGACATTTTAATTGTGCCTCGTTTGCCTGGAGTGAGCAGTTTTTTTAAAATGGAATCTGTGTTAACAGAGCTTAATATGATCATTTTCATAATCTCCTAATATCGAAGCGCCACTCGAAAGCGAAGTGCAAGGCACCAGCATATTCAAGAGCGCTGTGTTGATTCATGAAGCAGTGGATATTGTTAAGAGATAATGCTTTCGCCTTTTGTTTCCTTTGGTGTCAAATATTTGTTGCATTATGTTATGATATACCTATCGTTTTTAAGTGCAAGAGCTGTCTTGACATCAAAATATTTTTCAAATGGATACATATTGATACTGCATACCAACCCATGTCATTGTACTTAAAGACCCTACGTTTTAAGAGAAAACTTGTTTGTTGCAGGATGATGGTGGCAAGCCAGTGTCCCACTATGTTGTGGAGAAGAAGGACAAGAAGACTGGAGAATGGACGCCGGTCAGTAAGTTCGCTCGTGGAACTGAGGCTGATGTTACCGGACTTGAAGATGGTCATCAGTATGAGTTCCGGGTGTCTGCTGTCAATGATCAAGGACAGAGTGAACCACTTCTTACCACCAAACCAATCACCGCCAAATATCCATTCGGTTTGTAGAATTATTGTTATTTCGTTGATTAGTTTGTGCTTCTAGATTTTATTACATTATGGTATCTATTTGTTTGAGTATTGAGTATCCTGTGGCGGTCTACTTTGTTTTGGAACCATGTAACATGCTGGGAATGGCTGTTCCAGTGCTGGCTTACTGCTATCTTCGCTGCTTTATCCTGGACAGTGTGATTCACATGAAAAGCTTTTCCTTTTGAACTGATGGTGTGATTAATGCTTCAGCCAAATTTTGTTGAATCAACCTAATGAAACATTGACAGAGCTTGTTGTAAATGTTCGTATGTGTTACGTGAATCAAGTGTATTCTTTTACTTTTATTAGATACTCCTGGAAAGCCAAGTAAACCAAAGATAGAAGATGTGGACGAAGACAGCGTCGTATTGTCCTGGGATAAGCCAAAGGAAGATGGAGGAGACAAAATCCAGGGTTATGTTGTTGAGGTGAAGGAGAAAGGTTCTGATAAATGGAAGCCAGTCAATGAGAAGGCACCATGCAAGGACACCAAGTTCACTGGTAAGCCACTTACATTCACAGGTGTCTATTTAACAACTTTCCTCTGTGGGTATTTTCTCTTTACCGCTTATCTGCACCCTTTATTTACCTGCAATTTTGTAATCATTTGTAGTAAATTCTATTAGTTTAAACTTACAGAATTACCAAGTGTTTTTTGGAATGCTAAAATGATGTTGATATCAGGTAAATTTTTTGAGTAATATAAGGCTTGCACACATCTAACTCTGGTAGCATCTCTGCTCTTTGTTTATATGACATTGGCTCAATTTTATGTTTATTACATGTAATGACCTGCTACTTTTTCTGCAGTGCCAGACCTGGAAAAAGGACAGTCATATGAATTCCGTGTGCGAGCGAAGAATCGAGCTGGTTTGGGTGAAGCAGGTCCTCCATCAGAGTCTGTAGTTGCGAAACCTAAACCAAGTAGGTTTCGTGGAATGTTTATGTTTCTGTAAGCTTATAATCAAAATAGAAAATTGGAGGAGTGAGAGGTTAAATAGAATGTTCATTCAGACTGTGCAAATCATCAATGATATCATTTTCATTTTCACATTCAGATCTGTTTGGGTCAATCAGATGCACTAATGAAGAGCTACTTTTGACATTGGCTTTGAAAGCTGTATTTTTTAACTGCTCTGTTTCAAATGCAGGAAGCTCTAGTGTTGTACAATGATTGAACTATTTTTTAAATCAGAAATGAATAATACTGTCCTTTATGAGGGTCCGAATACATCAGACCCATAGTCTTTCAAATTTTGGTGCGAAGTATATAATTAGAATATGTGATGGATGCATACTTCTAGTATCCTCAGTTTGATCTTACATTACTTTGGTTAATCAACTGCCATAGGACTACAAAGCATATTTACTTGTTCTTATTCTTATTAGCAAAGGCATCAGCTCCTGGAACTCCAACTCCAGACAATGTTGGTCCTCACGCCATTGACCTCAGCTGGACAAAACCGTGGAGTGATGGTGGAAGTCCGATCAAAGGCAAGCACAATGCAGATAACCTGTTCCTTCGTTTGCATAATGTTTATTTCCCAACTTCTGAGTAAATTTAATTATGTGCAGCTGAGATATCTCAATCTTGCTTAAAATTATTCCTGTAGTTAGTGTTTGTGGAAATCAGTATAATTGACCTATTATAATTTAAATGTATACCTTGTTTCCGTTTGCCATTGCTCTTTTAATTGTCAACTGCTAATCTAGATGCTGTCAGTTCGGCTATTCAGTTTTACTCTTCTTAATAAATAGAATTTGTTTATTATAAATATGATCTTAATATGGCTGTTTAGTCTAGACTGGTGCACACGAATGTAGCATCTGTTGATTTTATATTGCTATTTAAATAGCCTTTTTGAATGTTAACAGGCTACCAGGTCGAAAAGAAGAAACTTGGAGGAGATTGGGAAAAAGTCACGGACTTCCCAGTCACTACAGAATCTGCAACAGTTCCTAATCTGGATGAAGGTGAAGAATATGAATTCCGAGTGGCTGCAGTTACGGACGCAGGTGTTGGAGATTTCAGCCTGGCCACTGCACCAATCAAAGCAGAGAAACCAAAACGTTAGTTGCAACATATTAATGAGTTTGAGTCATTATAGTTATCGTGTGATTCTGTAGCAATTAGGAGCTAAGAACTTAAAGTTCATGTTACTGTTTATGGTTATTTATAACTGCTAGATTTCGTCTTCCTAAGCTAATTACAGTTTTGTTATTTATCTTTATGTTTTTCTGTCATTTTATGTTTCATATCTTTCTCTGGGTTTTTTTCAATTTTCTATAAATTGTCCATTGTTTACTAATTATTTAAATGTTCATCATCATCAGGAACCATGGGCTCAGCGCCCGTAGGTGTCCACTGCCATCTTCATCAAGCTCCTCCATCGACCTCTGTCCATCGCCGCGTGACTCAGCTCTTGGAGTGATGCTCTCCCCCACCTGGTGATGTCGTCCAGCCACTCCCTATGCGGTCTATTTAACATTTAACATTTAAATGTTGCTTTTAAACAAAGTAGTGAAATCCATGGTTAGGTTAGTTTATTCGCCCATCTTCATATCCTTTAATCTTCAACTGTATTTTTTGTTTCGTTTTGATCATTTTAATAAATTGTTCATCTGTTGATTTCATTGCAGATGAACCTGGAGCTCCGGAGAACCTTCAGGCCAGTGACATTCATGGTGACCACCTCAAGTTGTCATGGCTTGCACCTACTGACAATGGTGGTGCAGAGATTCTAGGTAAATACGCTAGGTAGCAATGTTTAGTAATTGTTTATGTATTGCAGCAGTAATGATATGAATTGCATTATTATTGATATGTGACAATCGGTTATATTGGATCTTGCCTAATAGACAGGCTGATGTTAAAGGCTCACTCATGTACAGCATCAATTTCTTTGACCTTGGTTGGCTACGCTGCTATATATATCATCATGTGATTACAATTATAATTACTAAATATGTTGCAATGAAAGTGTATGGCTGAAGTAAAGAGTGACATGTTAATATGTCTGACTTAATGGCTATGAATATACAACAGTTACTGCTCATTTGAAACTTTAGGTTACGCTGTTGAGAAGTGTGAGGAAGGCAGCGACTTCTGGGAACCAGTTCCAGGAACACCAACCTCAGAATCACACGTTGTTAAAGGTCTTGAACCTGGCAAGAAATACAAGTTCCGAGTTCGTGCAAAGAACAAGCTGGGACTCGGCAAGCCAGTTGAAACCAACAAAGCTATTCTTGCCAAGGATCCATACGGTGAGAGTTCAGAAATCATCTTTGGTGTTACTGGATCATCTTATGCTTTGAAATGAGAGATACATGATTTAGTTTACAATATCTGTGTGGTGATATTTAATTTCTTGCATGCTTATGCCCTGTTGTCTGGACAAAAATCTAAAAGAATTATTAATATCAATGCCTGAAAAAGTATGACCAGTCCCCATAGGGCCAATTTGAGTAGGCTACTCTTTTGGAGTTATGCAACTGCCTATGGAGTGAATTAGTCATAGCAGTGATATGAACTGGTGCTAATTTCAGAACTTCTTATAACATGGAATAGCTTTTTATGTTGAATCTTGTGTGCATAGTTTGTGACTACACCAAAATTATTATATATATATGATATAAAATTGTGCTATCAATTTAGATCCACCGGGTGAACCAAAGGATGTTGAAATTGCAAAATACGACAAGAGTTCTGTGACCCTTAAATGGAAGGAACCGACGGATGATGGTGGGGATCCTATCGAAGGTGAGGAGGAAGTGTATCTGCTATATTGGCTATATTGGCTATATTGGCTTTCAATTCTAGACGACTGCCTAGAACAAAAGTATTGTGTTGTATCTTTATTGTAACTGAACAGCTATGGAGCGCCTCTGGCAAACTATTCAGAGGTGCTGCAAGCGTGAGCCCTCCAATGAAACAAATGTTTTCAAGCAACGGGCCAAAGTGGATGAATCACCTGCCGAACTCTCATGCCCGAATATGTATGGAATATTATTTCACAAAGAAGAACTCAGAATGCTTGCAGAGGCACAGCATTTAGCAATGGTTGTCCTGGCCCAGGGAATGAAAAGGTGTAAAAAGGCTGGCTTGCAGACCATTTCTGGCTGGCCAGCAATATTCTTCTAGCCTGCGAAGGTGGCTTGCCTAAAGACTAATGTCAATTAAAATTTTGGCTAGCGCCTCTGAATGGTCATTCTGGTACAAGCGCTATATGAATGCATGGATACAATTCAATAATATGATGTTCATGATTGATTGTAAAAATCAAAAATTCAGATTTTATAAGTCTAATTTGTGTGCTAAGAAACACACCTTTTAACATTTGGTTTGCAAAAATTTCTGGGGATGGGCACGCCAAGTCCTTCCCAGACCTCCGCCCTATTTGGCTACTTAAGGTACCTGTGGTAATTTGACCTCTTCTTGCTGGAAAATATTTGCCCCTGGTCCACCAGTAAAAAGATTTGACATGACTGGACTAGATTATAACTAAATTCTTTTCCAGACAACTTAGTAAAAAAAGTATCTATCAAACAGTATTCTGAATACTGCTACTTTTACATGATTGCTGGTTTTTAGATGCTTGCACATTCCTTTATAGGTTACGTAATTGAGAAGATGCCAGCGAAGAAGCCTGGTGCCAGCTGGTCACCGGTCAATTCCAGTCCAGTCAGCGGAACATCATTCACTGTTGGAAACCTACCTCAGGATACTGACTGGGAGTTCCGTGTTGTTGCTGTAAACAAAGCTGGACCTGGAAAGCCAAGCAAAAGCACTGGACCACACAGAGTCAGAGATCCAGTCTGTGAGTTCACTGTCATTCTTCTTATGTGCTATTGTTTACCATAAATTCAATGACCTATTCCCAATGTAATTGTTTTGTTGAATGTGATCATGCAATACTTGTACAATGCCATTAACATTTGTTCGCGTTCTGTGTCCTATATCTAACTGATTTTTTGCCATTTGTAATAGAATGGTAATCATTTGACTTACTTGACTTATGGCCCAATGCGAGCTTTCACCCACATAAGCCAGTCCTCTATGAACAGCCTCCAGTCGCCTCTATCCTGTGCTCTCTGAGGCACGTCGCCCATGGTTAACCCCATCCTCATTTATTTTTCCATAATTGATCCCCATCACAACCAGGCTTTGGTGTTATACAGCTTTATATCACTCATATCTTGTATTCAGATGATGCATGATAATGATCTTGTTCTGTCATTTTTTTATATAAAATACTGATCTAGCAAGATATTTTACATTTTGAGTGGATTTTCTCATTCTAACTGTCCAACCAAATTACCTGCATAGTGAAAAAACAATTTTTTTAGTAAAGCCTTTCAGCTGCTGGGGTTGCTGGATGTTGTATATACTTTTTTAAAGTGTTTTATGAGATTATTATTAAAACCAAAGTGCGAGTGGCAATTGGTTTTTGTTAAGACTATACTAGTATACTTACCCGTACTTGCCTTTCAGTTGCTGCTGGTCCCCCAAGTCAACCAAAGGTCGACAAAGTAACCCCTAATGCAATCTCCTTATCTTGGGACAAACCTCTGAACGATGGAGGTGGCAAGATTGATGGCTACATTGTGGAAGTAAAGCCAAAGGATGGAGACTGGACAGAGGCCACTCCTCTACCTGTCAAGGGCACTGAATGCACTGTGCCAAACCTCAAGGAAGGCCAGGAATATCAGTTCAGGGTGAAAGCGGTCAATGCTGCAGGACCTGGAGCAGCCAGCTTACCAACTGGACCAGTGGTAGCAGAGAAACCAAAAGGCAAGTCATCTTACGATTCATAATTTGGTTGTGAGGATATCAATAGGTGATTCTTATATTATAGCAGACACCAACTGAGCTGCGATGATGATTATGATGATGTTGACGATGATGATGATGATGATGACGACGACGACAACGACGACGACGACGACGATGGTGATGGTGATGATGATGATGATGATGATGATGATGACTATGGTTTCAAATTAGCAATATACACGTATATCTTTAAATAATCAATTTATTTCTGGTTTGTGTCTTTACAGAGAAGCCTACAATTGATTTCAGTAAAGTTAAGGACATCACGGTGAAGGCCGGACAGGAACTGAAAATACCAATACCACTGAAAGGTTGGCCAGTTCCAACTGCTGTCTGGGAACTCAATGGAAAGGAAGTAGAGAAAGGACCACGAGTTAGGATTGAGGTATGCCTATGCCAGCAAAAATCCATCACTCATTAACGATGCAGGGTATTTAACGCAATTTTAACTTTGAGTTTAAAATTTGTAATTTGAAACAACTGATATAAAGATTTTGGATATCTAGCCGCCTCATCTTCTGATGGATGACTGTCCAAGTGCCCATGCCTCAGGTTCACATTTCAGTGCGACTGTGCATGTTACAAATTTAATTAATAATGATAATTATGTGTGATAATACTGGAAGCGCTAGCAGGGTCAGAATCCTTTTAACTATGGTCTATTGCAGCAATTTTATATGTCACCCTTCAAGTTTGACTATTTAGGAGAATTGCTTGATCCATTCAGGTGTACTTGAACAAGTGCTTACCACATTACAAAACACTGGTATTTCTTTCATGTTTAAAATTGTTAAAATGTCACAATTAATTTTTAAGAGCAGATGGCCACAAAGGAGACTGACAATGTACAAAACTGATGTAATGATGATTATTCAGCTGAGTTGTAATTTGTAATTGCAGACGACTGACAACCAGGCTCTGCTGGTGATACAAGATGCTGAAAGAGCAGATGGTGGACAATATGTTCTTAAGTTGAAGAATGAAGCAGGAACTGCTGAAGCTCCAATTAAAGTGACTGTTTTGGGTAAGAGATAACCTTCCTACAGTGGCCAGCAGATTATAACCATTTGAGATATGTCTATAATGCAACAGACTTGCCTCGTTCTGCGTATTTTCTTGTCTGTTAGCATAGAAACCTTTCTGTGCTTATGGAGCTGCATTTCTGTGTAACTGAATTTTGAACTTTGGAAGTTCAGTGTAGGTTTTAGATTTTGATGCTCATGCGTAATTGTTCAGTAGGCTTCACTCTATCTTATCTGAAAGAGCTATATGTCTCAGTATCCAGCACAGATGTTTTCATTTGGTTGGCCAGTCCTCCTGGAATAAGTTGAATTGCATGAGCTCTTCTGTTTGTTCTGCAAGTAGGCTACTTGAAGACCATTCTGTTTGATCATGGCCTTAGGTCTGGAGTGCTACTGGTGAGTCTCCTTGTAAATTTGCAAAAGTTATTTTTATGATATAATTTCAGCTTCACATTGCCTCTAGAGGTTAGTGTGTGAAACACTTACTACATTATGACATGCTAAAATTATCACCTGAAACGGATATTTTTTGCTAGCAACTGTCTTTTTATGACACAATTAGATGAGCTTTATGGGATTTCTTGTCTAAGTTTTTTTTCACAATTCAGCACCTGTGCAGAAGCTACACTTAGCTTTAGAGAAGCACTTTAAAAACTTTAAGTGAAATTTGAAGTGTAAAATTATAATTATGATGTGTTTTCTTTCAGACAAACCTAAGTCTCCTGAGGGACCCTTGGAAGCTGTTGACACATCTCCCGATGCTATCACCCTACAGTGGAAGCCGCCAAAGGATGATGGAGGGTCAAAGATCAAAGGTTATGTGCTGGAGAAGAAGCCTAAGGGTGGCAAGTGGCAGAAGGTGCCAGGTACAATTGGACCAAATGACACAACGGCAACAGCTAAGAACCTGGAACCTGGTCAAGAGTACGAATTCAGAGTTGCAGCCGTCAATGAGAATGGAGAAAGTGAACCACTTGTCACAACCGAACCAATCAAGGCCAAATATCCATTTGGTGAGATTCTGTCAAACATTCTGACTGATTTTGGTCGATATTACCGTAGGTGTTTGTTTGGTAGAAATTCATACAAACTATGATTGTCGTTAGATTTGATTAGATTGATGCTCATTTAAGCTTTATTCTTTGAAGGGAAACTGTTGAATATTCATTAAGCTACTTAAAATTCGTTTGTTGAAATGGTCATGTATATTTCAAAATTCAAAACTTTTATTTTATGATAGATCTGTCTGGGTCAATTAGAACTGTGGACTTTGTTTAAATGTTAATATGATGCTCGAAGCATAATTATTTGATCTGAGATTATAGACCAATTCAAGTGGACATTACTATTTGTTGTATTTTGATAAATGATGTTGATGTCAACAATGGTGAAATTTCTTGTTCTAAGATCCACCTGGAAAGCCTGGAGCTCCAGAATGCACAGGAACGACCGAAGATTCTATTGCCTTATCATGGGAACCACCAACAAAGGATGGTGGCAGACCAATCAAGGGTTACATTGTCGAAAAGAAGGAAAAGGGTGCCAAGAGATGGACCAAGTACTTTCTTGTATAACTTGTTTCTAATAACTGCACGAACCTCATTTTTCATTGCTCTTCTTGTGCCACCTTTTATTTATTTTAATCCAAACACAAATCTATGAATTGTTTAGTAGTTAAAAACTTGGCCAATCAGCTCTAAACTGCCCAAGTCCAATATCCTGTTTAGCTGCACAGAGTAACTAGGGTCGGCTAAACCCCTGTGACAGCATATTCTGAGATCTTTAATCTGAGAGTCTTATCAGGCCACATTGGTTCTTGGCTGTCATGGTTTTTCCTACACAGATTAACTAGGGTCAATTATACATTAAGTTTGTTTTGAAAACAGACCATAGTCAAATTTTATGGTAATACACAATATAGTAAACAATCTGTAATGTGTTCTAAGTCAAATAAACTAAAGAATAATGGCCTTTTTGGCCAAGACATGGTAAACTGAGATTATAATACACAAGTTTAATGCTTTATTACTTTCCCGAAACTATGGCGGTCCCAGTCCTTTCTTAGCGTTATGTTTGTCTAACTCTTACCTGAGAGATACTGCCTTACATTACATGGCCTTTGTTTCTGGCAGAGTGACCCCCACCGAAATCAAAGACACGTCATTTGATGTGAAGGGACTGATCGAAGGAAAAGAATATGAATTCCGGGTAGCAGCTGTCAATGATGCTGGACCGGGTCAATTCTCCGATATATCAGAGGGCATCAAACCCGCACCACCACCATGTGAGTATTGATGATCATGTCTTGACAAATTGATGGTCATTGACTTTTCTTGCACACAATGTTTTGAGTTCTATACAGAGCAACTTAGCAGTGGGAGATAGTGATTTCTACCTTTCTTAGTTTTTCCTTAAATTTTTCTGTGAGATAACTTCCTATGAGAACTTTTATTTTGTTTTGTTTGCTTTTATTTATGGCTTATTTTCTGTGCTTTATCTAACACATTTTTTTCTTGAAACCCATTGTCTGTTTTCCATTGATTAATATATTTCTGAGTCATGATTAATGAGTGGCTGTTGCATGCGGAAGCATTGCAAAAAAGAGTTCCTTTGACAATATTTACATATGCGTTTTGAGCCTTCATATTTTAGTACAGTCCTGTATTTAATAAATGGTGTAGTATAATTCAAGGCAGCACCATTAAAATAGCGCTTCTTCTAGTCATCAAATTGGAGCACTTCCACACGTAGTCCTGGCAAGAGGAATGAGAAGGTTGACATCATGACATCTTTTAATTGAGTCTATGTTGATTCCGTTATCTAGCGGCACCGAAAATTCTTCTGGATCCATCACTTAGTGAAGTCACTGCAAAGGTTGGCGAACCATACCGTATCAAGATTCCATTCAAAGGCAGTCCAATTCCAACTGCCACCTTTTACAACGTAAGTTCAATTTGTTATTCTGGTTTTGGTTTAGAGATGGAGATGAGTTGTCCGTCTTTGCTGATCAGCGATGAAAATTTCCTGCAACAGTTGAGATGTATGCATGTGCACTTGGTATAGCGCCTCTTCAAGATTTTTACTCGTAGCCGCTCCCGACTACAGCGTGGACATTGAATTGTAGTTTCACGCCGAAGTGCATGAGCTATTGTGAGTGAAGGACTTGCTCAAAGTCCCTACGCAGCGGCTTGAGGTGGATTCGAACCCGCAACCTTCTGGCTCCAAGGCACCGAACAAACCCCTACACCACTGTGCCCCATGTGTTCTTAAATAAAATATTTCAGCTGTAACCGGATGTTAAACATTATTGACAAGGTAATACACTTTATGAGAATCTCTCCTAAATTTGGCAACATTAATATAAATTTGTCAAATTATTTTGTTTTTTAGATAAATTTGAGTAATTTTTGTCAGTTGTAAAATTGGTGAAATTTTCGCTATAAATGCTATTTATTCTGAATATTTTGAATTTTTGTTTAATTTAATTTGAGTGGATGTTGAAGATGATTGTTCTCTGATTTTCTTCTGCGAACAGGGATCCAAAGAAGTTGTTCCAAACGACCGGATCAAAATTGAACAGATTGATGATGAGTTCGTGTTGATATGCAAAGCAGCTGAGAAGGGTGATCAAGGTCGTTACGCTATTACTCTGCGAAACCCGAAAGGATCTGACACAGCCCACGTCAATCTCATTGTCGTCGATAAACCCGGTGCCCCAGAAGGGCCTTTGGAGGCTTCTAAGATCACTCCAGATTCATGCAAACTTGCATGGAATCCACCAAAGGTTAGTAGGACGATTGTGCTGATCAATGAGAAATCAAGTTACTAGTATGGAAAAAATAAAATTCAGTGCTCTTCCTTTTAATCTGCATGCTCTTGTGCAGGGAGCAATGTATTTTTTTTTCGGTAACGTTTTTTTCTGGTTGGACTGACGGCCCTGTTTAGCTTAAAAGTATTGCTTTATACCCTTTCATTCGTGGATGTACTTTGCTCTTGAAATTGAAGTATGAAGATGTGGTGTCACAATGCAGGCCATGATCCTTTCCATCTATTTTAAGACTCTCGTATACATTGACTATGTTAAAGCCTTATTAATAGTGATCTGTTTATATATGGAAAACAAATAGGCAATCATGCATTCTTACTAACCGTGACAATAAATTATTATCTCTGTTATAAACTAGCTGAGGTATCAACATGTAAGTGTGCCAAAACCAAAGATGAGATGTAATTTGGCAGGTGATACTGAACTAGTGGGACCTAACAAGAAGTTTAAGAAGAATTTGAAGGTCAATCTTGTTTGTTGCAGGATGATGGTGGCAAGCCAGTGTCCCACTATGTTGTTGAGAAGAAGGACAAGAAGACTGGAGAATGGACACCGGTCAGTAAGTTCGCTCGTGGAACTGAGGCTGATGTTACCGGACTTGAAGAAGGTCACCAGTATGAGTTCCGGGTATCTGCCGTCAATGATCAAGGACAGAGCGAACCACTTCTTACCACCAAACCAATCACTGCTAAACATCCATTTGGTTAGTACCTGTTGTGTAGCTGCTGTTGCTGTAGGCAAATACATTATATAGCTACTAGAACCCCTGGGTTAAAGTCGAATTTGTTGCTCCTCAGGGCTCGGTGTTAGGTCCTCTCTCTACCTCCTGTAAGGAGCAAGTAAGACTGACATTCCAGCCATATTCTCCAAACACTTGTCAACTGGTTACCTCTATGGTGATGGCATACAGTCCATGGTCATCCCTCTACTCAACATGCTCTTGCTGCTCGCATTGATGCACTCTCTCGAAACTTGCATCTCTTGATGTATTCCAACTGTCTCTCACTGAATTATAGCTGGGTGGTGATGGCGGTGTAGGTGGTGGTGGTGTAGGTGGTGGTGGTGGTGATGGCGGCGGTGGTGGTGGTGGTGGTGATGTATGGTGGTGGCAGTGATGGTGGTGGTGGCGGTGGTGTGGTTGGTGGTGGTGGTGGTCGTCGTTGTCGTTGTGGAAACCTAACGTGGATTATGTTTTTTGCATTTCAGATACACCTGGAAAGTCTGGTAAACCAAAGGTCGATGATGTCGATGAAGACAGCGTAACATTATCATGGGATAAGCCAAAGGAGGATGGTGGAGATAAAGTCCAGGGTTATGTCGTTGAGGTTAAGGAGAAGGGTTCTGATAAATGGAAACCAGTCAACGAAAAGGTTCCTTGCAAAGACACCAAGTTCACTGGTAACTGCTCACATTGATGGACATTATTATATCTTCAGCAATTTCGTGGATTTTCAACAATTTCCAATTTCAACAATTTTGAAGTATTTTTGAACAATTTTCAACAATTTCCAATTTTGCTTTCTTATGTTCATCTTTTTCTCACGGAGTTGTGTTGTTGGTCATAATTTTTTGATTAAATTGATTTGTTGAATTCTTACTTGCTACTTACAAAATTGAAAATCTTCCTATTTGCATCATATATAATTAATTTGTTGTTGTTTCTGCAGTGCCTGACCTAGACAAAGGGAAGGAGTATGAATTTCGTGTGCGTGCAAAGAACCGTGCTGGATTGGGTGAACCAAGTGCTCCGTCTGATTCAGTAGTTGTGAAGCCAAAAGCTAGTAGGTTTTCTAGAGCTTTTACTAATGTATTGCGTTTGTCATACCTGCCTTTATATATGCATGATTGCTTAATGAAATACTAAATTCCACAGTTGTCATTGGCACAGTTCTTGTAGCAAGGACTAACTTTAATTTTTGGTCATTTGTTTAACATCAAATGCAGTTGCTATTAAATTAACAGAAATCGGGATAATTAAAAATTTAGACAGACTATAGAAAATATGATGCTTAATGGTGTATGCCTCAAGCTGATCCATTTAGATGTATTTATGAAATCTCCAGTGATGTGCTCAGAGTGTTTTGAACAAGCTGTGCATATTTTAATGTTGATAATATTAGGTCTTGTTGTTGAAATTAGATGTTTAAGTTGCAACATTTTTTTTGAGTTAAAGATACTAGACATGTCAGAAATAATTCTGAAGGTGAACTTGGGTTATACAATAATTTCAGCAAAAGCGTCACCTCCAGGTACTCCATCACCAAGCAATGTAGGTCCTCACTCAGTTGACCTCAACTGGACGAAACCTCGAAATGATGGTGGAAGTCCAGTCAAAGGTGGGCTACGATCTCTTATTTCCACAATTTTAATTTATTCATTCCGTACTGTATTATATCTTATGGAAATTTCTTAGCTTTTCTTGTGTAGAAGCCATGTCATGTTGCGGTTTAAACTTTTGCCTTGTATATCAGTGCAGTCTTATTAGATGACAATTGTTTTTTTTATAAACTTATACTTGCAGAATGATATTGATATATACACAGCTAGTTGTGCTTGGCAATATGATGGGATGGTCTGAGGGAGCAGGGTATTTGGAACAGCTTGCCAATTTTTATGATTGTAGTTCAGTATTATTGCTTCTAAAGGGTTATAATACTTAAATCTATACAACCGTATTGTACTTCAATTGTCCCTTAACCGACTGAGGGTATAGAAATTCCCATACCATTATTACATGCTAGCTGGTGAAGGGTTAATAGTTCTACAGTAGTTAAGTGACTGACAATCTTTTGCTGGTGATGGCAGGTTATCAGATAGAGAAGAAGACACCCGGAGGAGATTGGGAGAAGGTCAACGACTTCCCAATCACTTCGGAATCTGCAACGGTTCCCAATCTGGACGAGGGACAGGTGTATGAATTCCGAGTTGCCGCAGTTACAGATGCTGGTGTTGGAGATTATAGCACGGCAACAGCACCAATCAAAGCTGAAAAGCCAAAACGTCAGTGATGACATTATTTTTGATTAAATCAGTTGTATGGTGTGACACTCTTAAGATGCTGAAAACAGCCAATTTTACTTCCATGTAATATAATTTATCAGTTTCGTTTATGTAACCGGCCTAGAAATGGAGTACATTAATTTTTTCACTTTGCAGTTCGCTTTTATTTATTTATACTTTCTTTACCTAAGGTATAGAATGGGTTTCTCTTCAAACTTCACTGTCAGTCTTAGTTATGTGGCTATTTACACTTTTTCTATTTTCTGGGGTCAAAGTTTTGTGTGCTGAAACCAGTTCACATTTCTTTTCCTCAAATAAAGCTTTATCATCTTAGGCCATATTTTTGACCATTGCAGATGAACCTGGAGCTCCCGAAAACCTTCAGGCCAGTGACATTCATGGTGATCATCTCAAGTTGTCGTGGCTTGCACCTACTGACAACGGCGGTGCAGAGATTCTTGGTAAAGCCACTTGTCTTCCATTTTAATTTGCTCTCTTTGTGAAGTATCTTCAGATGCATATGCATTTTCTTGCCTTCCACTTGCATATGTTTTGTGTTAGAGGAGTGTTCCTGGAGGCTATTGCAACTCAAATGGTGATTTGATTTGCTTAAAAGTTCTGGGAGAGGTGTCCAAAAGAGAGAAACCATACTTTTCAGTGATTAGAGCAACAGCCAGGACTTAAGTGGATGGTCGTGGACGGCGTTTACGCGCTTATTTTCAAATCCGAATGCAGTCCTGCCCCTTATTATTAGGCCAGCACAGCCTGGAAAGATGAGGGCATCCAGGCACTTCTTTTTTGCATTTTAAGCACTGGCAACAGCAGAGATGAGATTGAAGAAGTGTTTTGTCGATGATAATGATGTTTCATAATCGTGGATACTGGATATGTTTTGGCGACATTGCTATTCAATAATCTAATCCTTGTCTACCATGGCTGGTAGACAGGGATTAGATTATGAATTAGCAATCATATTATACTAAGTATGAACAGTAGCAATTACGTTGCTAGAGTGTGTCAAATGAAGAAGACATCGATGATTGATAATTTTAAGGATGCACTGTTTACATTCTAGGCTATGCTGTTGAGAAGTGTGAGGAGGGTAGCGACTTGTGGCAACCAGTTGCTGGAAACCCAACATCTGAGTCACATGTTGTTAAAGGCCTTGAGCCTGGCAAGAAATACAAGTTCCGAGTGCGTGCCAAGAACAAGCTGGGACCTGGCAAACCAATCGAAACGGACAAAGCAATTCTGGCCAAGGACCCATACGGTCAGTTCTATGAAATTTTCAGGTGTATGGTAATGGTACTGATGGGTTCATCAGCTAAATTCAAACACCAAAGCCATAGTCATATAACCATTGTTGTGTTGAAGCTCCGTTCTTTTACTCCCCTCCCTCATCCCACAGGTTTACATTAAATACCTCATAAAGATTTCACCAGTCAAAATTTAAAGCAATTTTTGGCCTACAATGTTGTTTGTATTGCTGGTTGAATCAATTGAAGCAAGCGCAAAACATATCTTATCGAAAGTTTGCGAAAAGTTCTATACAGTGTTTCAACTTGCACACTACCCACATCACCGCACTATTACTGCAACAGTAAATCTCATTACCACGGTAACCGTAAACTGAAACTGCTGCCAAATTATTATTTACCGTAGTTTTGCCGCTGGAAAATTACCAGGTCACTTTCTTTTACAGATCCACCTGGTGATCCGAAAGATGTTGAAATTGCAAAGTATGACAGTAGCTCAGTTACGCTGAAATGGAAGGAACCGACAGACGATGGCGGTGATCCTATTGAAGGTGGGTTACTTTTTCATCCTCTGTTTTGTCTTTTCATGATATTCATCATGTGGTGTCTTATTTCTTGTATGATTGCCTTTTAGTTTGGAGTTTGAATTCCAGTGTATATTCCAGTATGTGCACTTATTGTTATACTCCATTCGAGCAAAGGTTTCTTTTCGCACTTGAGAATAATAGTCTCGTAATCTAGCATCTTTTAAGTTGACGTTCTTGTATCTAACCGAAACCATACCAGTATGTGGACTTATTGTTATTCTATTCAAGCAAAGGTTTGCCACATTAATGAACTTGAAACCAGAAGAAGAATATGAAATCATGATGGTGAGTTTGGTGACCTCATGTAATGACTATTGCTATTGTTAGCTATAACTTCTATCATGATGGTGTCTAACACACAAGACGTTATGCAAACGTACCCATAAACCAAGCCACATTCAGACCATGAAATTCATAAAGTGAACCACTTGCCACAGAATTATTTGCCTGTTTATATCCAACTTGCATGTTACTTTATAGGCTACATAGTGGAGAAGGCGCCAATCAAAAAACGTGGTGGTGTTGGTGGTGGTGGTAACTGGACACCGGTCAATTCCATTCCAGTCAGTGGAACGTCTTTCACCGTTGGAAACCTACCGGAGGATAGCGAGTGGGAATTCCGTGTTGTCGCTGTAAACAAAGCTGGACCTGGAAAGCCAAGCAAAAGCACTGGACCACACAGAGTCAGGGATCCTGTCTGTAAGTTTATTTTGTGTATTGATTTCGAATAAGTCACAAATTAGACTCCAATAATAAACTGGTTCTTTAAGAGTAGCCTTTCACCAGTTGAGAAATGCAAAGCTTATGATTTGAATAAGCTATTTATAGATTAAGTGCAAATGCCTTACATATGTGCAGTAATATAGTTGAAATGCATGGGACATAGTAGCTGATTTGGTACAGTGTAGTATGGAGAATATGAGTTCAAGCTATAATCAACCTTGAGCAAGTCCTTAGCTTGCAGTTTCTAAGTTTCTCAATTGGGTAGTAAATGATTTGTAATTATAGACAGTTATGTGGTAGATAGTTTCAAATGCATTGCCTTTTTTTTTTAAATTAGAGATTGAGTAGGATTGTGATGATAGTTTCTTTTCTCATTTACCAATTTCCAAGAGGAACCACTGGACCCACTTTACTCCTTAATGATTGGAGCTGTCTTTTCACCAAGGTGTCTTTGATCTATGTTATAAATGCTGAGTTGAAGTGACAGCATGTGTATACAACATATTTGCATGGTGTTCAATTTTCAGCATCTGCTGGACCTCCTAGCCAGCCCAAAGTGGGCAAAGTGACCCCAAATTCAGTTGCCTTATCCTGGGACAAACCTCTGAACGATGGAGGTGGAAAGATCGAAGGCTACATTGTGGAAGTGAAGCCAAAGGATGGGGACTGGACAGAGGCAACTTCACTGCCTGTCAAGGGCACTGACTTCACTGTACCAAACCTCAAGGAAGGCCAGGAATATCAGTTCAGGGTGAAAGCAGTCAATGAATCTGGACCTGGAACACCGAGCACACCGACTGGACCAGTGGTAGCAGAGAAACCAAAAGGCAAGTCATCTTACGATTCATAATTTGGTTATGAGGATATCAATAGGTGATTCTTATATTATAGCAGACACCAACTGAGCTGCGATGATGATTATGATGATGTTGACGATGATGATGATGATGATGACGACGACGACGATGATGATGATGATGATGATGATGATGATGATGATGATGATGACTATGGTTTCAAATTAGCAATATACACGTATATCTTTAAATAATCAATTTATTTCTGTTTTGTGTCTTTACAGAGAAGCCTACAATTGATTTCAGTAAAGTTAAGGACATCACGGTGAAGGCCGGACAGGAACTGAAAATACCAATACCACTGAAAGGTTGGCCAGTTCCAACTGCTGTCTGGGAACTCAATGGAAAGGAAGTAGAGAAAGGACCACGAGTTAGGATTGAGGTATGCCTATGCCAGCAAAAATCCATCACTCATTAACGATGCAGGGTATTTAACGCAATTTTAACTTTGAGTTTAAAATTTGTAATTTGAAACAACTGATATAAAGATTTTGGATATCTAGCTGCATCATCTTCTGGTGGATGACTATCCAAGTGCCCATGCCTCAGATTCACATTTCAGTGCGACTGTACATGTTACAAATTTAATTAATAATGATAACAGTGGTGATAATACTGGAAGCGCTAGCAGGGTCAGAATCCTTCTAACTATGGTCTATTGCAGCAATTTTATATGTCACCCTTCAAGTTTGGCTATTCAGGAGCATTGCTTGATCCATTCAGGTGTACTTGAAATAGTGCTTACCACATTACAAAACACTGGTATTTCTTTCATGTTTAAATTGTTAAAATGTCACAATTATTGTTTTTAAAGAGCAGATGGCCACAAAGGAGACTGACAATGCACAAAACTGATGTAGTGGTGATTATTCAGCTTAGTTGTATTTTGTAATTGCAGACGACTGACAACCAAGCTCTGCTGGTGATACAAGATGCTGAAAGAGGAGATGGTGGACAATATGTTCTTAAGTTGAAGAATGAAGCAGGAACTGCTGAAGCTCCAATTAAAGTGACTGTTTTGGGTAAGAGATAACCTTCCTACAGTGGCCACCAGATTATAACCATTAGAGATATGTCTATAATGCAACAGACTTGCCTCGTTCTGCGTATTTTCTTGTCTGTTAGCATAGAAACCTTTCTGTGCATAAGGAGCCGCATTTCTGTGTAGCTGAATTTTGAACTTTGAAAGTTCAGTGCATGTTTTAGATTTTGATGCTCATGCGTAATTGTTCATTGGGCTTCACTCTATCTTATCTCAAAGAGCTATATATCTCAGTATCCAGCGCAGATGTTTTCCTTTGATTGGCCAGTCCTCCTGGAATAAGTTGAATTACATGAACTCTGCTGTTTGTTCTACAAGTACTTGAAGACCATTCTGTTTGACCATGGCCTTAGGTCTGGAGTGCTACTGATGAGACTCCTTTTAAATTTGCGCAAGTTTTTTATTATGTAATTTCAGTTTCACATTGCCTAGGTTAGTGGGTGACACTTACACTTACTACATTATGACATGCTAAAATTGTCACCTGAAACTGATATTTTTTGCTAGCAACTGTCTTTTTATGACACAATTAGATGGGATTTCTGGGCTAAGTTTTTTTCACAAGCCAGCACTTGTGCAGAAGCTGCACTTAACTTTAAAGAAGCACTTTAAATACTTTAAGTGAAATTTGAAGTGCAAAATTATAATTGTGATGCATTTTCTTTCAGACAAACCTAAGTCTCCTGGGGGACCCTTGGAAGCTGTTGACACATCTCCCGATGCTATCACCCTACAGTGGAAGCCGCCAAAGGATGATGGAGGGTCAAAGATTAAAGGTTACGTGCTGGAGAAGAAGCCTAAGGGTGGCAAGTGGCAGAAGGTGCCAGGTACGATTGGACCAAATGACACAACGGCGACAGCTAAGAACCTTGAACCAGGTCAAGAGTACGAATTCAGAGTTGCAGCCATCAATGACAATGGAGAAAGTGAACCGCTTGTCACAACCGAACCAATCAAGGCCAAATATCCATTTGGTGAGATTCTGTCAAGCATTCTGATTGATTTTGGTCGATATTACTGTAGGTGTTTATTTGGTATAAATTCATACAAACTATAATTGTCGTTAGATTTGATTAGATTGCTGCTCATTTAAGTTTTATTCTTTGAAGGGAAACTGTTGAATATTCATTGAGCTATTTTTTTAAAATTCGTTTGGTGAAATGGTCATGTATATCTCAAGATTCAATACTTTTATTTTATGATAGATCTGTCTGGGTCAATTAGGGTCATGTATATTTCAAGATTCAATACTTTTATTTTATGATAGATCTGTCTGGGTCAATTAGAACTGTGGGCTTTGTTTGAATGTTAATATGTTGCTCGAAGCATAATTATTTGATCTGAGATTATAGACCAATTCAAGTGGACATTGCTATTTGTTATATGTTGAGAAATGATGTCAACAATGGTGAATTTTCTTGTTCTAAGATCCACCTGGAAAGCCTGGCGCTCCAGAATGCACCGGAACGACCGAAGATTCTATTGCCTTATCATGGGAACCACCAACAAAGGATGGTGGCAGACCAATCAAGGGTTACATTGTCGAAAAGAAGGAAAAGGGTGCCAAGAGATGGACCAAGTACTTTCTTGTATAATTTGTTTCTAACAACTGCACGAACCTCATTTTTCATTGCTCTTCTTGTGCCACCTTTTAGTTGTGTGAATCCAAACACAAATCTATGGATTGTTTATTAGTTAAAAACTTGGGCAATCAGCTTTAAGCTGCCAAGTCCAATATCCTGTGTAGCTGCACAGAGTAACTAGGGTCAGCTAAACACATGTGACAGCATATTCTGAGATCTTTAATCTGAGAGTCTTATCGGGCCACATTGGTTCTTGGCTGTCATGTTTTTCCTACACAGATTAACTAGGGTCAATTATTCATTAAGTTTGTATTGAAAACAGACCATAGTCAAATTTTGCGGTAATACACAATATAGTAAACAATCTGTAATGTGTTCTAAGTCAAATAAACTAAAGAATAATGGCCTTTTTGGCCAAGACATGGTAAACTGAGATTATAATACACAAGTTTAATGCTTTATTACTTTCCCGAAACTATGGCGGTCCCAGTCCTTTCTTAGCGTTATGTTTGTCTAACTCTTACCTGAGAGATACTGCCTTACATTACATGGCCTTTGTTTCTGGCAGAGTGACCCCCACCGAAATCAAAGACACGTCATTTGATGTGAAGGGACTGATCGAAGGAAAAGAATATGAATTCCGGGTAGCAGCTGTCAATGATGCTGGACCGGGTCAATTCTCCGATATATCAGAGGGCATCAAACCCGCACCACCACCATGTGAGTATTGATGATCATGTCTTGACAAATTGATGGTCATTGACTTTTCTTGCACACAATGTTTTGAGTTCTATACAGAGCAACTTAGCAGTGGGAGATAGTGATTTCTACCTTTCTTAGTTTTTCCTTAAATTTTTCTGTGAGATAACTTCCTATGAGAACTTTTATTTTGTTTTGTTTGCTTTTATTTATGGCTTATTTTCTGTGCTTTATCTAACACATTTTTTTCTTGAAACCCATTGTCTGTTTTCCATTGATTAATATATTTCTGAGTCATGATTAATGAGTGGCTGTTGCATGCGGAAGCATTGCAAAAAAGAGTTCCTTTGACAATATTTACATATGCGTTTTGAGCCTTCATATTTTAGTACAGTCCTGTATTTAATAAATGGTGTAGTATAATTCAAGGCAGCACCATTAAAATAGCGCTTCTTCTAGTCATCAAATTGGAGCACTTCCACACGTAGTCCTGGCAAGAGGAATGAGAAGGTTGACATCATGACATCTTTTAATTGAGTCTATGTTGATTCCATTATCTAGCGGCACCGAAAATTCTTCTGGATCCATCACTTAGTGAAGTCACTGCAAAGGTTGGCGAACCATACCGTATCAAGATTCCATTCAAAGGCAGTCCAGTTCCAACTGCCACCTTTTACAACGTAAGTTCAATTTGTTATTCTGGTTTTGGTTAAGAGATGGAGATGAGTTGTCAGTCTTTGCTGATCAGCGATGAAAATTTCCTGCAACAGTTGAGATGTATGCATGTGCACTTGCTATAGCGCCTCTTCAAGATGTTTACTCGGAGGCGCTCCCGACTACAGCGTGAACATTGAATCGGAGTTTCATGCCGAAGAGCTTGAGCAATTGTGAGTGAAGGACTTGCTCAAAGTCCCTATGCGGTGGCTTGAGGTTCGAACCCGCAACCTTCTGGCTCCAAGGCACCGAACAAACTCCTGCACCATTGTGCTCCATGTGTTCTTAAATAAAATATTTCAGCTGTAGCCGGATGTTAAACATTATTTGCAAGGTGATACACTTTATGAGAATGTCTCCTAAATTTGGCAGCATTAACATAAATTTGTGAAATTATTTCGTACTTTATATTAATTTGAGTAATTTTTGTTAGTTGTAAAATTTGTGAAACTTTTGCTATGAATGTTATTTATTTATTCTGAATATTTTGAAGATTTCGTGTAATTTTATTTGAATGTATGTTGAAAATGACTGTTCTCTGATTTTCTTCTGTGAACAGGGATCCAAAGAAGTTGTTCCAAACGACCGGATCAAAATTGAACAGATTGATGATGAGTTCGTGTTGATATGCAAAGCGGCTGAGAAGGGTGACCAGGGTCGTTACGCTATTACTCTGCGAAATCCTAAAGGATCTGACACAGCCCACGTCAATCTCATTGTCCTCGATAAACCCGGTACCCCAGAAGGACCTTTGGAGGCTTCTAAGATCACTCCAGATTCATGCAAACTTGCATGGAATCCACCAAAGGTTAGTAGGACGATTGTGGTGGTCAATGAGAAACCAAGTTGCTAGGATGGAAAAAAAATTCAATGCTCTTCCTTTTAATCTGCATGCTCTTGTGTAAGAAGCAATGTATATGTCTTTCAGCAACACTTTTTTGGGTGGACTGGCAGCACTGTTTAGCCTAAAAGTATTGTTTTATACCCTTTCATTCGTGGATGTACTTTGCTCTTGATATTGAGGTATGAAGATGTGGTGTCACAATGCAGGCCATGATCCTTTCCATCTATTTTAAGACTCTCGTATACATTGACTATGTTAAAGCCTTATTAATAGTGATCTGTTTATATATGGAAAACAAATAGGCAATCATGCATTCTTACTAACGGTGACAATAAATTA
Source organism: Lumbricus terrestris (assembly GCA_949752735.1). Classification (NCBI taxonomy): domain Eukaryota; kingdom Metazoa; phylum Annelida; class Clitellata; order Crassiclitellata; family Lumbricidae; genus Lumbricus; species Lumbricus terrestris. The sequence continues at coordinate 16,707,936 of OX457037.1, read as the reverse complement.
TTATCTCTGTTATAAACTAGCTGAGGTATCAACATGTAAGTGTGCCAAAACCAAAGATGAGATGTAATTTGGCAGGTGATACTGAACTAGTGGGACCTAACAAGAAGTTTAAGAAGAATTTGAAGGTCAATCTTGTTTGTTGCAGGATGATGGTGGCAAGCCAGTGTCCCACTATGTTGTTGAGAAGAAGGACAAGAAGACTGGAGAATGGACCCCGGTCAGTAAGTTCGCTCGTGGAACTGAGGCTGATGTTACCGGACTTGAAGAAGGTCATCAGTATGAGTTCCGGGTGTCTGCCGTCAATGACCAAGGACAGAGCGAACCACTTCTTACCACCAAACCAATCACTGCTAAACATCCATTTGGTTAGTACCTGTTGTAGCTGGTATTGCTGTAGGCAAATACATTATAATAGCTACTAGAACCTTTTGGGTTAAAGTCAAATTTGGTGTTGCTCAGGGTTCGGTTTTAGGTCCTCTCTCTACCTCCTGTATACGACTGACATTCCAGCCATATTCTCCAAACACTTGCCAACTGGTTACCTCTATGGTGATGACATACAGTCCATGGTCCTCCCTCTGCTCAACATGCTCTTGCTGCTCGCATTGATGTACTCTCTCGAAACTTGCATCTCTGGATGTATTCCAACCATCTCTCACTGAATTATAGCTGGGTTGTGGTGGCGGTGGTGTGGTTCGTGGTGGTCGTCGTCGTTGTCGTTGTGGAAACCTAACGTGGATTATGTTTTTTGCATTTCAGATACGCCTGGAAAGTCTGGTAAACCAAAGGTCGATGATGTCGATGAAGACAGCGTAACATTATCGTGGGATAAGCCAAAGGAGGATGGTGGAGATAAAGTCCAGGGTTATGTCGTTGAGGTTAAGGAGAAGGGTTCTGATAAATGGAAACCAGTCAATGAAAAGGTTCCTTGCAAAGACAGCAAGTTCACTGGTCAGTGCTTACATTGATGGGCATAATATCTTCAACAATTTCCTGGATTTTCAAACATTTACAATATCAACAATTTTGAAGTATTTTTGAACAATTTTCAACAATTTCCAATTTTGCTTCCTTATATTCATCTTTCTCTCATGGAGTCGTGTTGTTGGTCATAATTTGTTGATTAAGTTGAATTTTGTTGAATTCTTACTTGCTCCTTACAAAATTGAAAATCTTCCTATTTGCATCATATATAATTAATTTGTTGATGTTTCTGCAGTGCCTGACCTAGACAAAGGGAAGGAGTATGAATTTCGTGTGCGTGCAAAGAACCGTGCTGGATTGGGTGAACCAAGTGCTCCGTCTGATTCAGTAGTTGTGAAGCCAAAAGCTAGTAGGTTTTCTAGAGCTTTTACTAATGTATTGCGTTTGTCATACCTGCCAACATTGTGGCACTTTATATATGCATGATTGCTTAATGAAATGCTAAATTGCACAGTTGTCATTGGCACAGTTCTTGTAGCAAGGACTAACTTTAATTTGTTTGGTCATATGTTTAATATCAAATGCAGCTGTTATTAAATGAGCAGAAAATCAGAATAATTAAAAAATTTAGACAAACTGTAGAAAATATGATGCTCAATGGTGTATGCCTCAAGCTGATTCATTGAGATGTATTTATGTAATTTCCAGTGATGTGTTCAGAGTGTGTTGAATAAGCTGTGCATATTTTAATGTTGATAATTTTAGGTCTTGTTGTTGAAATTAGATGTTTAAGTTGGAACATTTGAGCTAATAGTGGAGCGGCCAGGAACCAAAATGTGAAGGAATTGTTCACTTTGTGATACAAGCATGAAATTTGGTACATACTACGAAAATGTCCTTACAAAAATATTTGGCTATACGGCCATCGCAGATTTGGCCCCTGGCCCCAATGGCGGCCATTTTGAAAAATTGCCGACCTGTTTACAGATTTTAAATTATCTCAGCTTCCAGTGCACTTAGAATCGTCATCTTGGTGTCAAAACATACATAGTTAAAGGCGAGGATTCCAAACAAGCCATTATAAATGTTCCCGAGAGCTTCAATGGCGGCCATTTTTCAAAATGGCCGACCAAAATACGGATTTTCAATATCTCAGCTTCTAGTACACTTAGAATCGTCATCTTGGTGTCTAAACATACATAGTTAAGGTCAGGCATTCCAACAGAGCCAGTGAAACTGTTCCCCATGGATTGAATGTCGGCCATTTTCCAAAATGGCCGACCTAAAAATAATACTTCAATATCTCAATCTCCAGTACACTTAGAATCGTCATCTTGGTGTCTGAACATACATAGTTAGGGGTGAGGATTCCAAAAAGACCATTACAAATGTTCCGCAGAGCATCACTGGCGGCCATTTTCCAAAATGGCCGACCAAAAAAAGGATATTTCAATATCTCAGCTTCCAGTACACTTAGAATCGCCATCTTGGTGTCTAAACATACATAGTTAAGGGCGAATTTTAAAGGAATCAAATACAAACGTTTCTGTTCACAAGATTCGCAGCCAAGGACGTGAATGGTGCGGTAGGCTAAAAAGTTCCTGCTTATTTGAAAATCAGCTGTTATGGGCTCATGGTGCATCAAGTATAAATATAGTATAATCCAAGCTATTTACTGCATCATACTTTTTGTGAAACTTCTGATTGAGTTCATGTTCATTTGGCAATAAAACAAGTCTTGGAATATATGAAATATATAAGAAAGGTAAAGTTTTTCAATCAGGTTAAGGTTCTCAGCAGTGTTATCGAGGAGATGGGAAACAGAAACCAATTTATTGACGATAGCAATGACCTACTTGTCCAGGATACCAGAGATCTGGCCGATCAAACAGTGATGAACACCATGTGCAACCTCGGAGTACAACTACTGTTGTACTAGTACAACAACTAGAGTAGTACGAAACACTTATCAAGGAACGTCTCATTAACCAAACGTGACCTGTCAGTGATCCAATAAAAAGAAATAACTTCCCTCTCTTCAGTCGTCCGCCTGTATGGGACAAGTCACGAGCAAAAGAACATTTTTGTCATCTGTGAAGAAGGACTGTTCACTATTCTCCAGGTTGTACATTTCCTGTTAGACACGCGAAGGAGACCTGGTCACGTGGACGATTTTTTTGCTCACGAGAACCAGGCATGCCACCCATCACTCTCGAATATGGGCAAACTACGGCTAGGAATTAGGCCAGACAGTAACTGTCTAGAAGAACTAATTCCTACTTCAGATATCCAACCAGGCCATTCACTGGGTATTCCAATTGTTGACGCTCTTATACTGGATGAAGTCGTCATAGTCATCATGCTGAAGCCTGGCACTGCATGCACCTTTCCAGATTATTCCTCCCATACTTTTTTGCCCTACTTCAAAAGACAGCTAGAGCACGTGCATAGAGTAGATGGGATGAATACGTGCGTGGCAGCTTGAAGACACACACACACGCAGGCAGAGTTGTTTTCTTTCTTGAGTCTGCGAATAGCAAAACTAGAAATAGAAACAGGGAGACAGATCATAGCCACTTACCACAAGGATATGCTCGATCTGTACTCGGCAAAAAGACACAACTGTACTTGCTCCATGCACTCAGGAGGAAGCTGATACAAGAAATTTTCTGCATGTCTCCGATGCTCCCATACATGGTCATCGTAAGGCGATGATGCGCACCGTTGACTCTGACGTGTTGGCGTTGGCCGTAGCAGCAGTTCAGCAGCTGAACATTGATGAACTGTGGGTTGATTTTGCCTCAGGCAAAAAGCCTCAGATACCTGCCAACCCATGAGATGGCGAGTGCCCTCGGTCCAGAAAAGTGCGTAGCCTTGTCCTTCCTAAACGCATTCAACGGATGTGACACAGTATAATCCTTTGCTGGGTGTGGGAAAAGGACTGTCTGGGATAGTTGGAAGACATTCAGCGATATCACCTCAGCCTTCTGCACCCTATAGCATCAACTCCCAGCTCTGTTTATGATGAGCTCGATGTAATTGAGTGCTTTGTGGTTCTTCTGTACGACCGTGTTAGTGGTGAGGAGAAGGTGAATGAGGCAAGAAAGCAACTGTTCGCACAGAAAGACAGAACTATGGATGGCCTTCCACCAACTCAAGCTGCTCTGATGAAACACACAAAGAGAGCTGCCTACCAAGCAGGTCACGTTTGGACAAAGATGTTCATAGCTGTTCCTAAACTACCATGTCCTGGTCAATGGGGTGGCTGAAAACGATTAAGGGTGGCTGGGGAGTGAAGTGGACAACACTTCCCGGAGAGCCACGTGCCGGTTGTGAACTGCTCAGATGTGGCTGTGAGGAGGGATGTAGGAGACAGTGCAAATGTGTGAAAGCTTCTCTACACTCTACAGTGTACTGGTCTCTGTCTGTGCAGAGGCCTATGCGACCGTGAATGACGTGGATGATGTTGTATAATTCTGTGGTCAGTACATTGTCTGCATAATGGCCCCAAATGTGGACTTAAGACACGATAAGGACATCTAACCTACGAGCATGTCAGCAACATCTTGAATTGCATATATTCCAAAACTTGTTTTATTGCCAAATGAACTCAATCAGAAGTTTCAGAAAAGTATGATGCAATAAATAGCTTGGATTATACTATATTTATACTTGACGCGCCATGAGCCCATAACAGCTGATTTTCAAATAAGCGGAACTTTTTACCTCACCGCACCATTGACATCCTTGGCTGCGAATCTTGTGAACAGAAACGTTTGTATTTGATTCCATTAAAATTTCTGCCCTTGACTATGTATGTTTAGACACCAAGATGACGATTCTAAGTGTACTGGAAGCTGAGATATTGAAATATCCTTTTTTGGTCGGCCATTTTGGAAAATGGCCGCCAGTGATGCTCTGCGGAACATTTGTAATGGTCTTTTTGGAATCCTCGCCCCTAACTATGTATGTTTAGACACCAAGATGACGTTTCTAAGTGTACTGGAGGCTGAGATATTGAAGCATTATTTTTTAGGTCGGCCATTTTAGAAAATGGCCACCATTGAAGCCATGGGGAACATTTTCAATGGCTCTGTTGGAATGCCTGCCCTTAACTGTGTATGTTTAGACACCAAGATGACGATTCTAAGTGTACTAGAAGCTGAGATATTGAAAATCCGTATTTTGGTCGGCCATTTTGAAAAATGGCCGCCATTGAAGCTCTCGGGAACATTTGTAATGGCTTTTTTGGAATCCTCGCCCCTAAATATGTATGTTTTGACACCAAGATGACGATTCTAAGTGCACTGGAAGCTGAGATAATTTAAAAACTGTAAACAGGTCGGCCATTTTGAAAAATGGCCGCCAATGGGGCCAGGGACCAAATCTGCGATGGCCGTATAGCCAAATCTTTTTCTAAGGACATTTTCGTAGTATGTACCAAATTTCATGCTTGTATCACAAAGTGAACAATTTTTGACCAGGCCGCTCTACTATAAAGGTAATAGACAATTAGACATGCCAGAAATAATTCTGAAGGTGAACTTGGGTTATGACAATAATTTCAGCAAAAGCATCGCCTCCAGGGACTCCATCACCAAGCAATGTAGGTCCTCACTCAGTTGACCTCAACTGGACGAAACCTCGAAATGATGGTGGCAGCCCAGTCAAAGGTGGGCTACGATCTCTTATTTCCACAATCTTAGTTTATTCATTTCCGTACTGTATTATTTTATGGAAATTGCCGGTACTTAACTTTTTCTTGTGCAGAAACCATGTCATGTTGCGGTTTAAACTTTTGCCCTGCATAGCAGTGCATAGTCTTATTAGCTGACAATTGGTTTTTTTAAACTTATACTTACAGACTGATATTGATATATACACAGCTAGTTGTGCTTGGCAATAGGATGAGATGGTCTGAGAGAGCAGGGTATTTGGAACAGCTTGCCAATTTTTATGATTTTAATTCAAGACTATTGCTTAGAGTTATAATACTTAAATCTATACAACCATATGGTATTTCAATTATCCCTTTACCGACTGAGGGTATAGAAATTCCCATACCATTATTACACGCTAGCTGGTGAAGGGTTAATAGTTCTACAGTAGTTAAGTGACTGACAATCTTTTGCTGGTGATGGCAGGTTATCAGATAGAGAAGAAGACACCCGGAGGAGATTGGGAGAAGGTCAACGACTTCCCAATCACTTCGGAATCTGCAACGGTTCCCAATCTCGACGAGGGACAGGTGTATGAATTCCGAGTTGCCGCAGTCACAGATGCTGGTGTCGGAGATTATAGCACGGCAACAGCACCAATCAAAGCAGAAAAGCCAAAACGTTAGTGATGACATTATTTTGGTTAAATCAGTTGTATGGTGTGGCACTCTTAAGATGCTGAAAACAGCCAATTTAACTTCCATGTACACGGTAATATAATTAGTCAATTTCGTTTATGTAAGGGACCTAGAAATGGAGTACATTAATTTCTTAACTTTTCAGTTCGCTTTTATTTGCTTCTACTTTCCTTATCTAAGGTATAGTAAGGGTTTCTCTTCAAAAATCACTGTCAGTCTTAGTTATGTGGCTATTTACACTTTTTCTATTTTCTGGGGTAAAACTTTCATGCTCAGAAGTCAGTTCACATTATTTTTCCTCAAATGAAGCTGTATCATCTTGCTTGGAAATCTGTTTGCAGTTGATGCCATATTTTTGACCATTGCAGATGAACCTGGAGCTCCTGAGAACCTTCAGGCCAGTGACATTCATGGCGATCATCTCAAGTTGTCGTGGCTTGCACCTACTGACAACGGCGGTGCAGAAATACTTGGTAAAGCCACTTGTCTTCCATTTTAATTTGCTCTCTTTGTGAAGTATATTATCTTCAGGTGCATTTGCATTTCTTACTTTCCACTTGCATATGTTTAGAAGTCATTATTGATATTGGTGGAAACAGTAAGTCTCCAGAAAGGAGCATGAGGTTGAAGAATGCTTTTTTGATAATGATGATGTTTCATGATCGTGTATATAACTATGATAGCCATGGCAGACAGGGATTAGATTAGTACCGGTAATTGCCAATTAGCTATCGCGTTCATAGTATTAAGTATGAACAGTTACATTGCTAGAGTGTTCAAAATGAAAAAGAGCCACAGCATCAGACATCGACGATTGATTCTAATTTTGGGGATACACTGTTTACATTCTAGGCTATGCTGTTGAGAAGTGTGAGGAGGGCAGCGACTTGTGGCAACCAGTTGCTGGAAACCCAACATCTGAGTCACATGTTGTTAAAGGCCTTGAGCCTGGCAAGAAATACAAGTTCCGAGTGCGTGCCAAAAACAAGTTGGGACCTGGCAAACCAATCGAAACGGACAAAGCAATTCTGGCCAAAGATCCATACGGTCAGTTCTATGCAATTTTCAGGTGTATGGTATTGGTACTGATGGGTTCATTGGCTAACTTCAAACACCAAAGCTATAGTTGAAGCTCCGTTCTTTTACTCCCCTCCCTCATCCCACAGGTTTACATTACTTACCTCATAAGGATTTCACCAGTCAAAATTTAAAGCAATTTTTAGCCTACAATGTTATTTGTATTGCTGGTTGAATCAATTGAAGCAAGCGCAAAAATATTATCTTATCGAAAGTTGTATCGACTTACACACTACACACATCACCGCACTATTACTGCAACAGTAAATCTCATTACCATGGTAACCGTAAACTGAAACTGTTGCTACATTATTATTTACCGTAGTTTTGCCACTTGAAAAATTACCAGGTCACTTTCTTTTACAGATCCACCTGGTGATCCGAAAGATGTTGAAATTGCAAAGTATGACAGTAGCTCAGTTACGCTGAAATGGAAGGAACCGACGGACGATGGCGGTGATCCTATTGAAGGTGGGTTACTTTTTCATCCTCTGTTTTGTCTTTTCATGATATTCATCATGCAGTCGCTTATTTCTTGTATGATTGCCTCTTAGTTTGGAGTTTGAATTCCAGTGCATATTCCAGTATGTTCACTTATTGTTATACTACATTCGAGCAAAGGTTTTCTTCTCGCACTTGAGAATAGTTGTCTCGTAATCTAGCATCTTTTAAGTTGACGTTCTTGTATCTAACCGAAACCATACCAGTATGTGCACTTATTGTTATTCTATTCAAGCAAAGGTTTGCCACATTAATGAACTTGAAACCAGAAGAAGAATATGAAATCATGATGGTGACCTCATGCAATGACAATTGCAATTGTTAGCTATAACTTCTATCGTGATGGTGTCTAACACACAAGACGTTATGCAAACGTACCCATAAACCAAGCCAAAATCAGACCATGAAATTCATAAAGTGAACCACTTGCCACAGAATTATTTGCCTGTTTATATCCAACTTGCATGTTACTTTATAGGCTACATAGTGGAGAAGGCGCCAATCAAAAAACGTGGTGGTGTTGGTGGTGGTGGTAACTGGACACCGGTCAATTCCAGTCCAGTCAGTGGAACGTCTTTCACCGTTGGAAACCTACCGGAGGATAGCGAGTGGGAATTCCGTGTTGTCGCTGTAAACAAAGCTGGACCTGGAAAGCCAAGCAAAAGCACTGGACCACACAGAGTCAGGGATCCTGTCTGTAAGTTTATTTTTTGTATTGATTTCGAATAAGTCACATTAGACTCCACTAATAAACTGGTTCTTTCAGAGTAGCCTTTGAGCAGTTGAGAAATGCAAAGCTTATGATTTGAATAAGCTATTTATAGATTAAGTGCCAAATGCCTTACATATGTGCAGTAATATAGTTGAAATACATGGGACATAGTAGCTGATTGGGTACAGTGTAGTATGGAGAATATGAGTTCAAGCTATAATCAACCTTGAGCAAGTCCTTAGCTTGCAGTTTCTCAATTTCTCAATTGATGCTGGGTCATTGGATATTGGTGCTTACGGGGTAGTAAATGATTTGTAATAATAGACAATTATGTGGTAGATAGTTTCAAATGCATTGCCTTTTTTTAATTAGAGATTGAAGAGGATTGTGATGATAGTTTTCTCATTTACCAATTTCCAAGAGGAACCACTGGACTCACTTTACTCCTTAATGATTGGAGCTGACTTTTCACCAAGGTTTCTTTGATCCATGATATAAGTGCTGAGTTGAAGTGACAGCATGTGTATACCACATATTTACATGGTGTTCAATTTTCAGCATCTGCTGGTCCTCCTAGCCAGCCCAAAGTGGGCAAAGTGACCCCAAATTCAGTCGCCTTATCCTGGGACAAACCTCTGAACGATGGAGGTGGAAAGATCGAAGGCTACATTGTGGAAGTGAAGCCAAAGGATGGGGACTGGACAGAGGCCACTTCACTGCCTGTCAAGGGCAACGACTTCACTGTACCAAACCTCAAGGAAGGCCAGGAATATCAGTTCAGGGTGAAAGCGGTCAATGAATCTGGACCTGGAACACCCAGCACACCGACTGGACCAGTGGTAGCAGAGAAACCAAAAGGTTAGCTAGATCTTACAGTTTGCACTATGATAAGGAAGAAACAAGGCTTACTACTGGCGTAAAGTCACATTTGAGTGTGACACAGTATAGATGTGCCATGGAACTGAAAGGAGACTGTCTAGTAATAATTTATTTTGTACGCAAGCCGCATGTTTATGATTTTTTTAACTGTCATTTGCAACATGCCTAAGCAAAAAAGGATCTTGTTCGAAAACGCGTAACAGGAAAGTCTACTCATAATAAATCTTAAGCAATAAATCTTAAGGTTTTTTTAAAGAGCAGTAAAGAAGATAAAGTCCGGAAGTTTATTCCTTTATAATTATGATGGTGATAAACATGAAAAGAGAATGAAGGTTGCTACGTATTATGTAAATTCTATAGAGTACATAATTACAGGACGTCATCATGCTCTCATCTTTGTCACTATCATCATTTCTATTAATCTTTATTAGTATAATATAATAACTAGGAAACCATGATTGCCTCCTTCGATCTAACCCTACGTCCAAAACTTATGATTTATAATGTATGCTGTGAGACAGACTTTTTCTTGCTTTCTGTACAGAAAAACCTTCTATCGATGTGGGCAAAATCAAGGACATCACTGTCAAGGCTGGACAGGAGCTGAGAATACCGGTGCCAATCAAGGGCTGGCCAGTTCCAACCGCTGTCTGGGAACTCAATGGAAAAGAAATCGAGAAAGGAGGCCGAGTTAGGATTGAGGTATCGTTAGAAATCAGCTATTCATTTTTTCAAATGAAATGTAAAACGTTGCAACAGAGCCAGTAGCTTTTACCTCCATATCATTAGTTAGACTGCTAGCAAAGCTGAAGCAATAACTGAGTTTGAGTGTTTTCAATTTTCCTGCCCAATGAATTCATAATTCAGGTTAAGTAGTAGGGGTGCTGTTACTATTGAAAAGGAAGACCTGTGATGGTTAAATAGTAGGATGGCACAAGGAACACAAGGACACAGGTTCGATACCTGATAGCTCCATGAAGTTAACTCAGCCTTTCACTCCCTAGGGGGCAATTGTAAAATTAGTAGTGGAACAACAGGTGCCTTGCTGGCTGCCATGCAATTAAATTCAGTTCATGTTGAACTGGTTATCATCTCTTACTAATATATAATGTAATATCAATGCATACTTTTCTGCTTGAATTAATTAGCCAATGATTATTTTTTATTATTAGTAGTATTATGGTTTTGTGAAATTTGCACAGTTTTGCTGTAATTTGTTTAAAATAATTGCTATGTTGTAGCAGATAAACTGCAGTTAGTACATCTTGCAAGGGCTTTATTATAGGTAACAGATAAAGAGGCTCTGTTGGTAATAAAAGATGCTGAAGGAGATGATGGTGGTCAGTACATCTTAAAACTGAAGAATGATTCAGGATCTGCAGAAGCTCCAATTAAAGTTACTGTATTAGGTAAGACATGTCTTCCAAACTTTGTTAATCCATCATCTGAATTATTATTGTGTCGTATTGTGCTTGCAATTTTTTTTTATTGGTAATTATATTTATGAATAAAAATAACAATTGCTATAATTGACAGTTTAGAATTTCGGAGCAAAAAAGGAATTACCAGGTAATGAGCATCATATTTCTGTTAATAATTGCTGAATGTGGGATTGCTTCCTATTCTTTTAATAAAACTTCAGGATGTGTTCTCTTCCAGACAAACCCAAGTCTCCTGAGGGACCATTGGAACCAGTTGACACATCTCCGGATGCCATCACTGTAGCGTGGAAGCCACCAAAGAGTGATGGAGGGTCAAAGATCAAAGGTTACGTGCTGGAGAAGAAACCTAAAGGTGGTAAGTGGCAGAAGGTGCCGGGCAAAATTGGACCAAATGACACATCGGCCACAGCTAAGAACCTGGAACCTGGTGAGGAGTATGAATTCCGAGTGGTGGCTGTCAATGACAACGGAGAAAGTGAACCACTTGTCACAACGCAACCAATCAAAGCCAAGTATCCATTTGGTAAGAAAAATTGAACAGGTGTCTGTCATTTCTTTCATTCTCTTAGAGATAATTTTATCCAGATGATTGTTACGTGTTATGCATGTAATGTGGCTATTTAATATAGCAGCTTTCAAGATCCTGATGAATCAAGTAGATCTAAAGAATAGTTGAGCACTGTAATTGTAATCTCCAAGTTTCTAAAGCGCCACTTTATAACCAAGTGCAGGGCACCAGCTTATTAACAAGTGCCTGTTTTCTATAGTTTAAGGTTTTATGCAGATGATTTACTTTAAAATATCTCTAATAAGATATGAAAACCTAGTCTACCTCTCAAATCATAACATAGGATTATGAATCAAGCACAATATTTTTCTGGCAATTGAATAAACAGCTACTCCTTCCATCAGCAAGCAAAGACTTGTTGCAATTTTAATTGAAAATTTCGATATTAACATGGGAATAAGAACTGTGTTTTTCTGATTTTGGGGGATTTAGATCCTCCGGGTAAGCCTGGTGAGCCAGAATGCACTGGAACTACCGAAGACTCTGTGACGTTGTCCTGGGAGCCTCCGTTGAGAGATGGAGGCAGACCAGTCAAAGGCTATGTTGTGGAGAAGAGAGAGAAGGGATCCAAACGATGGGTCAAGTAAGTGCAGAAGCGCTAGGTGCCGACATTCTGTAAACAAGTCCCACCTCTTCAAGAAATCTAACTTTTTCCCCTTCCCATATTGCCTGAATGCAATCCTACGTGACAGCTCTTTTGATTTTCTTTCTCCCTCTTCCTTTCTCCCTCTGTAGTCTCCTGGCAGCCATAGCTAATTGACCTGATCTAGAATTGAATCTGAAATTTCTATTGTTCCATATTCAGTGAAAACACCCTTTGAATGTTTTAGAACCGGTAAGCAATAACAGAAACTGTGTTCAATATAAGTTGTATCATTAGAAGTAACAGATTAGCTTATCATTGATTATTTCTTATATCCAGTTTTCTGGTCAAAACCTTTCGACCATTCTTCATGAATCTGAGGTTTGCTTCACTGAACAAATAGCACGATGGCCAATTGGTTAGAGCGGCCAGCCTTTAATGCTTAGAACATGGGTTCGATCCTGCTTCGAGCGAGTCAGGTATTGTGTAGGGTCCTTGAGTAAGTCCTTCACTCACAATTACTCTGCAATATAATCGTATCTGCGCTGTTGAGGTCGTGTATGCACTTCTGAGGTTTGGAAGAAGGGCAATATCAAATGCAGCTGTGTTGTTTGCATTTAGGGCCAGCCCAACTGAAGTGAAGGACACGACTTTCACAGTGAAAGGACTGACTGAGGGTCGCCCATATGAGTTTCGCGTGGCTGCGGTGAACGATGCTGGAGTGGGAGCATTCGAGGAAACTTCAGCGGCCATCACGCCTAAAGCTCCAGAAAGTGAGCTACCAACAACTTTCAACTTCATTCACACTCTTCTGAAGCTGTCAAATTATTAGCACTTAAACCCTTCGTGACTAAGTCAGAGGTGATACCAATGTGGAATTTTTTTAACCAATTTTGGTAGATGGTTGAATCATCAAAATGCTTTTGTGTATCAATTTCAACAGAAAGCCCTTCACCTAACGGTCATTTATTCGTTGACTCTGTAAATGACAAAAGTCGTTGAATTTCATTTGCTTCCTTCTTCAATCAGACTAGTTTGTAAGACTTCTGCTGCATCAGTGAATCTGTATATCTCTGAGCAGATATATATTGAGGTAGTGCCTTGCTTATCAGTATATTCTGGCCATCTATAGGTAAGTTAAGAGGTTCAGTTAATTTATTAACTGGAATTTCAATGTTATTCTAGCTGCACCAAAGATTCTCACCGATGGATTTCCAACGGACATCACCGCTTCAGTGGGTGAACCGTTTCGCATCAAGATTCCTTTCAAGGGCAGCCCTCCAACCGTTACCTGGGCTAATGTAAGTCGTCTGACTATGATATGCATTTTTATCAATCTTTTATGCATATATCATTCTACCATATGTGTGAGTTAATTGTAATTGTCATTGCAGAAATTTCTAAATTGTTACTGAAGAATCATTGTAAAGTGTGAACTGCTGTGCGAAGGATTTGACTTACAGGCAATGACTGTTTGGGGTATGCACTCCATTTTGCAGATGTGAACTTCACCTGTCACCTAGATGCATTTCAAAGGTTGCTACTATAGATACAATACAGTTGCATGCTGATTTTATTTGAGAGAAGAGCACTATTCCGAAACTGGTAGATATTATGTGATGTACCTTGAGCATGATGTCATAATTGCAGAGTGGTAAGCCAATTACGGAGGACGATCGAGTGAAGTTTGAGATACTCGATGACGAAGTGGTTCTAATATGCAAGTCAGCCGTCAAGGATGACCAAGGTCGTTATGCAGTGACACTGAAGAATCCGAAGGGAAGTGACACAGCCCACATCAATGTGACTGTCAATGATAAGCCAAGCGCACCTGAGGGACCACTGGCCGTCTCCAAGATCACTCCAGAGTCATGTAAACTGGAATGGAATGCTCCAAAGGTCAGACTTCCAAGAGGGAATTCTGGCTCTTATTAACGATGAAATTCATTAATTCATTCCAGAATTTTTATAGCACTTCTGTTAGTGGCTACTCAAAAACGCTGGCAACTCTAACACAGGTTTGAGTTTAATTTGAAAAATGCTTCAGTAAGAACCCAAGGAAGCAGTCGTAACTCTTGAGGCTGTGTAGCCCATTCCAGACCACTGGACCTTCCATGGAAAACTCTTGATTCTGCATAGTTGCAATTCGTGCAAATGAAACCAAGTGAAACCAACTCACTTCTGTGCAGAAAAGAGTGTGATTGCCTTGAATTTGCATCTTGTTTTTGTCTTGTGATACATTTATTCTAACTATTCTGTTTCCCTGGGATCTTCAGTAGCCACTATTTGGATGTAAAACGGTTTTTCAAGATACTAGCGGGAATAAGTATAATTATTATAATCACAATGAGCTGTATATTTAAAATATTTTATTTCTTTATTTACACATGCAAGGACAGTAAATCTGAATTTTGGACGCAAAGCAATTATAAGCTAGGGTGACATCCTCAAATGAAATTTGAACCTGTCCACTCCACTTCGCCCCTAAGTACAATGATAGTAATATGTATGGTGACCATAGTGAAGATGGCGTTTAGAATCTAGTTGCGTCTGTGTTATATCTAGGTAAGCAAAACAGATTCCCAATAAGCTATTTAGTCATAACTTTATTTGGCAAGAAAAGTGTGGACGACACACCATATAGAATAAAAGCCAGTCAATCAGTCATATTTGGTGTTTTTTGTTTAGAGTGATGGTGGTAAACCAATAAGTCACTACGTTGTTGAGAAGAAGGACAAGAAGTCTGGCAAGTGGTCACCTGTGAGCAAGTTCTGTCGTGGACCGGAATGTGACGTTGGAGACCTGGAAGAGGGAGAGACATACGAGTTTCGTGTGTTCGCTGTCAACAGTTTGGGACAGAGCGAGCCACTTATCACAGATCGTCCAATCGTAGCAAAGCACCAGTTCGGTAAGGTTTTTTTTATCATTTTATAATACACTGGACCCTACTTAACATGCATTAGATTTGCTGGATGTTTCTTTGTGGAATTACAATACTTAAGGTTCTGACATATTAAATATTTGCAATATTATGTTTATTAGTTCATTATTTTGCTTTTACCTTTTACTCATTCTAAATGTTTAGGCTGGTTTGTTGTGTTAAATATTGCTATGTTCATGCTTGTTGTTAGCTAATCTTTTATATGTATGTACTGTACAATAAATTAATAATTATCTATGACTTGCTTCTAAATGTATTGATTATTGATTATTAGTCCTGTGTATGTATTCCACGAATAAGCACTGATAGCAACTATGATGTGCTGTTACATAGATATCTGTTTCTATTTATACAACTGACTTTGTTCATACTATTTCTGAATATCTAAAGATACACCAGGCAAGCCAGGAGCACCAAAGGTAGAAGATGTTGATGAAGATAGTGTCACGCTGTCATGGGATAAACCAGCAGAGGATGGAGGTGACAGGCTGCAGGGGTATGTTGTGGAAGTACGAGAAAAGGGATCAGATAAATGGAAGCCAGTCAACGATAAGTCTCCATGCAAAGGAAATCGGTTTACTGGTAAGTCATAATCTTCATTCGCTATTATTTATTAATTTTTTAATTTACTCAATTAATAATTTTATTGATTGATTTATTTATTTTTAGATATTTGATTCATTTACTATTTGATTTAGTGACTTCAATCTTTTTTTGTTTAATTTTAAAATTTATTTATTCTTATTTATTGCACTTCATCTGAAGCATGAGATCATTGTACCGGGGTACTTGTATGAGCAATTTGTCCAAGGTCGTTACACAGAGTTCTCTGAGCTGACCCAAACTCGTAGTCATTAAGCTACAGATTCCGCACACTACCGAACATTTATCTTTGAACAGTGCATCAAGTCAAAAATTGAATGATTTATTCAGCAGCTTTATGATCATTTCAAAGATTACAGTACTAACTACTAAGCCTTTTGTTATATCGTCTCATCATCATTGCCAGTGCTTGTGAATAAGCAGTGCTATGTGCTTATACAGTTAGCTTTAGAAATTTACAAATTACAATTACAATCATGTGAAATTGGTGTATCTAAGAATAGGTTGTTGAATTGTTGTTTAATTGCTGTTGTATTCTTCATTCAAAACTTCCTTTGATTTTTTATAAAGCAGCCAATTTGTTTTGTACAGTTACTTAAAAATCATCTCTTAAAACAAAGTGCATCGTTAATTCAAATTAAGTTGGTGTGTAATCTGAGTTCAATAAACGTTTCAAATCAAAACCAGTTTTGTGAATTCACAGAGTGATTCAGATTGTTAATGTCTGATTGATAACTGTTGTAGCGAGATTGATTGCAGTTGTGCTTACCGGTAATTTTGTGTGTTTCAGTTAATGATCTCGAGAAGGGTAAGGACTACGAGTTCCGTGTGAGAGGCAAGAACAGGGCAGGTCTTGGTCAACCTAGCTCACCCTCACAGACAGTCACACCCAGATCGAAACCAAGTATGTTGTGTAGAATTTTGTTCCTTTTATTCGTAACAGCTTAAATTTCCATGATCCTGTTTTGTGAATTGCACTTAACTTGACTTAAGAGTTCTAACTGTATCAAAATGATATATGATTGTGTTCTTACTTATCTTCCTGTTACTTCCCATTATTAAGCTGTATGCAATTATTGATACTTTTGAAACCTACCTCTCACATTTGCCGGCTATTCGTGAAAGGTAGTTTTGTATGGTTACATTGCATTGTATTACAAGAACGGCAAGAAATCAAGGTTTAGGTAATCATTTGAATCAAAGTTACCATATTATGTGTTGGTATGTTGGTCCATTGTCTTCCCTTGCTTGATCTGTTTATGTTGCTGCTTTCAGTAAAATCATCTCCACCAGGTGTTCCTAATTTTGACAAAATCGGAAAGGACTACGCTGATCTCAGCTGGACTAAACCACGCAGCGATGGTGGAAGTCCAATTAAAGGTACATCGATTAGACAAAAAAAATTACCAATTTCTATTTTGCTGGTAATTGAATTATGGATGTCAGTTATGGTTTGTTATTTAGCAACTATTGTTTATAAATGTAACATTTGATAGTAATCTAAATTCTGTCATGTGGCTTTTATACAATAGGACATTTTGTCTACCTGTTTAAACTGTTGTTTGTACTGTTTGTGCTGTACAGCTAGCGAACGACGTGGTAGATTTGCAGACTTCCTTTGAGTAGGATCCTAAAATGTGCTATGTTAATTCTCATGGATTGATAGACTGTTGATGGTTGTTGTTGCTTGATGAAGGTTACCAGGTGGAAAAGAGACGACCTGGAGGCACTTGGGAGAAGGCCACTCCTTTCCCGGTGACTGAGGAAAATGTGAGAATCCCCGACCTGGATGAAGGCCAGGAGTACGAATTCCGTGTTGCCGCTATCACAGACGCTGGACTTGGTGACTTCAGTCTCAACACAGCACCAACGAAGATCTGTGAGAAGAAAGGTACAAGTAGATTCGGTTTAATATCTTTTCTATTTAATATTATTTGAAAGGCTTTTGAGCTGTGTGTCATAAATGATGCAAAGGACATCGTCAATCCAAAAGGCTGTGACTCGGGCACTGCAAGACTTGTTGTGCAAAGTGAAGCTCTAATTGGGTTTAATTATTATATTTCATTATATTATTGTACATTATTAAATATATGCCACTGTGTGTATTATTTACAGCTTCTCGCTTGCCTGAGTTCATTAGGAAGCCGGAGAATACAACTGTTCCAGCGGGTGAATCAGCTAAATTCAGAGTCGTAGTAGATGGTGAACCAAAACCAGAAGTCAAATGGTTAGCAATGCACCCATGATTCATTAATTTATTCAGTGGTTATTTTACAACAATTAAGTTGTTTTGAAACATATCAGAACAAAATTTATATAATTTTTCAATGATTGCTGGTATTGTAATAATGCAGACAAATGAAGCTGTAAAAAGTGTGCTGAGGAATAAATAGTTATAAAATGTAGGATGACTGTATTTGTTGCAAAAGAAATTTTATTCTATTGCCGGTGAAAATAAATTGAAGCCGGCAAGTGCTGCGTGGATCACGAGACAGAGATTGATAGTATCAATTTTATGAATGACAAACATAATGAAGTACTAAAGGCATGTAATTATTGTAATATGATAGTTATAAATGCAGTCGGTTGCACAGGGGACACGGAAGGGGTCTTACAACGCAGCTAGGCTGACCCCTGAGCAGTGATACCATGAAGAACATTGAAGATGATAGCTATTAGGTTGCGATGTTGTGGTCCTGACATATGATGCATGAAAATAGCTTTAAAACAGCAAACATCGAGTCAGTGAGAAGGATGTTTTTATGTAGGTACAACCGTGATGGAATTGAGTTGAAATCCGGTGGAAAGTACCGCATCGTAGAGGACGATGACAAAGTGGAGTTGATCATAAAGGATGTCTCTCCATCTGATGCAGGAGACATCACCTGTGAGATCGTCAATTCAAGAGGACGTGACTCGGCCACTGCAAGACTTGTTGTGCAAAGTGAGTCATTGTTAAGCAATAAGCATGCTGTGCATTTAATTACTGTATTTATTTCGATTATCATGCTGGTGAGGTGTGGTGGTCTAGGGGTATATTCGGTGCCTTGGAGCCGGAATAGTGCGGGCTCGAATCCGCCTCATGCCGCCGCGTATGGACCCTAAGCCAGTTCGTCACTCGCAATTGCTCATGTGCTTCGACGTTAAACTCCAATCCAGTATCTGCACTGTAGTTGGGAGCGCCTCTGAGTAGAAATCTTGAAGGGGCGCTATAACAAGTGTTCATGCATACATCCTAGAGAAAGAGTGGAAGTCAATTCCATTCCCTGTATCGGCGTTTAGCTAAGAGACCGTACTTGAGGACCACAGATAATAAAGAGGAATTTAGGTAGTGGGCTGAAGGTAAGGTGTGCTGGAACTGACGAATTTGTGGGTCAAACAAGCCATTTTAAATTTATCCTGAACTCAACAGGAAGCCAATACAGCTGATGGTGTTGGACTGATGAACTTGGTTGAGGTAGGACATGCAGCACTAGGCGAGCTAAGGAGTTTTCTACAATGCTCAGATAAGATGCAACTGTGTTTGGTACTTTGTACTTTTCAGCTGCTCCTCACCTGGATCCAAATTTGCGAGAGCAGTCAGTCGAAAAGGGAGAGACTCTGAAGCTGAAGATTCCTTACAATGGCACTGGTCCGTTCACATATAAGCTGAAGAAGGACAACCGTGAAGTACCAGACAATGACCGTGTTCGCATCATTCCCTACGACGGCTATGTCATTCTGCAGATCAAGGGTACGATTTCGTTAATTTGTACGCGGTGTTTATAGTTTGTTGTAGACTAGTAGTAGCCGTTTACTGACAGAGCAACGGCCAAAGATAAAAAAACAGAAATCAGTACAAACTCAATGTCTTTCAAGCGATCAATGCGGCAGGGTCAAATGGACCCGCTGAGACTGGATTGACCTTTTGTCTTTCGATAGCATTTGGCAGTTATAACAGTGCAAAGATGAAACAATGTTCTGTGGTGTTCTGAAAAAAAATCTTTGGGATGAAGAACCTGGAGGTCTCTTTGGATGAACTTCAGAAGCTTGGAGTCAGCTACACTTTTGTATTTGTATTGATTGTTTACAAGTGCAGAAAGGAGAAAAGACAGGAAATAATTTGGAAAATTTAATAATTTACAGATATGAGAAATTTTCAATAGTTTGTTTTGTATAACATTGCATAAGGTGTTGAAATCGAAATGTGTGCAGAATCAACCTACAGTACAAAAGTATTCGGGATGTCATGCAACATACGTCATCATGTGTGTTGGTGCTTTTCAGGTTTCAGTAGTTTTTTATGTTTGTCCTTATTTGAGCTGATTATACCGTAGTAGTTTGTTTCATCTGCTGATGTGGTTGTTTGTGGGTTGATGTTGCAGATGCTGACAAAGACGACACTGGAAAATACAAGGTAGAAATCGGCAATGACAGCGGTGTTGGAACATGCGAAGTGCCAATCAAGGTTAAAGGTTAGCATCAACAGTCACCAGCGAAGATATCTTTCTGTTCTTGTTAGCTTTAATCTAGATAGGTTATGGCACGTAATAGTTTCCTCAGCGTTTTTCACGGCACCTTCTTTTCCAACAAACAGGAGCACCAGAAATTTTGGGGACAGTTGCTCTTACGTCTATGTCTTAAGACCAGCTGCATGAAAAGCAACCTTTAACTGTTCAAAATTATTTTCTTGCTAAAACATTTCTGTGGTGTCTTGTGCTCCTTTGCTGTTTACATTTTATTCACATTTTTACTACCAGTACTACTTGTGTGGTTGGGAGGAGCCTTAGGTTGAGGCCTTGGGTCGAAAACCTGTACAGCAGAAACTGCATCCTCACCTTGTCCTTGTTTGGCAAGTGAATTGTACTTTATACGGCTTCCTGCTTCACGCAAAATCGTACATGTAGGAACTATTATACATGTCACAATTATTATTTGGATATTAACAATAGTGTGATCTTAGAAAAGAGATTAATTGGCCTTTGACTTTATATCATTGATTTGAAACTGGTCTGACCATGAATTCCTGATTATATAATTATTGGTACAAATTTCTTGATTCAAACAAGATTTGCTAAGCAAAACCTGACTGTTGGTCTTTGGTGATCAGGAAAGACATCTTCTAATAATAATTATGCATATTTATTTTAGCAACCCCTGGGCCAATCATAAAGCCGCTGCAAGCATCTGATATTACGAAGAACTCCTGCCATTTGAGGTGGAGGCCACCGCTTGATGATGGTGGCTCAAGGGTCACTCACTACGTTGTGGAACGCCAGGAAATTGGAAAGCCATACTGGACAACGGTTGCTTCATTTGCCAAGGTCTGTCTTTAAGAAATCATAATCAAAAACTCTTTTGTAATTCAGAAAAAGCATTATATTGAAGCATGGTCATGCGGTTAAAAGCTTCTGAAAAATATTTCGTCGTTGATTTATCTTGGCAGATTGATACGAGGGGTGGAATTTGTAGTTATGGTTAGACTTGCCGTAAGTTATGTGAAATTGATACAGGGATTTCTTTGTGTTTAGGAGCCAGAGATCGATGTGCAGGGTCTGTCAGAGAACAAGCAATACCTGTTCCGAGTTGCTGCTGCAAATGCAAATGGTGTCGGAGACTGGGTGGAAGCTGATTCGCCGATTATAGCCAAGATGCCGTTCGGTGAATATCTACTTTTATGATGACAGCCACTATAATGATGATGGTGGTGGTGGTGTTGGTGGTGGTGGTAACGGTGATGGTGGTAACGGTGGTGGTGGTAACGGTGGTGGTGGTAACGGTGGTGGTGGTAACGGTGGTGGTGGTAACGGTGGTGGTGGTAACGGTGGTGGTAACGGTGGTGGTAACGGTGGTGACGATGACGATGACGACGATGATGACTAGTGTTCTGATTATGGTGATGATGCATGCAATGTACGGTATATTACAATGATGATTACAATGAAAATGATAATGATTATGGTATTGCATATGATAATGATCATGATTACTGCTGTTATATTCATGATTGTCAAGACTATAGGTGATTTATGTTTATGTTAAAAACAGCAGAATATTTATTTTAATTTACTTCCATATTTCATCAACAGATCCACCGGATCCACCTGGTGAGCCAGAGGCACAAGAGGTCGGAGGGGACTTTGTGTCGTTGACGTGGGAGCGGCCAAAGAGTGATGGTGGTGGACGTATTTTGGGCTACTATATCGAGAAGAAGGATGCCAATTCAGAGAACTGGGTGCGCATCAACCCGGCAACGCCGTCTCCAGCGAACATCTTCAATGTCGCCAATCTGATTGAAGACAGGGAATACGACTTCCGAGTGTTTGCTGTGAATGAGGCGGGTGAGAGCAAGCCGACAGCCACTGGCAGGCGCATCAAAATCAAGGATCCTAAAGGTACTTGAGAGATTAAATGACCGTGTACTTTTATTTTATTTTTTCCAATGTGATTTTCTTAGGTTTTTTTCATTTTGTGCGTAAGTTCTTATTGGACAGTGATATAAATGTCTGAAATGAATGAATGAATGAATGAATGAAATACAAGGTTTGTGTTTGGTAATGCGGCAGAGCATTGATTTCTTTCAGCTGCTACGGTACCCGAGTTCCTCCAGCCCCTCAAGTCAGTCACTTGTATTCAAGGAAAATCCGGGAAGTTCGAAGCCGTCGTCATAGGTCAACCAACGCTTGACGTCACCTGGTAAGTCAGTAATTATCAGGTTTTCAGTTTAGTTCTTGAAGCTTAGACAAGGAGCAATTAAAGACACAGGAAATGTGTAACTTGATACCAAAAACTTCATCTAACCTTTAGGTATAAAATATGATTTTTGACTCAATAATAATGTACATGTTTTTATATGTTTTTGTATATGCACATTATGCAGCCTTCCTAACAACCTTTCTTTTTACGAAGTGACTAAGGGACCGCCAGGCGGCTGTCGTATTTCAATTACTAAGGGACCGCCAGTCACATGTAACCTGTCACATGACCCGAGTCACGAGTCTTCATTCTTCAATAATGGCGGCAGTTACCGATTGCTTGTTTTATGTCGGACAAAAGTTTTCTTGTTTTTTCTTGTTTTAAGGACAGAGTAAGTAACCAATCTTCATTTACATGATAGGGTTAGGGTTAGGGATAGGGTAGGGTTAGTCACAAGAACTTTTTCTTCAAAAATCGAACTTCAAATTAGATAATAATATTCGTTATGGGATGGCCGCCACTCGCGGATTCAGCATGAGACGGCCGCCTGGACTCGTGACTCGGGTCATGTGACAGGTTACACGTGACTGGCGGTCCCTTAGTAATTGAAATACGACAGCCGCCTGGCGGTCCCTTAGTCACAGCCTTCTTTTTAACATTGACTAAACTCATTTACACTAACAGCATTTTCTGCAACACATTTAATTTGATACTGTGGCATTATGGTTCCGTAAAAATATTATATGTCTAATAAATTGATATGTAAACTCTATGAATATTATGGATTATATGAATAATATGGATTATTATCTTATTTTTATGATTGATATATCGTTATGGGGGTTAATGTCTTGCAGGGTTTTCACATTAAGTTATTGTCCGTGGGTTATTGTTGTAGAACCCGACAATATGGCACAATGAATCTCTTTGTCGTCACCTTTCAACCTAGAAGCTTGAGTAATTACTTTTCCCTATGATCTTTTTATGACCCAAACTTATTTCATACCCATATCCTTCACTTCAGGCATTTGCCGTTATCAAGTTTTAAGTAGGTCTAGTTGAGTAGATATCTACCTGTTCCATGACGTATTTCCCTCTCTGTTTGCGCCTTGCATTACTCTGACCCGCTGTTACTGAACAGGTACAAGGGCACGAGAGAACTGCTAGACAGTGACAAATACGAGATATCGAAAGAGAAGGATAAGTATATCCTTGTTGTCAACAACGTCTTTGGTGAGGATGCTGACGAATACTGCATCAAGGCAACAACACCGGCTGGTTCACGTTCATCAAGGGCCGAACTTATCATCAGAAGTGAGTAGGCTGGTCTCGTTTGTTCTGAAAGTTACCTAAATTAATTTTATTATTTTAAGTAAAGTCTGTTTGATGAGCTACATTTAATACTAATGCTATTTATGAATATTAGTAGGGTCACTTTCTTCAAGGGTCAACCATAATTATGATTAGAAGTGGGTAGTAACCTGTTCTTATCATTTGGTACTTATAATTACGTTGCATGAGAGTTGAATGAATATGATTTCCATGTCTGAAATCTATTTTTTAAAAGTTTATTTTAATCGTATCTTTTAGCTCGAATACGTCATTTCTGTGCAAGACATCAATAAACCATCACCATGACAGAGCTTGGCATTGACCTAAAGTGCAAGACAGAATCCAAGTTCTGCATAGAGAAGGTAGACATAATACTAAAACACAGATGAACAGGTAGACAAGCAGTCAGACCTCAAGTCGAGACGAGAAAGACAAGAAAGACTTGCCCCTCAAATAAATGAAAAGTTTCTATAATTTGTGATAGTCATCGACACACTGCAATTCCTTTGAACGATGCAGTCTGAATTTCAGATAGATGTTAAATGCTAAAAACGTGGATAAGAATTCTAACATAAAATTAGATGTGTGATTTTTCACCGAAATCTTCTCACACGCTTCACATTTCTTTACAGCACCACCAAAGATCCATCTTCCTCAGCGCTTCCAAGACACAGCGGTCTATGAGAAGACAGAGGACATTGTCTTGAAGATACCGTTCACCGGTCATCCACGACCAACCGTCAAGTGGTTCAGAGACAACAATGAAATCAAGAACGACAATAAGTTCAAGGTGGAAGCTGGCGAACGACATGCCATTCTCACGATTCGAAACTCCGACCGACAGGACGGTGGACCATACAGGCTGCAGCTGGACAACGAACTGGGAACTGACTCAGCCATCATAAAGCTGGCTGTCAACGGTGGGAGCTATAAAAAAATGTTTGCTAACCGAGGCTTAAAGTATGCCTGGACGGTCATGAACGGCGTCCATGCACTTGTTTTAAAATCTGAACTCCGTCCAGCCACTTATTGGTGAGCACAGACTAGGAGAGATAGGGGGCATCCAGGCACTTATTTTTCCACACTTTAGGCACTGTTGCCAACAGTAAATTAACTTTGATGCTGGTTTGATTTAGGAAATAAGGTGGAAGAAAGCTTTATTTTGAGTCATTCTGAACCATTTATAATGTTGTTTGTCCACTCTAGGACCAGGTTTAAATATTTTCAGCTAGCAGCGGAATCAGATATGCCTATCAGTTGGGAAGTAGGTTGAAAAGTTAAAGATCAACTGGGTAGTCCTGACTTCCAGTTGCACCTAACTCTGTACTCTTCTAAATCTCGCCAATCATCAGATTACCATTTAGAGTCCTTAAGCACTTTAAGTTGGTGCTCTTTAACTTTTATTCTTGAATGCTTAAAAATTCAGGATCAGTATTTGACGTTATTTTCTGTTTTCCAGATGTCCCCGATCCTCCACGATTCTTGAACGTCGAAGGAATCTACCACGACTCAATCATGTTGACATGGAAGCCTCCACTTAGCGACGGTGGTGGATTCATCACGCAGTACATCATCGAGAAAAAAGAAGAGAACATGACGAACTGGATAAGGACTGGTACATCAAGGTCAGTCAGTCATTATAGATCTGTAGGATATTCGAAATGTACTGTTATAGGAGAATACTGCAGATAAACTGGACACAGAAAATAACTAACATAGAATTGCGAAGAAGACTCAACAGCAAATCAGATATGGTAGAAACCGTAATGAAAAGGAAACTGAAACTATTCGGACACATCCAAAGAATGAGTGACGATAGAAAAATAAAGAGCATAATGACGTGAATCATGGAGGGAAGGGGAGAAGTGGAAGACCATGCAGAGAATGGTTACAGGACATAGAAGAGTGGTGTGGGATGAATGCCCAGGAGCTGACACATCGAGCACGGGACAGGGAAGCATGGAAGAGAGTAGTCAAGTGCGCAGTGGACACCTACGGGCTGTCAGCCCATGGACAATGAAGAAGAAGAAGGATATTCACGCATTGCTTAGGAGTCGGTTTCCTAATGGCATGCAATGGTCACCAGTATATTGCTGTTTAACTTAACCCTTTACCAGCGAAAGTTTTGTAAATGATATGGGGAGGGGGATCCTGTACTCTTCGTCAGTAAAGGTTAAAAAGTAGATAACAGTTTTATTTGTGCGCCAAATGTAATGAACTTTAATCTCCGGATTTCTTCAATGTCAAAAAAGGTTAATTTATGGGATCGAGTTTATTCAGTGGCATTCAGAGACCTGTCAGAAACAGGATCAGTTAAGCAGGTATGGTGGCCAGGTCTGGTTCCAAGGACAATCTATTGGTCACACATGTAGTCAGACTGATGCATATAACAATTGGACTTAAGAATCCAAACAACAAGAGATATGAAGCACAAGAGACTTTGTGGTGGAGTGTGTTACTTTCTTTACTGGTCACATGTGTTTAAGAATGTGAATTCGTTCTTTTCTGTAATGTACTACTTCTTCTATATGGTCTTGCAGTGAAGTGTGATACTATCTTCAATGGTCCCATGTAGGATTATGTTGTGTTTTCTTATTGGTTTTGTTGTTCGTGTCTTACTTTGTTGTAACTGTTTGCTGCTATATTGGATTTTACACATCTTCTTTGTTGGTGCCAGGTTGTTTCTAGCTAATCATGCATTCAGACATTTTAGCAGTTTTAATCTATGCTTTTAAATGTTTAATCAAAGTGCAGATGAGCAATTCTAATATTTTAAATGTTGACTACATAAATGTATTTTGCATGACATATTGCAACTGATTTTCTTGCAGGTTTGCGCACGCTACTGTTGAGTCGCTGTCACCCAGCCATGACTATCAGTTCCGAGTGATCGCTGAGAATCTGTACGGTCGCAGTGAACCATGTGAACCAACAGCCGTCATCAAGACAGTAACAGAACAAGAGGGAAGGAAGAAGAAAGGATTGTCAGTTGAAGGTACTGTTGTCACTCCCTCCTCTCTCATTAATTATTCACAACTGACTTTCTCATTTTTCTCAAAGATTTGGATATCTGCTGGTACTATGTCCTGCTGGCTCAATTGCTGTATGTCGTATTAGAAAATCTTAGCGATGTTTAATGTTTATGATGACGATTATGATAATGCAGGTATATATGTACTTTTTGTTTGTTTTTATGCATGTATGTACGTATTTATGAGGACACTTAATGTAGCACTTTTAAGGCCATTATTTAATCAAATCGGTTTGTATTTGTGTATGTTTAATTGTTTATAGTCACATATGCAATTATGCATACCTTATGACACTTGAATTGGCTAATGCTGATGAAGAATGAGATACCCATAACCATACATTGTTTATCTTATATTTATCTTATATTTGTTAAAAATATCTTAATAATAACTTACAATGATTTACATTTTGTTACAAGATGATGAAGGTCGCCGTAAGAGAGGTCAATACAACGGGCCAAAACCAGCTGACTACGACCGACTTTGTAAGTAGCTTTCGTTTGTTGTGTTTAGTTGCTTCTTTACTGATTACTCCAGACTGCCAAGTCGTGCTTTTCTTATGAACTGCTTTCACATTTTTGTCTTGTCGTGGTTCAGTCTGTTTTTGCTTCTGATAAGAAACTTGTAACCGATATCTTCCAGTTTGGGGGCTGTTCAAACAAAAGTTTGCAAGAGTGCCTTTTTCTGACAGAATTTTTCTCACCTATTAAAGAATAATTTAGTTGTAGTAAATTTTTAGTGCAGAAATTATTCATTTACATAAATTGGATTTCAGTGTGTTTGATGTTTTTATGGGGATAGAAATAAAATTTAAAAAGTATCCTAAAATATTCCCTGTAATTGATGTTGTTGGTCAGTTTTGTAACATTTTTTCTGGTTTGCAAAGGACATTAATCTCTTTGTTGCTTTATCTTACATCACATTGTGGACTGTTATTTCAATCAGTGTTACTTTACTTACCATAGACTACAACCTTTGGGACAAGTACAAGCCACAACCGATTGATATCAAGCCAGGCAGCATTGGTGATTATTATGATATCTGTGAAGAGATTGGAAGGTATGTCCATATATTTGATGAATCTTTAACTTATTCATGAAAAACTTTTGTTTACTTCCATTTATGATAATTATGAAGGTTTGTTTCTGCACAGATACTAAGATAATTATCATATAAACAGAAATTGTAATCATAAACTTATATACCTGACACCAAATCATAGATGTAAAAAACGATGGAAACGGAATAAAAAACGGTAAAAAACGTCGTTTTTTTCGAAAAAATAAAAAACGACCAAAAAAACCATAAAAAACGGAAACGGTAAATAATTTGACTTTGCTACATCTAAAACCGCATTTTAACCTTGAAAACATTGATTAGGAACCTTCTACACGCAGGCTATCTCTTAAATGAAGATGTTAAATGATGAAATAATGACTTTAGTTAGCTGAATCCTTGAGTGTTGGCGGAAAACATAAGGAATATAAGAAAAAATTAAAATTAAGAAAAATAATAACAGAAAGTAAACGAATAAATAAAGTTAATGAAATAATAAAAAACGATAAAAAACGATGGGAAAAATAAAAAACGAAAAAAACGACGTTTTTTGGGAGAGAATAAAAAACGGAAAAAAACGTTTTTTACAACTATGCACCAAATCAAAAGAGAATGGTTTTCAAACGCTCGTGAAAAAGGGGCAAAAAAACCAAAGAAGTTCATTACAGTGGCTGTTAGGTAACGTATTCTAGAAACATGGACCGGCCATAGCGAAGCTTTTGCGCAGCTCTGTGGAATTTCGAGCCATTGGAAGCAACCAGGTCACCTTGCATGGCAGAGCGAAGGAATCTACAGCCTGGAATGGGTAGAATTGGCACACAAAGCTCCCAAAGTTAAATGAAGGCTTGGCAATTAATTAATTAATTACTAGACAATTGAACATGTGTATTAGAATCTTGAACTCAATAGGTTTTTGCATAGGCATCCAGTGCCCAGTGCAGTTTATTCCGTATGTAACTTGATAATACATGCCCAAACTTTGGTAAATATATGCATCAGTACATAACAAATATGTATTGCTAATTTGCTATGACTGAGTTGTTAGACATTGACCATTTATGCATTAGAAGGAGGTTTTGATATGTCATCAACTTTTACTTAGTAACAAACATTTAGTTGGTTTCTTTGCATCTAAACAACGGATGATCCATTTTGTGTTTCAGCGGTGCATTTGGAGTCGTGCATAGAGTCGTTGAAAGAGCGACCGGCAGAAACTTTGTTGCGAAGTTCATCAACACACCACACGCCAGTGACAAGACAACCGTCCGAAATGAAATCAACGTCATGAACAACCTGCATCATCGTAATCTGCTCAACCTGCACGATGCCTTCGACGACCAACATGAAATGGTCATGGTCTTTGAATAGTAAGTGAATCAATCGTCTGCTCTGAAAGACGTCGAATAGCAAGTATATTAAAAGAATAGTAAAATGGTTGTCTGCATGTCTTGAATAGTTAATATAGTAAATAATAATGGTCTTCTGCCATTCTTGAATATCGTAATTGTTACGAGAAAATTTCTACTGCGAATTGTGAGAAAATGCCTTCTGCAGGTGTTCATGGTTAAATAATCATATTTTAAAGCTGTGGAGTGGTATGCTAACGATGCTACATTAATGTTCAAATACATAGGTACATACTTACATATATACTTACCTGGTAGTAACTTACATACATGCATACATGTGTTTGACTGTTTGTCCATGCATGCATATATAATATTTATATACATTCAAATGTGTTATATGCAATTATGCATAGGTATATACTATATACCATACATAACATGTAACATTTGTTCCTAAATGCTGCTATACATACAGAAATGTTTTGTTTTTAGTTTGTCGGGTGGGGAGCTGTTTGACCAGATTGCCGATGAAGACAACAAGATGACAGAGGGAGATGTTGTTCGCTACGTGCGACAAGTTTGCGACGGAATAAGTCACATGCACGACCAAAACATCGTTCATCTGGACATTAAAGTATGTTTCATTTCATCCTATCAAAACGAATGCCAACTAATTAAATTGGGTTTTGGTTGACCTTTGTTACCGTCACTCAGGGCAGGCTACAATGCAATGCGTTACGACAGACATTTGATGATGCTTCAGAAAATAGTGCAGTGGAGCACAACAGACACGAAATGTTGTGAACCATAGGCAAAGAGGACGAACTCACAGTCCTACGTTTTTATTGGACTCAAAGTGCTCTTGCGTTGCGGCATCAGTGACCCACTATTGGTCAAAAGTGGAAATACCAATGTGCTGGTTTGGAAACAGATACATAGCACCCCTTCAAAGCTGCTACTCATGGAAGTGAGTTTATTCAAATCCATGCAGCAGAAGATCTGAAACTAAGCTGACAATATTCAAAATTTTTACTCGAACTCTTTTCTAGTATATCAATGATTTTAAACGGGGCTTAATTATTTTTAATCAGTTAACCGCAGCATAGGTTATTTACTGCGACACAAGAATAGATTTGATACTACAGATGATGTGAACCGCCTGTTGATACTGGTCACCGCCAGAGCACCAGAGTTGAGTTTCGTAGGTGCGATGCTGGTAAATAGCCTGATTCTGCGGTTACTAACAGACGATGTGAAACGCCAGTTGATTCTTGTCGCACCTATAGGCACTTGAAAACTGTCCTTTGTGGCTTAATTCTTTTTATTTATTTGCTTATTTCAAGCACTTATCGAGCATCAATAAATTGATCTGAGGTGCAGATATACTTTTTGCTGGGGACAAGACAATTTGGATGCAAAGGCCTGGTTATTGAATAACAGTTGTAATCTTCTTTTTTCAGCCGGAAAACATTCTTTGCGTGACAAAACAGAGCCGAGACGTGAAGCTGATTGACTTTGGACTGTCAACTAAACTTGATCCAGAGCAGGCGGTCAAGGTGTCGACTGCCACAGCCGACTTTGCGGCTCCAGAAATTGCAGATCACGAACAAGTGGGATTCTACACGGACATGTGGGCCGTCGGAGTCTTGTCTTATGTGCTGTGAGTTCAGCGAATTGCTTATCCTCCCTGGGATGACTTGCTAATACCGAATATGTTTTTGACAAGAATAATTTACCTTTGTTTAAATGTCATGTAAAACAAAGTGTGGTATTGGCAGTTGGTCATAATAAGGAATACTTACTTACTCCTGTCTTATTGGACACTTGCTTTGGGAATTGTTCTTCCTTTCTGACATGTACCTCAGTTGTCAGCATGGATCTGCAAGCATCAGAAGCTATGATTTCCAGTCTTGGCTTTCGCTGCACTCTTTCTCAATTTCAACGGCTTATTTGTCCCATGCAGATATGCAGGTGCCATGCTGTGGGCACTGGGCACACGAACTTGAGACCATCATGCCTTCTCACATATTATGGACATTCTCATTCAACCACATGTGTTGACTACATTATGTTCTGTTGCTTTTTGATCGTGCAGCATATTATGTATGCAAACCTAAAATGTATTTTTACCTGTGTTAGTACAATACTTGTGTGTTATAGGCTATATGCTATATTAAATGTGTTTATGCATACATACACAATTACACATTTCTTGACTTGACATTATAGAAATAAATCTGTTAGCAAAGGGAAGAAGATTAGGTTTACAGTGAATGTTGATTGTTGAATATGTTTCTTAAGGATGGGATCGCTGTTGTCAAATTATTGCGGTCATGTTTGATAAAGTCTATGAATTCTGCACCGGTATTTGTGGAATTTGAGCCATGTGGCGATTGCAGAAGACAATCTTTTCTTGGTTTTGATGTCAACTTTGTATTGATTTTTCAGACTGAGCGGTCTGTCGCCTTTTGCGGGCGCTAACGACCAAGAGACCGTAAATAACGTTAAGAAATGCGACTGGAATTTTGATTCTGAGAGTTTCAAAGGAATATCGGACCAAGGAAAAGACTTTATCAAACATCTTCTCATCAGAGATCCTACGTAAGTCATCATTCCTTAGTATACTTGTATATTTGTATACTTGTATACTTGTATCACCAAACTGGAGCTTCCTGCAGACTTCTGAACTTCACCAAGACATTGATTTCTTCGATTTATTTTATTGGCTCAATTTATAGGAATTTAATTTGCTTGATTTCCGTGCATGTTTGTTCGTTTTTATGATTAGCCAATTCACTAGCAAATCTTTTTCAAGTCTCTATAATTCCCCCCAGCCCAAGTATCTCCCAAACTTTGGAATGCACTTCATTTCTATCATTAAATGATTTTATTTAAACATTTGCAGGAAACGATTGACTATTCACGAGGCCTTGGAGCATTCATGGCTCGCCGAGGATCACCCAGATTTCACGCACAGGATTCCATCAAGCAGATACAAGCAGATACGAAACCGAATCCAACAGAAATATGTACGACTGAGTTGAAAAATCTTCATATCAAATTTGCAATTGGCTTCATTGCTCTGGTTTCTTGATATCATATGTCAGCTTCTGTTCTCCATGAACATTTTAGAGCAATTCAGCACTGTTGTTTTCTGGGCATTTCTATAGCTCCTTTTTAGTGTTTTCAGCAGGGATTATATCGAATTTCAACTCTGGTGTGTTTATTGCCTAGCAACTTCTAGGAACCTCTCAGAGTGATGTGTTGTGCTTCTCATATTGATATCATGTTCTATTTCTCAATGGTTTTAAAAGGTACATTGATCAGACAGATGAGGTTATTAGTTGGAGTGGCATTGATGGAAGCAGTATGATGGCAGCTGTGGTGTAGGATTATTTGGAATCAGGTCAGCGTAGGATAGTTTGAAACATTGGTTTGTGTTGGCTTAAGACTTTATGCTTGCACGACTGTAGTTGAGTGACTTCCTTTTGTGGTGTTTAGGCTGAATGGCCAATACCGTTGCCTGCCATTGGTCGCATTGCCAACTACAGTTCTCTTAGGAAGCATCGACCACGCGAAAACCAGATCTACGACTCGTACTTCGGTCAGTTCGTTACACCTTATTATTATCGCAGCAGTAACTGTTGTTTTGTATTTATCAGCTTCAGAATATGTTACCGAGTCAATACAGATTGAATATTTCAATTCCAGAAGAGCATATGAAGATTGTTTTTTATAAAACTTTAATAATTTTAATTAATGGTTATGTAATGTTATCTTTTCAGCATCTTTACGTTGTCAAGTGATCTCATTGATGACTCTTTTATCTGTTGGTTCTATAGTTTAATTTGATCTGGTTATTTCTTCATTCTGCTTTACGTAATCCATAAATGTAAATCGATGGTCAAAGTCATAATTAAAGTCATGACCATTAGAGGAGCGAAGTGAGAATCCGGTGAGTTCTGTTCTAGATCGTCGTGAGGCACAGCCGAGATTTGTGCGTAAACCTCACAAGTGCGTTGTTCAAGAAGGCGGAGTGGCCATCTTCAAGTGCAAGGTCGTTGCTGCTTCTCCTCCAATCATCACATGGTATGTGCAATCAATCAACCAATCAAATCAGTCAGTCAATCGGTCAGCTGATTATTCATTCAATTATTACTTAAACAGACGTCACCTTCAGTCATTTTTTGTACAGAAATTGGTCAGCTGATTGTTGCTGTACGCAGTGGCAGGTTTCATGGTTGCTTATAGGAACACGACTAAAATTATTTTAAGCAAAATTTTCTCGATTTCTGTACAGTTTCTGAGCTTTATTCATTGGAAATAAGGATTTTAAATATTTTCTCGATTAACATACCTCAGTATCAGTCACTTGTAAACATTTCATTTTAAAAGCACACGAATTGTTGCATAAATGTCATACTTTATATTAGCTAGTTGTGACAATAATAATAATAATTAATAATAATAATAATAATGTTTTGTCACTTTTAGGCACTTCAAAAATGCTTTGATTACGCCGAGTGTAAAGTTCTTGCCAAAGTATTCTGGTAACGAGTACGAGCTACGCATTGGTCGTGCCAAACTGGACGACCAAGGCGAATACATCGTCAAAGCAATCAACTCTTTTGGTGGAAAACAGGAGTTAACCTATCTTACCGTTGAACGTAAGTTGCTATATTTCGCAGCGTCGTAAATAAGCTGGTGCCCCACACTTGGCTTTCGAGAGGCACTTTAGAAGTTTGGAGATTACGATTACAATTACAAATCTCTACAGCACTTTGGCAATTTTTGTGGTGCTTTGGGATTTGAGCCCCAGTTGTTAGGTTTAAAGGTAGACACATTAATTATCAAGCTGTGTTCTACACTGCCTCCTTTTGCTGAAGCAGGGTTTTTCAGGTTCATTTTTAGACATTAGACCTTAGACATTTTTTATTGATCCCATTACAATCATACATACATGTAACTAAGTATAGACATAATCAGAATTAAGCAAATTCATATAAAGAATAGGAAGAATAAAACGTGGGAGCAATAGGCACACCAAAAGGGACAAGTCCCGCTAAGTAGGGGGCCTAATTACCATTGAGAAGTGCAATAGGAATCTATGGCAAATGTCAACGTACATTCATCGACACATACATATTTACATTCATACATAGTACTATTAGTACTTACATACATTTATAATTAAAATATATACATGCATACATTGAACCCACACATGTATGCATTCAGTTGTTTATGCACATGCACAATCATTCGGATCGGAATGAACTGCACAGTAGTATCGTTGTATTTAACGGGCAGTTGATTTCGTTTGTCATCCATGTCATCAATGTTTACATCATGGGTTGTTGTTTGTTCAGCTGCTGGTGCACGTGAGCCACCACTTCGATCAGTCAGCGTTGAGCCAACATATCGCAGGTGAGACACATTTCCTCTACAGGCAAAACGCAATATGTGAGGCGCGGTGGTGTAGTGGTGGCGTCGTTGCCTTGAAGCCGTAAGGTTCGAGGTTTGAATCCACCTCAAGTCGCCGCGTAGGGACCTTGGGCAAGTCTTTCACTCGCAATTGCTCAGCGCTTCGGCGTGAAACTTTGATGCAGTGTCCGCGCTGCAGTCGGGAGCGCCTCTGAGTAGAGAGCTTGAAGGGGCGCTATAACAAGTGCGCATACAAACAAACAAATCAAGTAAGTCAGTGACTGCTCATCAAAGTGCAACTGAGCACATGTCTAAGCCAACATGCAAGGAAGAGTAAATGTGCTTTGTGCCTAATGTTAAATCTTCCTAAACATCCAGATTGTCTTCACACGTTTCGGTTGCGGTATGTTGCAACAATTCCTCTATGGACCGTTTACAACAGTGGTTCCCAACCTTTTTTGACTTGAGGGCCACTTTTTCTAAGTCGGAGGACACGAGGGCCACTTTTTTTAGTTGTAGGACATTTAGGGGGCCACAAGGTTAAAATTGTATTAACTAAAAGCATTTAAAATTGCTATAATTGATACAAAATATAATGTTTGATGCAGCGGCGCCCGCAGGATTTTTTTCTTGTACGCACAGAAATTTTCGAAGGAGGGGCGAACAGGGAAAATTTTCTTTAGGTCGCCAAAAAAACTGATGACCTTTTTTTTTTTAGTCATCAAGCTAGAATTTCCCAAAAACATACCTTTTCTGTCCGCCGAAAAAACTGATGACCTTTTTTTTTTTTTTTTTAGTCATCAACCTAGAATTTCTCAAAAACATACCTTTTGGGCCGTCGCGCTGTACGCACTTGCGTAAGTGCGGGCGCCGCTGGTTTGATGTTATTTATCGACGTTAAAATAGAATAATTTGTAATAGAAAATAATAATTTGTTCTATCCTGTGACTTCCTGTCCAAATTGTTAATTTTTCATATATTTTTGATAATTCTTTGAGAGATGAGGGTAATTTTCTGATGCCTGGCGGGCCATTTTCTGAAGCCTGGCGGGCCACTTTTGGCCCGCGGGCCACGGGTTGGGAACCGCTGGTTTACAAGATATATCTGTCTGGAGATGCCTTCGGAAGACTGGGGAATGTTTGATCTACCATGTTAATTAGAGTTCAGCTAGGATTAATAATAATAATAATGATGATGACGACAAATTCTATGGTGCCGTAACACAGCACATGCCGTTACAAAGGCGCCTCTACAAACACAAATGCAATCAGTCCGAGGTACGCCTATACGTCTTCAGTCGAGATTAAAACGGCTGGTGACATGAAAGTTCCCTATAGATGCTCTTCCAACAAACTTCTTTGCTGTGGATGTCTGTGTTTTGCTTATGCTTCACTGTTTCGTTCGTTTATTTTCTAATCTGTAGAAGAAATGTGGAAGTGGAATTTGAGGGTTATCAGGAACCTGCAGACTTTGCGCCACGTTTTGTCTTCCCACTTCGAGATCGTTTCCTTCAAGAGCGTGATGGCTTCAAACTTCTCGCGTCCATTGAAGGCAAACCCACACCAGATGTAAGTTCTCTCAATGCAGAAGTGTAGGTGATATAATGTACTCCAAAAAATATCATTTATGGTTGCTGTAGCAGCAGCATCATATTGATTTAATGATGGTTTTGGGTGTGTTGTGGTTATCATTGTCATTGCAATAGTGTGACCATGACAATATTATGTCATAATGACGACAATTATCAACAAAGGACCATAGTAACAATGATGTTGACGATGATGGTGGTGACAGGGTGAGAATTGCCATGGAGTTGTAACAGGGTGAGAATTGCCATGGAGTTGTAACAGGGTGAGAATTGCCATGGAGTTGACAGGTGAGAACTGCCATGGAGTTGTGACATGGTGAGAACTGCCATGGAGTTGTGACATGGTGAGAATTGCCATGGAGTTGACAGGTGAGAACTGCCATGGAGTTGTGACAGGGTGAGAATTGCCATGGAGTTGTGACAGGGTGAGAACTGCCATGGAGTTGTGACATGGTGAGAACTGCCATGGAGTTGTGACATGGTGAGAACTGCCATGGAGTTGTGACATGGTGAGAACTGCCATGGAGTTGTGACATGGTGAGAACTGCCATGGAGTTGTGACAGGGTGAGAACTGCCATGGAGTTGTGACAGGGTGAGAACTGCCATGGAGTTGTGACATGGTGAGAACTGCCATGGAGTTGTGACATGGTGAGAACTGCCATGGAGTTGTGACATGGTGAGAACTGCCATGGAGTTGTGACAGGGTGAGAATTGCCATGGGGTTATGGGATTCAACCCCCCCCATCTTTCTTATTACCCCATAGTCTTAATTGCACACTCTAACTCGACATCAAACAACATCTGACCCCATCAGTTTTTTTTCTACAATTCTCATACTTGGTGGTGATCATGTGATGGTGACGACGATGATGATGATGTGAAGATGTTGATAATTCCTGGTAACAAAAAAGAATTGAGGTTGAACGAAGACATGGAATGCCAAACCTTGTGATATGGTTCGGTTGCTTGATCCAGGTCAATAAAAATTGATTGATTGATTGATTGAATATTGACGAGTCATTATGCAGGTGGTTGATGACAGTAATATTTTTATATTTGGACATTGACCTGATTTTGTGCTGATGTTAGCGAATTACGTAGTCATCAAGAGTATGTCGTTTTTTTTTGTCATCATCGTCGATTAGGTGTCATGGTTTAAAGATGGTAAAGCTCTGAAGTCTGGTGGAAAGCACACGATTGCCTATTCGTTGGGCATCTGCTCCCTGGAGATCTCGTCCTGTGCACCGTCCGACGCTGGAAGGTATTCGTGCACGGCGGAAAACTCCAAGGGATCGATTGAAACATCCTGCAAAGTCTCTATCAATGGTAGGATGATCATCCTGTCTTTCTGTGTCTTTCTGTTTGTCTGTGTGTCATTTTGTGTAGCCATGATTATGTGTCCGTATGTGTCTATCTGTGTGTGTCTAGAACTCTAGATCTGTCTTGTCTGTCAGTCTGTGTTTGACTGCATACCGGTCAGGAAAACCCCATGAGCAGAAGAAATAAATGTTTGAATACTGTATCAGTAACGTAAATAAATAGCAGTGCAGAAAATGTTTAGCATCCTTGAAAGCAAACTTGAAAAATACGCATCAACTCTTCTTCACTGTAGTTGCTCACACTGTGCGTGTGTGTGTGTGCGTGTGTGTGTGCATGCTGTGTGAGCATGCGTGCGTGTGTGTGTGTGTGCTTGATCTCTTCCTTCATGATAATGACCTGATCAAGTTAAAGACTTTTTTTCGCTTGATCTCGGCCAGGAGCGCCTCTGAGTAGATATCTTGAATGGGTGCTAGATAAATTCTGATTTATTTATGATTTAAATTCTGACTCATGATTGATTGATCCGAATGCTAAATCGTTTCATATTGACATTGCTTATTACAGAAAAGACTGTTCTTCTGAACTTGAAAACGCTTGATCTTAAACGAGATCCACTTTCGTCGTCCTACTCATCATCATCGTCGTCATCATCATCATCACACTACACATCATATGACCGACCACCGACGGGAGCATCGTCGGGCAGGAGCTACAGTTCGAGTACCACTACAAGTACCGGTGGTGGTGGTGGTGGAAGCGGCGGCTACCTAACCAGCTACAAAAGCAGCTACAAAAGCGGCGGTGGCGGTGGTGGCAGCAGCGGCGGTGGGTCGCATTCAACGTACCGACGCTCGGAGTATTCGAGCAGTTCGAGCACTGGAGGAGCGAGCAGCAGCGGCTTCAGCAGCGACCGACGCTACGGCCGAAGCTCGAGCGTCGTGAGCACATCATCCTCGGCAAGGCGCCGGCGCTGAACGCACGATCCATCACGCTCAAAGACTCTACTACTCTTATCTGCTGCTGTTGCTGCTGGTCATTTGATGATTTGTTCATAGGATGGTGCCCCTTCATGGAGGGGGCTACGGGGTTCTTCTCTTCTTCCTCTCAATGCGATATATGATTAAATTCGGTTTCTTAGAGCATCCCCCGATACGCATTATTTTCTTGTTGCTTCCCCATTTTACTGGTGAGCTGTAGGGCCTAGTAATGTGCACTTTTTGCCTTCGAAACGCAACCAAAGCGCGAACGCTGTTTGACATGAACTTTAGAATAATTGTTTGTCAGCCGAGTCCTGTTATATATTATATCGACATTGACATTGTCGTCCATTTGAGAGGTGCAGCGTTTTTGGATCTATTTTGCGATTTCCAAACGCCGGCGCTGTGCATGACCTGTGCGTAGAACCAACCATGCGCATGTAAAGTCGAAGAAGATTATAATTTTGCAATGCTCGTCTGCATATAAATGCTTCTAAGACGGCCCACTACTTTATTTGTAACACCGCATCTCCCTAATTTGATATGACATTTGATATTTTTGGCGTGATGCCAGTTTGCCACATGGGCGCTGGCAACTGCTGAGGTAGTCTTCAATCTGTTTGGACATATGATAATGACTGAATGGATATGATGATGTTGGTGTTGTTGGTGAGCTTAGTCACATTTTCTCCTTTTGCTCCCTGATCTCTCTCTGTTCAGTCTTCAGTTTAGCGGCATAAGGCTCACTCGCCACCCAATAGCGTTTTTTCAGTTAGTAGTTGTTTGAGTCGCACTCATCATGTCATCATTTATTTTACGGTTTCTCTTGCTTTGTTCTAATTTTTCTATTTTTTATTATGAAATAAACCAGTGCTTTTATCACAGAATATGAGAGCTGTTGTCGTCTTAGCAAAAGTTCCAATGGTTTCTTCAATGTTATATAAGCCTGCGTTATAATTACTCCTCTACACACCTCCTTTGCCGTTTCAACTCTTAACACCACCTGACTTAATTTAGCCGTCTGGCTGCCTGGCTTCCGCAGGTTTGCTTTTCTGGTTCCTGTAGAAATTTCCAAATTACATTATGATCACTGTTC
Source organism: Lumbricus terrestris (assembly GCA_949752735.1). Taxonomy (NCBI): domain Eukaryota; kingdom Metazoa; phylum Annelida; class Clitellata; order Crassiclitellata; family Lumbricidae; genus Lumbricus; species Lumbricus terrestris. The sequence goes on along the minus strand of OX457037.1, from coordinate 16,668,500 downwards.
AAAGTGCCTTACAAAATGTATCCAACTGTGCTCAACTTAACTTTTCTGGCTTGTGTGAAAATGCATTTTGGCAGATGGCTAAACAACATGCATAGCATGCATTTGGGCAGATGGCTAAACAACATGCATAGCATGCATTTGGGCAGATGGCTAAACAACATGCATAGCATGCATTTGGGCAGATGGCTAAACAAAATGCATAGCATGCATTTGGGCAGATGGCTAAACAACATGCATAGCATGCATTTGGGCAGATGGCTAAACAACATGCATAGCATGCATTTGGGCAGATGGCTATAGAACATGCATAGCGCTTTTCAGAGAAACGTAGAAGGTGGAAAGAGTTATAATGAAGTGCATGGATTTCACTTGGTAAGCAAGAATTCAATGGCGTAATATAGACGGACTCTGTCAACATTTCCAGGGGTATTAGACGGAAATGTATAGTGGACACTTGACAGGTCCTATAGAGTATAGAGGAATGCAATGTGGTCCTGTGTGGGCTTGTTGGTAGAAGAATCCGAATTATTGATCATTGGGCCACACAAATCACACAACATCTGACCACTGGTCTATTACTAGACTTGTTACTATTTAAGGACAATGCCATAATTATCAAAGATGATTAGTGTCGCCCTCCTCCTTTATCCAGGCCTGAGACCGACATTGGCAGAGTGCAACCAGTGGAGGAGTTCACGGGTCTATTGCAGGTGTATGCACCTAGTTATGCTTATTAGCAGACCACAGAACTAATGAATATAAATAGATAAAGCAATTAATCATTGATGGAATTTTGCAGTGCATGTAATCTGTGGATTAATCACCATAACAAATGACTCACTTTAATCATGTCACAGAACACACGCTGTCCTTATCGTAAATGAAGACCTGCAGCACCTCTTCAGCACCTAAAAATATATCAGTTGAAAGAAGTAGGTTAGGAATCAACGGTAACATCGTTATGGGCTTAATATCCCACATCTTACCATGTGCATGGGAGACATAAATTTGTTGGACATATCAAGCCCGTTGTAATAATGTTATTGTAGGCCTATTGCTATCATTATTGTAGGTTGAATGTGAAATACTGTTACATGTAGGCAGAGCTGAAAGTGAGCCGGTTCGGTCCGGGTCTTCGACCCCGCATTGATTATATCGTGACCTAGCCTACTGTTGCCGGGTCTCAGCGAGTCAGGCGGGTCGCTAGTTTAACACATGAACACAAAATAAACCCAAAAATCTACACGAATGACGAACTATTTAGTGAAAGTGGCAGAGGTTTGTGAAAATTTTGCGTGAATGACTAAAAAAAGTCGTCAGAAAAAATCGGGTCAGAGCGTCGGTTCGTCCGCCAAAGTCAGACCCGGCAACTTTGCAAAGCCACTTTCAGCCATGCATGTAGGTAGGTTTCGTGTGTAACCTACATACATGTCATATATATCGTGTGGGCAGACAATATTGTTGCTCCAATCAGCTGGATGACTTCGACGGTAGACCCAGTATGAGAATTATTGTAGGAAGACAACTGACGTCGATTTATGTGGAGTTGGGTCAATGGGGTGTGCAATGAAGACTTTGCTGGAGGTAGTCCTATGAAAGACCAGAGTGTTCACTGTTCAACCTCTGGCAATTCTCACCCTGCTTAGACCTACCGTACCCTTTCAGGTAGCTAATCTCAACATAGACTCTGTTCGACTGAAAGTTAGCCTACTGAATAAAATAATTGCTAAACTAATTAATCATTCATGGTTAGGTGATGTGCCATAGGCCGTCTGTACGCCTGTACGTGTGTGTGCGTGTGCGTGCGTGCGTGCGTGAGTGTGTGTGTGTGTGTGCGTGCGCGTGCGTGAGTGTGTGTGCGTGTGCGTGCGTGAGTGCGTGTGTGTGCGTGCGTGTGTGTGTGTGTGCGCGCGCGCGCGTGTGTCCGTCCGTCTACTGGCGGAAAAACTTCGCATGTGGCCTATCAAACTTGTCGAAGTTTTCTGGCGTGCGAAGTTTTCTGGGGAAAATGTTGCATATAATGATATTTCTTGGCAAGCATGGGCGGGGAAAATGCTACGTAGGCCTATCTATGGCGCTTACACGTGTGTGCAACACCCAGTGTTTAATCTAGTCCCCCTTCTCTGGGGGGGGAATTGAGGTTTCTGGGGGGGGAGACAATTGAGCGTCCGAAGGACGCTCGTGATGCGCGTAGCACAGAGACTGGGAGGGGTATGGGGAGGGGATGTGCCCCTCCCCATCAGAAACTTTTTGAATTTTCACTTTGCAATGGCAGCATTTTAAGGTGTCATTTTCACAAAATAGCTGTACTTTTTTAGTGACCCATCAGAATTTTTTTGAATTTCCACATTGCAATGGCAGCATTTTAAGGGGTCATCTTAGCAAGATAGCTGTACTTTTTCAGACTTTTAGTGACAAATTAGAAACTTTTTGAATTTCCACATTGCAATGGCAGCATTTTAAGGGGTCATCTTAGCAAGATAGCTGTACTTTTTCAGTGGTCCACTAGAAACTTTTTGAATTTCCACATTGGAATGGCAACATTTTAAGGTGTCGTTTTAACAAAATAGCTGTACTTTTTTAGTGACCCATTAGAAAATTTTTGAATTTCCACATTACAATGGCAGCATTGTAAGGTGTCGTATTAACAAGATAGCTGTACTTTTTCAGTGAACCATTAGAAAATTTTTGAATTTCCACATTGCAATGGCAGCATTTTAAGGGGTCATCTTAACAAAATAGCTGAACTTTTTCAGTGGTCCATTAGAAACTTTTTGAATTTCGACATTGGAATGGCAGCATTTTAAGGTGTTGTCTTAACAAAATAGCTGTACTTTTCAGTGACCCATTAGAAACTTTTTGAATTTCCACATTGGAATGGCAGCATTTTAAGGTGTCGTCTTAACAAAATAACTGTATTTTTCAGTGACCCATTAGAAACTTTTTGAATTTCCACATTGGAATGGCAGCATTTTAAGGTGTCGTCTTAACAAAATAGCTGTACTTCTTCAGTGACCCATTAGAAACTTTTTGAATTTCCACATTGCAATTATAGCATTTTAAGGTGTCATCTTAACAAAATAGCTGTACTTCTTCAGTGACCCATTAGAAACTTTTTGAATTTCCACATTGCAATGGCAGCATTTTAAGGTGTCATCTTAACATGATAGTGTCATGTATTACAGTAGTAAATAATGTCATTATAATCATAATATAATAATAAATAATATCACGGTATATTATAACACTTCATGTAAAACAATGATAAAAACAGTAACTAAAAACCAATATCATTTCGTCAAAATTTTCTGGGGGGGGAAATGTCAATCCTGGGGGGGGAACTTTCCCCCCCCAGAGACGTCTAGATTAAACACTGTGCAACACCTCTCAATTTTTCTGCGTGGGGAATTCTCATTCCTGGGGGATTTACCCCCTCTCCGAGACGTCTAGATTAAGCACTGAGTGATGTAGGCCTACCATGGCGAAACCTTGTGCAGTAGGCTGGACAACAGTCCTATTGTTCATAGGCCTATGTTAGCCTTGTTAGGCCTAATTGTTATCTGCACTTCCTCTACACAAATTCATCCATAGATCCGCCCCATGGTTTAAACAAATTCTCTGAATAAATCATAGGCTAAACAAGAGGACATCAGTCAAAGAAAGCGCCTTTGCTTGTCAATGTCCATGCACCCATCAATCAATCCATCAATCAAAATTTATAAAGCGCCCCTTCAAGAGCTCTACTCAGAGGTGCTCCAGACCCAGGCCATGTTAAACGATGGTTGAAAGTCTCAATGCACTATAGTCCTAGCCGCCTAGAGCACTAGACCATCCTGTTATTTTTCTGTTGTCTGAAAAACGGGAGACGACTGTTTTGACAGAGATTATTCATGAGTCATTTCCGAGAGGTATTGCTGTGTAGCGTGTCGATTGACGTCACTGTGCGCGCGCGCGTGTTTTGCTCCCGGCCGCCGCCAGGTGCGCGTTTCACTGAGCGACCATGGCAGTAGGCGTCGCTCGATTTCTGGATTCGTTGCGCGCTAAATCAACAGAAAATATGGCGGCTAAGATCGATGGCTTACTGAGAAAGGCTGTTGCTGATAAGGCGCTCTTCAGGCTGAGAGAGTCGTCGGTTCAATATCTGGGCATCCTCTCATCCAATGCTCTTCTGCGTATTTTGCGTGGCTTCGGCTACGTGTGGTGCTGTTCAGTTTTTAGGCCTACATACTAGGCCTATTATGGCCTACCTACTGCGCCTCACGTCTAGAGCTGACACTGACGGGCAATTAAACACGCTAGAGGCGGGGAAACGCGCAGGCAGGCCTATAATAGGCCTATAAATATGTCAATAGGAAACGGACATTGCAGGGCCTATAATTTTTGCGGTTGTAGCTTAGGGCCTAGACTACTAAAGAAACCGCGCTGATTGATGTCGCATGAGGAACAAGTTTTCAAAACTGACGGCAGGGCGTGGAAATACCGCGGTAGGCTTAATGGTAGAAACAATGAGAGCGTGTGTTAGAAGTTGCTCATAGTCAGACCAGCGTCTAGGACTAATTGGTAGGCCTATTGCCGTGTTTGAACTTTGAACTGGGAACTCCACTAAGTAAAGGCTATAGGCGTATTGAATTGATGCTCGATAAATCCTTGAAACGAGTGAATGAATGAATGAATGGACGGATGGATGGATGAATTAATTAATTAAGTGTGAATTAATTAATTAATGAGTGAATGAATGAAGGAATGAAGGAATGAGCGAACGAATGAACGAATGAATGAATGAAGCAGCGAACGAGGGAATGAACGAACGAACGAACGAATGAACGAATGAATGAATAGGCCTAAATGAATGAATGAATGAATGAATGAATGAATGGTCAAAATTGGCGATATGATAGCAAGGGTAACCCAGGCAGTCAGGCTCATTTGGGTCCATGGCAGGTTGATTGCATTGTGCTCACCATTTTATGTAGGCGATTTAAGATAAAATAGTATAAATGCAGACCTATAATTACCTTCAAAGGGAGACTGCACAGCTTCAATAGACCTATAACGGCATAGCCCCATGCAAGATCAAATCAAGTTCGTAAGATCCAAGGCATGGTTGTAGGCTATAGACAGAGTAGGCCTGGCTAAGCCCTGTAGCTTAATTACGTTTTGAATCGGTTTGAGAGTAATTTATTGCCTTTTCATAGGCTACCGTTCACCGCGCTTAAATAATTAGAAATCTGTTTAACTTTAGGCATGTGGGCCTACTTTCATTTAAGGTAGGGTAGCCTGGGTAGGCAGGCTATAGGCAGAGGCATAGCGACCGCGCCCTCTGTACCCTCCGAACGAAAGTAAAGGGCCCCAAAGTTACAAAAAATTAAAGTATAACTGGGTGTCAGTGGGTGATTGACATTCATTAAAGAAATTGCACAATTCATGTGGGTTATACCGACAAAACATTAAGCAAATAGGGAGTATAGTACATGTAGCCTACATTTTAGGCCTATATATACATAATATGAACCCTGTACGTATATTGCATAAAATAAATATCGCATTCCAGTGTCTGCATTGTAAGGGGCCCGCCGCCCCAGACAAAATGTTCGAAGGGGGCAACGTTCTTTGTTGCTACGGCCCTGGTTATAATTAAAGTAGGCATATCTACATAATGGGCAGTGGCGGCGCTAGGGGGTTATGGGCTAACCCCTCCCCCCCTATAAAAGGCTAAGTCCCCTAAAAAGGCCATCGGGTTTTTACATGCAAAACTGAGATATTTCCACGGTTTTCGACCGGATGACTAAAAAAGGTCGTCAGAAATTTTGGCGGATGAAAATGGAAAATTTATCCGGGGCTTCAGCCCCCCCCAACTGAAATCCTGGCGCCGCCACTGATAATAGACCTAATATTTATTATGGGTTCCAATATTGGAGGAATTCAGTGCCGGCGCCAGGATTTCAGTTTTGGAGGGGCCAAAATTCTGACGACCTTTTTTTTTTTTTTTAGTCATCGATCAAAATCTCATGAAAATTTTTTCTATGTTCGCCGCCAAAATTTCTGACGACCTTTTTTTTTTTTTTTAGTCATCGACCAAAATTGTGGATATTTCAATGTAAAATAATTCAGATGGTCATTTTTTTAGGGGGGGCTCAGCCTCTTGTAGGGGGGGCTTAGCCCCCCCAGCCCCCCCTAACGCCGCCACTGGAGGAATTCCAAATTTCCGGACGCCATCGTCAATCTGAAAATGCGATTTTTGACCAAGTTCCAATAAGGTTTAATTAACTTCTATATAAAATGTTAGCCTATAATAGAAAGATAATGATTAGCATTCTCATTAGAGAAAGTTTGCTCCGGCGACAACAGCGCTGAAGTAGTCGATGGAGTCGTGGATCGACTTCGTCGCCTTGGCCTGGTTTTATCTCTTGCTCACCTCGATCTGCAGTTATAATATGATCTCAAAATGAAATTATACCATAGTAGATCTGTGTCATAATTTGTGTGACGTAACAATAAGCCTAGCTAATTTCGTATTCTTAGTGAATTAATACTATAGATTTGCACTGTAATTGTAGTGACGTCACAATAGGTCTCATTTTAGATTCTGTAAATGGGCTTCAATAATTATTACGGTAGGCTAGATCCAAGGATTGCTGGCAGACCTGAGTAATAATCGAAGTGACGTCACAATAGGCCTAGTTTATACTCTCGATCAAAATGTACTTCTAAAATAGTAGATCTTTTTCATAATCGAAGTTAGCCACACTAGGCCTAGTTTACAGCAGATCTATCATCTCTGTAATAATAGAAATGACGTCACAATAGACCCAATTTCGTTTTCTCCGTGAACTTATTTAATACTAGAATTGTAGTATAATCAAGGTGACGTCATTAAAGGCCTAGTTTTATATTCGCAAAATAAACATAATTTACAGGTAGATCTGTATCATAATCGAAGTGACGTCACAATAGGCCTTGTTTATATTCTCAAAATACACTTCTATAATAGGCCTAATACATTAATTTTGTATCATAATCGAAGTGACGTAACAATAGGCCTTGTTTATATTCTCAAAATGCACTTCTATAATAGGCCTAATAGGCCTACATTAATATCATAATCGAAGTGACGTAACAATATGCCTTGTTTATATTCTCAAAATGTACCTCTATATAATAGTAGGCCTACATTAATTTTGGAGTATAAAAATAGATGTTCTCACTCAGTAGATAAATTCAAATATACATGTAGGCCTATATGCTAGTGTGTTCATGTGTGTTCTGTTTCAATGTAATAAGTCTAGGCCAGGCTAGGCCTGCTTTACATCTGATGAGGCCCGAGTCTAAAAGGTTCTCAGAACCCTGACAAGATCTCAGTAGTCTATCATCATTCTTTAAACGCATTTCTCCCCCCTCCTCGAGTTGTCGTGCTGAGAGCGTATCTGAATAGTCATTCATCGATAGATATAGGCCTACAAAAGCTACAAAACAATACAACCAACGTTAGGGAAGCCCAGTTTGCTCACCGTCTCTTAATTTATTGATAAATTTAAAACTTATTAAATTTAGTACATGCCTTGTGCGTACCAACAAATGCACATAAAAGCAACTTAAGATCACTAAAAATATCCTGAATGTAATTTTTCACAGCGCAATGTCTGTCATGTATAGGCGATTTGTTTGAACCTTTTCTGTGGTGGGCTCAGTGGTCCGGAATGGGCTTGGACCACATGAATTACGTCTAGGCCCAGGCCTACTTCCTGGGGTTCTTACAGAGCATTTTGAAGCAAAACTGTGTTTTTTTCGCGCTATAGTCGGAAGCGTTTTGACACATTCTGAGTAGCCTAGTCCCCTTGAGGAAGTGCTAAAGAAATTCTTGAATGAATGCATAAACTTGCTTATTTTTTGGATGAACACAAGTATAGGCCTACAACTTACACAAATGCTGTAGGCCTAATGAACGCAGCGCGAAATGTATGGTTCAAGCAGTGACGTCATTCTTAGAGACTCCTGTAACAAATAATACATCGTTTATGGCAGGCGAACCAAACAGCGTCGTCAGTTTGACAAGCTGCGCTGCGTTGTAGGACGGATTTATTCTTACTTATAGTAACTGTTATTCAACGGATTATTTAACAAAAATATTGAAAATATGCTGTAATCGCACGTGAAATGGCGGATATATCGGACGGGGCGTTGGTTGAGGCAATACTTAACGCTAACATCGAATCATTCGGTATGTTTAAAACTTTGATTATAGTAGCCTAAAGAGGGAAGCCCATGAGTGACATGTATGCCTAAAATACCTGGCAATAAGAGAACTATTTGGGTCCGTAAATTTTAGTGAGGCTATAAACTTGTAGACTTGAAAACTTTAACGCTGTAAACTTCAACGAGCATTTAGAGTTCTTTACGCACGCAGAATGTCAAAATATCAAGTAGGCCTGTAGACTTGCGTAATAACGGTTACATATATTTTTCTTAATTCATTGAGATGCTGCGGGCCATTTTTGTAGGCCAGGGTTGGGAACCGCTGGATTACAGAGTTCGGCCTGTAGGGCCGAGAGTGGGCCTACGGGTAGCTGATTTGTTAGAGCTTTGGGTTTGTAAGTAGAATGTTGGGGTTTGAGCCACTCTGGGACGGTTATAATAGGCTAACCCGACGTACACAGTTTCAGAGACCTTGTCCTTCACTCAGTTGGGGCATTCTAATAAAATGTCTCATTTGGAGTTGAAATTGTTGGAAAATATTCTAGACTTCATTATAAAGATTGAACTTCGCTTATTGACTGAATGTGCGTTTAGTGAGATATAGATAGTTTAGTGTTCGATTTAGTCTACTATATATACCTACTATATATACCTAATAATTTTCCAAATTCTTTGGTTAAATGTTATTATAAAGAAAATATTTTAAAAACAGTGCTGTTTATATGTAGGTCAGTGGTGTTAAGTATCAACCACAAGGCTAACATATAAATATATGCAAAATGTGCAGTTTTTGGTGTCACATGCAGTAGGCTATGAATTAGTGTTGCTCAATGTTACAATGGGAAAGGATCTTTTTTGTGAAAGGTTTCAAACCAATCATTTCCTTAAGTAATCCTCGGGGTTTAAAATGCGTGATAACGGTGTTCCCATGCAATGCTCTTGGAATTCTTTGTTTGCGTTCCCACTGCTCACCATGCAAAGTCCATGCATGGAAGCTGAAGCACATGCATTCCAATAAAGCTCTTCAGTATTCCACTGCTCACCCATTAGGTGTTCCCACTGTTCACCCATTAGGTGTTCCCACTGCTCACCCAAACTACTTTGACTATTGGGAAACATGCAGTACAAACAGTAACTATTATTTCTTAACAAATGAGCAATCTCCCATGCAGCTAAGTTCACTGAAGAGTTTCCGAGTTGAGGAAATATGTGATGTTGCTGACTTTGACTCATAAATTGCCTTCTGTAAAATAAAAAAGCCTTCAAATCTTTGAAATCTCGTGGATGAACTAAAAATAAATCAGTGTATGAAACATTTTGTGGGGCACGGTAGTGTAGTGGTGGCGTCGTTGCCTTGAAGCCGGAAGGTTCGAGGTTCGAATCCACCTCAAGTCGCCATGTAGGGACCTTGGGCAAGTCTTCACTCGCAATTGCTCAGCGCTTCGGCGTGAAACTCCATTGGGAGTGCCTCTGAGTAGAGTGCTTGAAGGGGCGCTATAACAAGTGTGCATACAAACATTTGGTAGCGCCAATGACAAATGCAGCACCAGGGACAAATGGTAACACCAGTGACAATGGTAACATCGTTGATAAATGATTTCACAAAATTAATAAGGCCAAAAAAAAATAATGTTGTGTTTCCGGTAACCCGACCGACCCTCTTTCATTGCCGCGACTCAAATAATTTTGTAAAATATATTTTTTTTAATTAAAATTTTTTAATAAAAAATAATTTTTTTTAGTAAAATTTTTTTAATTTTTTTTTAATTAAAAAAAAATTGTATTTACATAATACGGTGACATTGCCTTCCGTATAGAGTTGGATCTTAGGCCAAAAAAGTTGTTTCCGGTAACCCGACCGACTCACTTTTATTGCCGAGACTCGGAAAATTTAGTGTGATTTTTTAATTTACAGTGACATTGCCTTAGAGTTTCACGCCTGCCTAACTACTTCCTGGTTGCCAGCCTTGAAAAACCTCTAGCCTTATCATTCTCACTTGAGCCACCTCTAATGGTGACTAGGGAAAATAAATCTAGCAACCTCTAGGTGTAACTACCTATTTATAGCTACCAGACAGCGTCGAGCCTTCTCGGTTGTTGGCCCGTCCACATGGAATGGGCTCCCGCTTGCGCTACGCTTACTACCTCGGAATAATTTGCCTGCTTTCTACAAGTTGCTCAAGACCTATCTTTTTAGCTGTGGCTGGACTGGGAGCGCCTCTGAGTAGGCTTCTTGAAGGGGCGCTATATAAGTTTTCGGAATGAATGAATGAATGAATGAACTAGTCACTGGCTCGGCCAGCCTGGAACGACCCCTAGCACTAGGCTAGCAGTGATGTTCTGTTCGCACTCGTCTTCCCCTTCCCTTCCCACTTTATCTTACCAGAAAAGATGTCAACAAAATGAAATTAATAGAATTGTTTTCTAGAGCAATTTTAGGTACAGACAGTCGGGAAATAGGCAGTTTATACTTGCTTAGAACACGTACTTTGTTGCAGCGTGTACCTTTATGCAAAAAAGAGTAGTTGGGTATAATTTTTCGGATAGTCATTGTATAAAAATATTTTACCAAAATAAAAATATTTTTCGACCTACCTACCCAATTTTTTAGAGCTCTGTTACCGGAAACACAGCATTATTTTTTTTTGGCCTAAAAACTATGCACCATTAATAATCACCAGATTGCAAGCATCTTGTAAGGCAGTGAGCCCATGACTATAGATCACATTAAAATTATAATAAATGCTATTTATAGAGACTTAGTATTATTGAATATTATATTTCACCAAATAATTGTTTTTGGTTTCTTTTTTCCCTAAAAATTGCTAGTTTTGTAGCGTAGCTTAGACGACAAAACACCATTGCTGATGTTTTGAATTTTGCAGCCCAGGATATAATGCTTAGTGCTTTAAGTGTTGTTAGCCAAATATGTCTTCAGTGCTACTATTAAACACACCAGGTGCTGTGTGCTACACTGGTACACCACTATCCCTATTAGCATGATCTTCATATCACTTTTGCTGTCAATTATCAGCTGGTTCTTTGCGAGCCTGTATCTCTATTCTCTATCTCCGACTTCAACTGTTGGTCTGTGATTTGTTATTTCCAAGTAAATGACAATGGTTTCTTGACTTACCGGCTGCTTTAGATCTTTCCCAGGGTTTAAAGTGTGGCTGGACGGTCATGGACGGCGTCCATGCACTTATTTCAAAATTTGAACGCCGTCCAGCCACTTATTGGCCAGCAATGAGTGGAAAGGTAAGGGACGTCCAGGCACTTCTTTTGGAAGGACAAGGGGCGTCCAGGCATTTATTTCTGCACACTTTAAGCACTGATCTTTCCATATCTTTACTTCATGAATTTAGTGGTTCTTTCATTCATTTGATCAGTAAATTTGAATGGCTTCCACTGCAGCTTGGAAAAAGTTGGCAGTCTTGATGAGTTAAACGGTGCATGGCCTATTGTATTGTGCTGTATCTGCAGTGGTTAAATTGGTTTATAATGGGAACCCCAGGAAGAGTTTTATTGGACACTTCCACCCAGTTGATTGAATTATTATGATTTTCGATATCATTTCTTATAATTTTGTAATTGACTGCGGTATTTCAGCTAGAACTCAATAAAACGAATATATCATATCATCATCAATTATGTTTAATATTGTGTTACCAAAAACCAAAATTCCATTGCATGGTGAGCAGTGGGAATGCAAATACATTTCAAGAACAGTGGGAATGTTACAGGTTTGAGAAGAAAATGCGTATTAGTCGGGGAGCTATGAGCAATGAGCATGGGAAGTTTCTCCATATGGTTCTTATGGGAAGTTTCTCCATATAAACAGCACTGTTTTTCAATAGTTGGTTGGCGTTGCCTATTTAAGACACTGGTCATTCTTGTAAACTTCTTCAAAGGCACTTCAATATGCTGAATCATGTCTATGCTTCTTTCAGTTGTGACTAATAGACTGGAGCTAAAATAAGGCGTGGAAAACTTTGGTCATGAAATCCCAATGACATTAGATTATCTTATCTTATGCAATCATTTTAGGCCTGCGTGGTCCTTATGGGTGATTTCAGGAAGTTGAAGGTTTCCAACAGAAGTATACAGGCGTTATGTTTGCACTTCCAACAATCATGCCTCTGTTTTGGTTTGTGTGACTGGATTAGACTTGTTTTCATTTTAGCTGACGTTGAGTTTTGGATGCAGACACAAGTGGCAACTAATAGCAGCATGCAAGTGGCTGCCACCATACTACCCATGGGCCAAGTCATTTCGGATATATGGGATTGTTGAGAGGTGGGAGTGAGAACTTGTGCTGAATGGGTTGAAACAAAGATCTGCCAAATACGTGGAAGTTAGAATAAGAACTGCAGAGCAGGACTTGATTCTTCTGACTTGGCAGCTTCAATTGCACTATGATGAGTGATGACCTGTCTTGAACTGTGATCAGCAATTAATTAATTGTGAACATTTATATAGATCTCATTTGGGGATCTACTTAGAAGTATAGAGGCTCAGTAGTAATCTCACATGGTTCTACAGAACGAAAAAAGTGATGTAAGTGCTCAGTGAAAACAAAATTGGTTGACAGGTGAGGTTCAAACTCGGTTCAAGGTCAAGATTCTAAGGGTCAAGAACGGAAACAGTTGGACAGTCATGGCTATTGTTGATGGTGTTTATAGAATTGAAGCAGTGAGAGAGGTGAGGGGAAGATGTGAAGTGAATTGAAGTGGGATTTGTGGAGAAGAAGTGTTTACAGTTTGGCATTGTGAGAATTGTAGAAAAATAACAAAAAAGGTAATATGATTTGACCCGCATTGAAGACTTAACATAGGTCTATGGAAGAGTCTGGGATTTTCTTGATTTCGTAAAGAAGACTTAGGATGATGAATTCTGTTTTGGGAAGGATTGAGGCAGAGAGGATTTGATGACATTTATTGAGAGATTAGGTTAATCGTTTAGCAAAATGTTGAGAGATTAGGTTAACCATTGTTCATTGACATGGTGACTTAAACTGCAAGGCAACAGCCGAGCACACAGAACTTTCTTGTGTGAATCTGACAGGCTATACCTGGATTTGGCCTTCAGTGCAAAGAAGCAGACCGCATAATGTATTTGGCCCGGCCCATCACAGTCTGCCTCAGAGGGAGTTAGGGGTAGAGCAGCCTGACACCCCACCTACGCCCTGCTGACTTCTCAAAGACCCTGCAAGAAAACAAGTTGTGTTGTTGAAACAACCTACCGTAACTGTCCCGCTAGAGCACCTGAAGGAGAAAACTTTGGCCATATTCTGCATGGATGGATGCTTGCCAATCGACTACCTAGTAAGCCTTAAATAGCTCCTGTCTTGCCCTACTTTTCTGGGGTTTTTACAGCTATTGGAGTGGTGTTCAGAGTACCTGCGGGAAAGTTTCAGATGAAAAATTCCAGCTCTTCTGTCGGGGACTATTGTTCACATGATAGGAGTGAACATGTGTGCATTAGGGTCAACTAGAGACCTATTAATTATAATATGATTCATTCTAACATGTAAATTATAAAATATGGTTGGGAATATGAATCCGTTTAGTATTTAGCCTATAGAACATGAACTCTTTATGACAACCTCATGTTAGAGTCCAAGTGATTCTTGATGACTCCCAAAGGCAACACTATTGAGTTTTTGGTATAATTTACGCAAGTGTCAGGTTGTTTGGGTCGTTTTTTTGTGCTAGGTCAGAATCAGAATCAGAATCAGGAACGCCAAGGAGATAGAATGGTGTCATGTTGGAAATGTTTGGTGGTAGTGGTAGTCTTGGGTTGGTGCAGCAGTAGGATAATGTGAAGAATCACTGAAGATAAAATGGCTCAGAGTTCGGTTTTCAGTTGTGATTGGAAAGCTGCAGGAGAGAGGGTATAATACTACATCTGCATTTCTCTGAAAAATAAGATTGAGCACCAGATGCAAAACTGAATGACTAAAGATGTGGTTTTTTGTAACCTAGGCCTACCATAGATTTGAAGGGGAGTTTTGTGAGTAAGGGGTTCCATTTCTGAATTTCTGCTTGCTTGCTTAAATAAGCACAGTCGTCATTATCAAAATTTCTTTAGCATTAAAGAAAGCCAGTTTGAAGGAGAACACATATTCACACATGTTCAGTCACACACATAACTGGCGGACAGGTAAGGTTAGTTCTGCGGGAGTTCCACTTTCGTTTCCGTGTAAGAACCAAAGTTCAGACAGGAGTACTAGCCTGTTTAGGTTCAGTAAGTGCTTGCTTAAGCTGAATTCTGTAAATAAAGAGTGCTGCCTGAGCCAGGTTGGGTAGAGTACTGTAAGTGCCTGCTTGAAACCCATTCTGTGTCTTGGGATTGCCATTCTTTGGCTAGTTCAGGCTGATTGAGTTCCTGCTTAATGGAGTTCCACTGGAGGGGAGTGCCAGTTCTGGTTGAATGAGATCCTATGGTGTGGTGACCATAGTGCCACTTGCCAGAGACTGTTCCTGGCAGTCACAGCTCTTCATTTGGAGTATTTGCTCTTAAATTCGCAGATGGCTGATGGATTGCCCTATTTACATATGGGGAAAGGCACAGCCAAGGAGGTAGACCCATGTGGGAGGTGGACCTATATACTGACTCCATTATGAAACGAGCTTTTCCTATTTAGAGTATAGTGGAGGTGGCTGTTTTGTCCTGAATTAATGTAATGCAGTCAGTTTAGTGCTAAGTACTTGAAGTTTTAGTGCTAAATACTTGAAGTATTGTGTAGTACCTCACTCTTCGGAAACTCTAAGTGACACTTGTGTTTCTGTAAGGCAAGGACATCTTGAGACAGGCTTTGGGTTTAATAATTAGTTGGGTTTTAGGTAATATCTTAGTTGTTATCTGTCTTTCTCATCTTATCTAAGTTATCTGATCATGAAATATAATGATTTCTGTTACAGTGACATTGTTATCTTGATGTGCATTGTGCAAGGTATCATTTGATATCATAGTCAAGAATTATTATTGTAATCCTTGTTACTGCTGTCAGCATTTATCATTCTTTGAGGCATAGCCAATTGCATGATTTCAACGATGGTAACTCGATATAAATTACAGTTGTTAATCTAACTTGCATATATGTTTTACTTAAGACCCTAATGATTACATAAATTAGTTGGTAAAGTAATTAAGTTAGTACCATTATTTGCATCTAAAAGGGGCCTAAACAATATACTTGCTGTGGTCCAATTCTGCATAGCAGGACCAAAATGGTTCCTCTTTTGCAGTTCTCATTTTGAAAATTGTTAATGTAACCCTGACTGTGTACTTGGTAAGCTGCTTGTGATAATTAAAATCCATCCATCCATCCACCTATTCATCCATCCACCTATTCATCCATCTTATCAAGAGCCTCAAAACGATGCTGAAACATGATTCTTTCAATAGTTGAATTCTGGTTTACACAATGAAGACACCCATTACATCATTGATTCATTTATTGATCATTCATTTAAAGAACTTGATATAGGGATCCTTCAATAAATCTACTCAGAGGTACTTCGAGCTCGACTAGGGCAATAAAGACTAGACTTAGGAAATTGTGAGATGCATTTGTGGTGAACCTTGGCTGCAGGCGCATCTCCAGGGCGAGGGGAGCAAAATGAGGATTGAGCTAGGTTGAACTAAAAGATCTCCCCAGGAAAAGATTGAAGGGAGCAATGGCCACCTTTGGGTGACATCTTTTGGCCAAACCACCTGTGGTCAGTTGCAGTAAATATTTTGTATGAAGCCTGTGACACTGAGTGACAACTTTTAACGATGACGAGAGTGTACTAAAAAATGGCTGGGAAACCAATACAGCGGGTTGTGATTTAAAGTGTGTCAAAAACTTCTGTTAACAGTGGCGTGTGTGTTTCATTTTGCAGAATTCGACAACTGTGCTTTGGATTCGATTGAGGAATTGCTGAACGGCCTCAGCGATGCAGCTCTGTCCGAAGCAGTTTCCGATCTGCCGCATCATTCGGGTTCTTGCTCTGATGTCTCCGCTGACTACCAGTCGGTGACGGGCGGTGGTGGCCAGCTGTACGCACCTCATGGCACCACAGCCGCCACGCCGCCCATGGCGCCATCGTCATTCGTGCCATCATCTTCAGTGCCATCCAGGGCTCCACGTTATTCGACGAGCCAATCCGAGCACCACCAGGGCAGCAGGCAAGCCGCTGATGCCCCAAATAGTAGTATTAATTACCAGTCGTTTTCTGGTTCCGTTCGGACTGATGCCACGATCTGCCAGCCGCTGATGGACCACGCGCCGCATCTGCACCGGCGACAGATCCTGCCTGGAATGGATGTAGAACTTCAGACGTACACTAGACACCCCCGAGATTGCGTCGTAACCGAGGCATCTCTGGCGGGCGCCGATTATTACAGGTTAGAACAATCCGGGTCGCTCAGAGGTCGAACGGACCACCTGGGAGGCACCCAGCCGCATCTCCAGCACATTCCAATCCACGCGCCGCCGCATCACTCCTTGCAGTCAACTGTTCTCGCTCCTCCCTCGGGTGATGTACATTCCAGCAAACACCTGTTGCCTGGCAACGTATCTCAGAGCGCCGCACTTGTCCACCCCAGGCATCAGTTGCAGAATCGAGCGATAAGCTTAGGCGGATTTCGCCCCGGCCACGGCGGGGGTGACACTTCCTCTGCCGTCGATGTCGTTCCCATGGTGATCGATGGGTGCTGTCCATCGTCGGTGGATGTTTTCGACAGTCTGCTGAACGATCGCGAAGAAATGGACCGAATTCTCGAGCAGATCTCGATCACAAATGGCCAGCTGCAACCGCTTTCAGCCGATTCAAACCAGTTGTTGTTTCCAGTTCTTTCTACAAACATTGTGATGTCGAGCGAGAATCAAGGATGCAGGTTCGATTCTGTTCGTTGTTTGAATCTATGCAGTGAAGTCGTATCACATCTTCGGCTGCTTATGCCTAATTGTGCCACACGGGATGGTGTGTTAAGACCTTTTGTTGGTCGAATGTTTTCAGGAAAAGTGAGACATTTTAGCAGAGATTTAAATCTTGAGCTAGCATGATCTGCAGACGTGTAAAACTGTAAATGATTTGACACCCATGCAGACTGGCAATCTCACCGAATAAACACATAGCATTAATGGAATCCCCTAAGGAGGACACCTTGATCCCTCCCCCCCAATAAGCAGTCCTTTAGAACTCTAACAACTTTCACTTTCGGGCGATGCTACTCAAAAGTCAAAAGCTGAATCAAAAATTCACACCCTGATTCATCTGATCATCCACCACCTTTCAGGCTTCCGATTCTAGCGTAAGTGACACTTGGCTTAACTGTTATTCCACTCCTTCTGACTCTAAGTGATGCTATAGAAGTTTGTAGTGTACGATTGCGATTCATACTATACAACTTGCATTGCTCTACCTTACCGTAAAGATCCAGTGAGACGGGACAGGTTTTCGTACTTTAGAGCAGTATATAGAGCATGCAGATCACTTCGAAGTTTATCTCTCAAGAGGAATGCTGTTGCGTGGCATGATTAAAGGTATTGAACCTCTGAATGCGGTGCACTGTGAGGCCACGAGAAAATCCAAAGGTTATGTTCAACTGAGACGTAGAATATAATATAGCAGCTGATTTACGGTCTATTCAACTTGGATTGGTGGCCTTTCACGTTGGATTAAGAGACCATAATATTAGAGAATGGGCATTTTCTTGCACAGAGATTTTGTGGTATGCTGGAACTTAGTGACTGTGCTGCCATCTTCCAAAGTTCTAATGGCCGACATTTCTGCACTGCACGCCCCATGAGGCAGTGATGCGGTCTTCAGGTGTTCAGCTTCGTTTGTTGTGAATGCAAATCGTGCTGAGGAAAATGCTGTTTTGTGTTCGTCCATGATACGCATGACTGAGCATCATCGCCTTGGGCTTGTGAACACTCTTACCAGCAGTGGCTTCCACTACCAGTCAATACAGGGATGTTGATGATGTATAATTATGTATGTGTAAATTGTGTGTGTTTGTGTGTGCGCGTGCGTGTGTGTGTATGTGTACATGTATGTATGGTAAATAAGCACTTGTATTTTTTTAAAGAATGTCACAAAGGTGCTGAAACATGGCTATCTAGATGATCAAAAAATTACATGTGTCTTAAGATAATTAAAAACTTATTCTGTCAGTGGAGGTTCAAAATAAGTGCTGATAGGAGAAGATGAGAAGTCCGTCAAGCTCGACCCAGAAGCATGAAGTGTTAGCTAGCTGACTATTATTGTCCTTCATATGTGCTTGCAGTGATCCTCTTGTTACCTAATCTTCCCACCAACGGTATTGTATAGGTACTCATTATATATATATATATATATATATATATATATATATATATATATATATCTGAGTTCACATGGGTTACATACAAATGGAGTGGTCAGACATCTTTCAGCAGACAGCTTACAGCCTTGGTAGGGATTGAAATCTCAAAAGCACAAACACTGTTGACTGTCCAGTGTCCAGCATACAATCGTCTTACATTGCATGCTAATTAAATGTCCATAAAAGGTATATCAAATCAAATCATATATAATGTATGTACAATATATATATATATAAACAATCCATGATAATGTTGATCACTTTTTATTGAAATTATATTATGAAGGGCAGTTATTGTAAATTTTGGTCTGGCAGTGTTGCAAATTATTTTATTAGGGAAAGTCATTGTTTGTGTTCTTGTACTTAGGAATTTGTGAGTCAGTGCAGTCTTGATATATAATTATATGTAGGCTGGTGTCATGTGTTTTCAACTCTCAATGGTTTGTGTGTTAATTTTTACTTGGTTGTGTGTGGGTGTGGGTGTGTTTGTAAGTGCCAGTACATTTGTGTGTATACCGGTATATTTCGGTATATTGTATTTATGTGTGCATAATTATGATTATGTGTTTGTGTGTGCTTGTTTTATTGTGCTTTGTGTTCAAGTAGACCTTTGTCTGTACATGGCTCGTGTGAAGTTGCTTTGGGAGGTCTTCTGAACTTGGCCTTGCAAGCAATGAAGCATGGTGATGTAATGGTTGGCTTGTAAATACAATGTCCCTCTAAGTCCAGGCCTTAAACTTCCAATGCTCAAAGTCTCAGATGTCCTATGGCAGAACGATTGTAGTCAATCAACTTTAACTTGTTTTATGGCCTTTATTTAATACAATATGAAATAATTGTAAGTGTACTCGGATTTTCTGTATGGTTTTTTATATAGCAATCGTGGCCTTGACCCTGCTCGTTTTTCAATGAATTGATCAACTGAATGACCAACTCCTACATCGGAACTCCTCTAGCCCACTTCCAAACTCTCTACCATCTTCTTCAATCGCTGACTCATTTTGTTCGTTCTTCTCAGGCAAAGTAACTACTATCCGTCTCTCTCTGCAATCACTCCTCTCAAAATCTACCATCGATTCACCTGCAGATACACCCTCCTCCACTCACGACCTTCCGTCTTCCCAACCTCAATCATCACTATCTGCCTTTAACCCAACATCAGAGTCTGAAGTGTCCAATTTACTACAATCTCTCCCAAACAAGCAGTGCGAACTCGACCCTATACCTACCTCCCTACTGAAAGAGTGCGCATCTATCATTGTCCCCATCATCACAAAAATAATCAACCTCTCCTTATCCACTGGCAACTTTCCCCTCCTCTTCAAACATTCTTTGGTAACTCCACTTCTAAAAAAACCATCACTTGATAAGGAAATCCTTTCAAATTATCGTCCTGTTTCTAACCTTTCTTTCATCTCTAAACTAACAGAACGTGTCGTACTCTCTCGGATCAATGACTACTTGACTTCCAATTCACTCCTCAACCCAAACCAGTCCGGCTTTACTAAAAAGCACTCAACCGAAACACTTCTCACTTCCCTCTACAATAAACTTGTCTCTGCCATTTCTCATCAACAAGTCTCCTGCCTTTGCCTCCTTGATGTTTCTGCAGCCTTTGACACCATCGACCACAACATACTACTCCAAAGACTTTCTTCCTGGTTTGGCTTTACCGACACTGCTCTTCTTTGGATTCAGTCTTATCTCTCATCACGCACTTTCTCAGTCAAAACACTTGAAACATCATCTCAATCATGCCCTCTTACCTGTGGTGTTCCGCAAGGTTCTGTCCTCGGGCCCCTCTTGTTCATCCTCTACACCACTCCACTCAGTTCACTCATAAAAGCATCCACAGTCGACCATCATCTATATGCTGACGACACCCAACTATTCATCTCTTTCTCTCCAAGCAGCTTCTCTGACTCCATAGATACTCTTCTCTCTGTGGTCACCCAAATCACCTCTTGGATGACCTCAAATCTCCTCTGCCTTAACCCCTCCAAGACAGAATTCATACTAATTGGCCTCAGAGAACAACTCAAGAAAATTCCTGATCCCTCTATTTCCTTCAACAATGACTCTTCTTCCAACCACACTTTCTCCGCAAATTCTCCTGTCCGAAACCTCGGTGTAATCTTTGACCAGCATCTCAACTTCTCCGACCACATAACCCAACTTTCCCGCACTTGTTTCATGCACATACGAGATCTCCGCAGAATCCGACCTATGCTCGACTTTAAAACTGCATCCACAATAGCCACATCCATAGTTCATGCGAAACTTGATTACTGCAACTCTCTCTTCCTAAACATTGATATAACCCAAATTAATCGCCTCCAAGCTATCCAGAATGCCCTTGCTCGTGCAGTGACGAAAACCCCCAAACGTCACCACATCACTCCTGTTCTGAAATCACTTCACTGGCTCAAAATACCTGAACGCATCGAATACAAAGTCCTCTCACTCACTTACAATACACTTCAATCATCCCAGCCGTTCTACCTTCGTCAGTTGTTCACCATCCAGCCACCTCGTTCAACACGCTCCTCATCCTCCATTACCCTGCTTCGCCCTTCCATCACTTCATCACTGAAATTCGCAAACCGCTCCATAGCCATTGCCGTTCCACCTCTCTGGAACAAACTTCCGCCAGCACTTCGGCAAACTTCCGACCCATCATACGAACTCACCAAAACTCCACCTCTCGCTATCTCCCCACAGGTCTTTCACTCAAAACTGAAAACATTGCTCTTTCAAAAATCCTATCCTGATTCTTCCTCTTCTACTCACATCCCCCGTCACTTCAACTCTAAACATCACCCACCTTAGCTGTCCATCTATCTGCCTGCCTGACTCTCTAGACTTGACCCGCTGCCTACCGATTTTGTTTTGATTGAGCGCCTGTGAATAAGCTGGTTCCCGCGACTTGGCTTTTGTGGGCGCTGTAGAAGTCCCGAGATTACGATTACGATTACGATTACGATCAGGTGAGGGCCTTGACCATTGCTGCCCGTTCGAATGGACGCCACGCTTTATAGGTCCCCGTGTATGGACCGTGCTAGCTCGAGATTGAAATGTCTGAAATAGGCCACTTTGGGGAAGCGAACCGAGGTCTGCATGCTCCCTTTCACAGAGTAGCGAGATACACGGCCAACACTCTTACTGATGTAATTACATGGGCCAGTACAATACAATATACAATGCAATACAACTGTATTTGATATTTCCCTCCTTCCAAAGTTCAGATGTCACACGACCGTAGAACAGAATAGCGATGGTGAGGAACAATCGAGTAATGTATCAAACACAGTGATTTTATATAGCACCAGCATTTACTTGATACGGATATAACATGCTGTTGTTAGATTCTGGAGATTGCTGCCTATACATTTACGTTGCAAAGCAGCAGGAATACCATTGATTCCATGTTATAATGTGTTCTAACATAAATAGTTCCATGAAGGGAGCAATATAAATACCTCTTTGAAATGCTCGTGATTCATCTGAAGGAAATTCTTCAAACTTTCTCACAACTAACTTACCAGCACAAAATGAAGACGTGCATAATTTCATGTTCTCGGTTTTTTAGACGAATATGATTGGTATAAATGTATGATGCACACGTATATAAGCCTAATAACAGACTGCTTTTGGTGTTCCAGGTCCATTATGACATTCACATGATAAATATACTGTAAATATAATATAATCTTTTGCAAGGGCGGATCCAGGAATTTTCGAAGGGGGGGGCCAAAAAATTTTTGGGCTGGGGTCGGAAATTTTTTCGTTGATCTTTCGCCGAAAAATCTGATGAACTTTTTTAGTGGTTTTTGGCCGAAACCAGAGTTTAATTTAGCCCCCACCTCTGGGGGAATTGAGGTTTTCGGAGGGGTAGATAATTGACCGTCTGAAGACAATCATGAGGCGCGCAGCGCCGATAGTGGTAGGGGAGGGGTGTGGGGAGGGGATATGCCCCTCCCCACTAGAAACTTTTTGAATTTTCACATTGCAATGGTAGCATTTTAAGCTGTTATCTTAACAAATTAGCTGTACTTTTCAGTGCTTGTAAGAGTGCCATAAGGTCTCAATAAATATAGACTTTACTTAAAAACTTCTTTCTCGAAAACTAGATGTTCTTTTTTAAGTAATCCGCCGGAAATCTTCAAAAAGGGTGTTCAATTTTCCTTCCCAAAACACTGATGAAATTTTTTGGTCATCCGTGCGAAATCTTAAAAAAGGTGTTTAATTTTTCGTCTAAAAAGAGTGATGACTTTTTATTCATCCATGCGAAATTTTCAAAAAAGGTGTTTAATTTCGCATCCCAAAAAACTGATGACTTGTTGTAGTAATCCCTGCGAAATCTTAAAAAAGGTGTTTAATTTTTCGTCTAAAAGGAGTGATGACTTTTTAGTCTCCCGTGCGAAATTTTCAAAAAAAGGTGTTCAATTTAGAATTAAAAAACTGATGACTTTTTGTAGTCATCCGTGCGAAATCTTAAAAAAGGTGTTTAATTTTTCGTCTAAAAAGAGTGATGACTTTTTATTCTTCCGTGCGAAATTATCAAAAAAGGTGTTTAATTTCGCATCCCAAAAAACTGATGACTTGTTGTAGTCATCCCTGCGAAATCTTAAAAAAGGTGTTTAATTTTTCGTCTGAAAGGAGTGATGACTTTTTAGTCTCCAGTGCGAAAGTTTCAAAAAAGGTGTTCAATTTAGCATCCCAAAAACTGATGACTTTTTAAGACTAGAATAAATAAAATACTTCCGGTACGTGACTTTTTGGCGCCGCCGTTTTGGCGCCGCCGTTTTGGCGCCGCCGTTTTGTCGCCGCCATTGCGCTATAACATTTGCGTTTTGCAGTCTATTTCCGGTTCAGTGTATACGACGCGTGAAACAAATTGACGAAATCCTTGCTGAAATAGAAAGTGAATGTACGGCTTGTTGTTGCGTTAATTGAGGCTGGATCGATGAAAATATTCCTGGTTTAATTGGAGCTGGATTTATTAAGCGAACGCATGAGAAATGGAAGATATGATCAAGAAAAGAACGCTTGAGATTTGTAAGCTCGATGAAGAGTCTTTTAAATGCGAAAAAGCGGCGGGAGTTCCGACGAATGCTTGAACAATTGAAGCTGAAAGGAGATTTTTGCCGGCGAAATAGAAGCTGGATTTTTTAAACAAATGCTTTATTTAATAACAAATTATAAGACATGTGAGGTAGCAGATTAATAAAGTACAAGCGATCAAAGCAGAGGATGTCACATCGAATGATTGAAAAAACAGGCCCACCAAAGAGAGAAAGTCCCGCTAAGACTGGGCCTATTTAGCTTAGTATAGAAATAAGAACTTTAAGATGACATAAGATTTTAGCACGATAGATCGAGGAAATACAGACTTTAGTGACAACAATGAATATGGTGTATTAAAGACAAAAGCGACAGTTCTTTTAAAAAGTCCATTGTTTTGAAATGTCCATAATTGCAATTATAATAAAAAGGTGTGCAACTGCAAATGTCTGCCAACACTAAAGAAGGTGTGCAATTGCCAATTTTTGCCAACACTAAAGAAGGTGTCCAATTGCCAATTTCTGCCAACACTAAAGAAGGTGTGCAAATGCCAATTTTTGCCAACACTTAAAAAGGTGTGTAATTGCCAATTTTTTAGAAACCTAAACAAATCCATTGGTTCGAATTGTTCATTATTGCAATTGTAATATAAAGGTGTCCCACTGCAAATGTGTGCCAACAGTAAAGAAGGTGTGCAATTGCCAATTTCTGCCAACACTAAAGAAGGTGTGCTATGGCCAATTTTTTAGAAACCTAAAGAAATCCATTGGTTCGAATTGTTCATTATTGCAATTATAATATAAAGGTGTCCCACTGCAAATGTTTGCCAACAGTAAAGAAGGTGTGCAATTGCCAATTTTTGCCAACACTAAAAAAGGTGTGTAATTGCCAATTTTTTAGAAACCTAAACAAATCCATTGGTTCGAATTGTTCATTATTGCAATTGTAATATAAAGGTGTGCAAGTAAAATAATGATGCTTTAAAGCACACTGCTGTTGTACAAAAAAGTTGTGCAATTGCACACCTTCTTTAGTGTTGGCACACATTTGCAGTGGGACACCTTTTTATTATAATTGCAATAATGAACAATTCGAACCATTGGATTTGTTTAGGTTTCGCAAAAATTGGCAATTACACACCTTCTTTAGTGTTGGCAAAAATTGGCAATTGCACACCTTCTTTAGTGTTGGCAAAAATTGGCCATAGCACACCTTCTTTAGTGTTGGCAAAAATTGGCAATTGCACACCTTCTTTAGTGTTGGCAAAAATTGGCCATAGCACACCTTCTTTAGTGTTGGCAAAAATTGGCCATAGCACACCTTCTTTAGTGTTGGCAAAAATTGGCAATTGCACACCTTCTTTAGTGTTGGCACACATTTGCAGTGGGACACCTTTTTATTATAATTGCAATAATGAACAATTCGAACCAATGGTAAATTACTTCTAAAGGGAGGACAATGATATTTTGGCTAGTTTTAACTGTACGTAAGTGCTTCTACAAATGCACAAATTCGATTACAAATGCACATTTTGTGTATAGCTGCACGTTAAAAAAGCCCTGCCGGGTACCCGGCTAATGTTCTAATATAGCGGCAGTTTTCTGATTTTATTGTATGCCAGATACGATTGCAACAATTATTATTCAAAAGCTTAACTACATGTACATCATGTGACCACATTGACTATAGGCCTACTCACTGCCATACCATATAACAATTAAGGAAGTTTTATTACATTTCGACAAAAAATACTTAACATCAGATTTTTGAACACAGACAAACATACTTTTGCTTAAATCGGAGTTGGATTGTTCATCAATGCAACGCCAGTTTAAGGAAGAACATTTTCAGCAATCCAGCTCCAATGAAATTTAATTGTGGTATTACCTAATACGAATAAAAACCAGCTTTGACCCTTTCAGATCAAGTGAGGAGTGTACGTCGAACATACATTCTGAGCTATTTCGGGCATAACTTTTGAACGGCGTGGAATATCATCACAAAATTTAACTCAAAATGTGCGTAAATGAACCGCCTAAAATTACCTACAATTTGATAATTTTTATACTTTAGAATGAGGGAGAAAAAAATTCCGGCGCCAAAACGTCCGGCGCCAAAACGGCGGTGCCAAAACGGCGGCGCCAAAAAGTCCGGCGCCAAAACGGCGGCGCCAAAACGTCCTGCTTCGCGAATAACATACATTCCATGCCATAAATCATAGTTGGATACTGTTGAAAGATTGCTTCATTTCGATGCTTTATATAAAGACAATGCAATTGCGTGAGAGACTTAGATTGGATTTTAATTACATTTACACAGTATTTTTATTATAGGTTTTAATTACATTTATACATTAATTCTCCTGTGCATGACTGACACCCTGAAATTTTTTGCTCCACCATGGATGGGGGGGGCCACGTCCCATGGTGATTTGAAATGGGGGGGGCCATGGCCGGATTGGCCCCCCCCTGGATCCGCCCTTGATCTTTTGCATGCCTCTACCAATAATCCTCAAAGGCACGAAACCCTCAAAGTCTTCTACCAATTGCCCTCAAAGGCAGTTGGCCAAGAAACACAGACATTCAAGCATAGCTTCACAAACTGGACAACCTTTCTTCCCTTTGGCTTTTGTGGCTTTTACGACAGTAACTGTTGTTATTGCTATTCAAATTCAAGTTTGAATAGCAATAGCAAAAATAGTAATGCTCGAAACTTAAATTATATTTGCTTCTTAGAGTCTGCCTGTGTTATCTGTGAGC
Source organism: Lumbricus terrestris (assembly GCA_949752735.1). Lineage (NCBI taxonomy): Eukaryota > Metazoa > Annelida > Clitellata > Crassiclitellata > Lumbricidae > Lumbricus > Lumbricus terrestris. The sequence continues at coordinate 16,642,125 of OX457037.1, read as the reverse complement.
TGGGTCTTTTGTTGCAAGTAACTTATTTATCGCAGTCATTGTAATCACAACTGTGCATTTGTACTGTCAGTAATATTTCGGCTTTAACTATGATTTATTTTGACTTTTATTGTGACTGCAGTTTAAATTGAATTGGCCATCGACAGATTTTTTGGGTTGTATGATGATGTCGCTATGGAAGTTATATATTAGATTTTTGTAGCTCTAGAGAAGTGCTGGTGACCTTGTGGTTTTAACTGAGCCAAAATTCTGGAGTAGCATTTCGTCTCAACATTTGATCATGCATGGCTAAATATAAAATTTTGAAAGTACATCTGTTGATAAAACTATTTTTCGACAAATTTGTTTTAAGGAGAGGCAGCATGAAAGGGTGTCCTCTCTTGCAAAGTAAATACCTGTCCTCACGATGTTATGCCTTTTTTTATTTTGTAGCAGTTATCCAGATACGCCTCCAGAGTCTGGTTCGGAAGCACATTCTCCCCCAGAAAATATCCAGCCAATGGGTTCTGAACCATCAACACAGGGTAAGATCAAGTGCTCGATACTGTTTAACTGATATGGTACAGTGAAGAGTGTCCCATTGTGGCACCTTTTGGAGCAATCATTTTTTTCCTTTTTGCACTTGAATCACAATACAAGCACACATCCAGTTTTAAATCTGGGGACCAACAACTTCTATTGTTCTATGGCAGGGGGAAGGTGTGATGGGAAAAACCTGCAGGAGTTTCCTTCCTTTTAGGTTATTAGGTTTATAATTCCCTGCCAGGCAGAAATGCACATAGAGATTAGATTCCTTTTCCACTTGATGTGCCAAGTCAGATATAATGAATGCACTAATGCTGTTGGAGGGAAGATGACAAGGACGAGGACTGGTCACCTGACCTCATATGCTGAGGCTAAGAAAATGGAAGATGCTAACACTTCTAACCCATGGCTGCTCTAGAGCTGGCTTTAAGGGATGGACTTTTTGTTTTCTTCTTCTCTTTTGTGCGTTGATGCTGCAAAATAATGTGTCTGAGCTATTGTAAATTTGTATGAAACCTTTAAGGTCCTTGAAGCATTCCAAGACTGGCGTGGCTTTTAAATCTAGCAGCAGTAAACATGTTAACCTATGAGGAGCTATTACTGTTATTCAATATTATGAATAATTTTGTTTTCATACAAATTGCTGTTAAGTGTTTTCTGAAACTTCATCAGTGTGTAATATTGGTGAAGTAAGTAATTAATTAACTCAGATTTTTCTAACTTAGTTATCTTACCTGTGTTTACATTATATTGCTTCTCTATACATGTGTAAGTTGCAGCTTTTGGAAGCCTTTCTGCGTAGTTCATGCCAAATTAGACATTAACAATTTAACAAGCATTCTCTGACCATCATTACCTTACCCGGTACGTAACCTTATCTGCCTGACATTACCTTGCATTACCTTACCGCTTTACCTGACCTGACCTTAACCTTCTTTACCTCTACTCTGGATATCTGATATTGACACTTTGCAATCGTATCTCTTTACTTTGGAAATTTGGCTCATGGTCTGCCCACATTCAGGTCAGCCTCACTGCCAGAGTGCATTTGTCAGTTATTCGTGAGATTAGTTTCAAGGTAGCAGATGAATACACGACGACGATATGACATCATTTGTTCGTGAACCTTTGGTCGAGTGCTGACCTGAAGAACGTGTATCTTCATATCCTGATAACAGTCTGGCCACCGTGCATGAGAAATAAGATAAGATCGGCTGATAGCGTCAAATGCTTTATTTGTGTCCATCAGATGGTCTGTCAAAACAAGGCTAACATGAGGGTGTTGGATGCTGCTGCTCATGCTTGACATTGCTGTAACGTGATGTAATGTAATAGGCCACTATAATAATGATAGTAGAGTGGTGATGGTGGGGGTGGTGATGATTATGGCAAGAACTTTAGTGGTGGTGATGGTAGCTGAAGGTTGTGGTCTTTGCCACTTTTGGTTGGGATTGCGTTTGGCAATGCTGAATTGCAGATACAAACACAGCAATCCAATGATATTATACCTTTTAACTAGGGTTGTACCGAATAGGTGATTATCAGTACTGGGTGGAACACAATAATTAATACGAATACCAATAGTGTACAGGATACATTTAGGTCTTCCGACAACATTCAGTCAGGCCCTATAGACAGAGAATGAGACTAATGATATTGCAATACCAGGGTCCAGGCAGTAAGCAAGCGTGGTTGCAACCGCAGCATCAGGGGCGGATCCAGGGGGGGGCCAATCCGGCCATGGCCCCCCCCATTTAAAAATTGCATGGAACGTGGCCCCCCCATTTGGTTTCAAAAACATGTAGTGGGAGGGGAAAACAGGACATCTGGCCCCCCCCATCTCCTTTTCCCGAAAAAATTGGTTGATGACTAAAAAAAAAAAAAAAAAAAAAAAAAAAAAGGTCATCAACTTTTTTGGCGGATGAGTTGGTATCTTTTTCCCGGAAAATTGGTCGATGACTAAAAAAAAAAAAAAAAAAAAAAAAAAAGGTCATCAACTTTTTTGGCGGATAAGTTGGTATCTTTTTCCCGGAAAATTTGGTCGATGACTAAAATTTTTTCTATTGTCTCACAATACCAAAAATTTTGGCCCCCCCCTTCGAAAATTCCTGTATCCGCCCTTGCGCAGCATATAGTACACAGTACAGTATGCCATAGAGCTATGTCATTCAGCAGATTTATTTCTTTTGTGTGGACCCTGGGTGCAAGCAAGAGGGTGGGAAGGGTAATAGGTGTCTCATAGTTAACTGCCCTAGTTAGAAAGGCTGTGGGAGGGTCATTGCAGGTTATTTACCCCAAGCAGATAGTGCGATCAAGATGTGAACAGCATGTCTCGACAATAAAATTCTCAGCAAATTTTTTGCAGCTTCATTTGTAACATTCTTGGGGAGAGCAAATTATGGTAAACCTCCTTTTGGGTGTGTTATTGTAACTTTTGAATTGTATTATTATTATTATTATTATTTCCCTTAATAATCAGTTTCTTATGTCGTACTGATTTCTGAATGCATCTCAAGAGCGCAGACCTGTAGCTAGAGGCAAGATAAGTCAGCAATTGATTTTGAAATGAGAGACCAGGAAGAGAAAATTCCACTAAAGCTGTTGGTCATATATTTATATATCTGAGAGCCAGCATGTGAACACTTTAATTTATGAATTTCATCAATGACAATTATAACACATTGTACTATTACCTCGGTACTTAGAGATTTTTAAAACAAATAACAAAGTGTGAAGTATAGAAAACCAGGAGATAGCAATGAAAGATGTAGTCAGGAAGACTTGAGAATGAGGAACTTAACAAAGACATAGATGCGATAATGGAGATAACTGTTTGTTAACACACTCTTGAGTTACTTCAGATAAATGCTGTGTAATTGCTTGCAACTGGCTGGTCTCTCTCTTCTCTTTCCAAGACTTATCAACCTGCAACCTATACACACACTCAGCCATTAATAAAAATGCACTTAGGTGAGATGTTTAAATTTTCATGTTTATAAAATGAATGTAACGAATGGTTATCTGGATAATAATAGTAATAACAATAATGATATAAAACTTTCTTAGGGCTGCCATTTTGTCTTTGCTGCATTGTAGATCTTCTGGTTCTGATGACTGTTTTGTATTTTAGCTTTTCTGATGTGCTGTTGCATGTGCCAGTGACTCTGTGTGTGTGTGTGTCAGTGACTGTGTGTGTGTGTGTGCACTGTTGTATGTGTGTGTGTGTGTGTGTGTGTGTGTGTGTGTGTGTGTGTGTGTGTGTGTGTGTGTGTGTGTGTGTGTGTGTGTGTGTGTGTGTGTGTGTGTGTGTGTGTGTGTGTGTGTGTGTGTGTGTGTGTGTGTGTGTGTGTGTGTGTGTGTGTAGGTTCATGTGTATGTGTGTGTTTGTGTGAGATGGTCTTTCTTCTATAGCTGAGAGTCGGCCATATGACGCTGCTTGTTCTTGATCCTTGATCACTTTTCTTGAGCATACTTATCATGCTCTTACCAACTTCAAGCTATACAGGTATACTTCAGCCTTTACACTGAAGTCAATCCGTCATATGCATGTGTATGTGTAACTGTGTATTATATATATATTTATTCTTATATATATATATATTTATATATATATATATATAGTTAGATATATACATATATATGTGTGTGCGTGTGTACACAGAATAGCATAATCATGTGCTTACATAACGTAATCCAATTTATACTTATGCATGTGCTTGCATGCAACATTACTGAGAAACCTTCAATTGGAAATAAAAACAGTTAGATTTAAGAAGCTCAATAGTGCATGCACTGAATATATTTCTTAGATATGCTGGTTTTAATAAGTTAATAAATAAATGTATGTACCGGTATATAATTTTTATAATGTCGTATTTTATCATGTATATATTTTAATATTTATATCCAGTGTATATCTATTGCTGTATGAAATTGTATACATATATTTTTATATGTATATGATATTTTATAAATATTTGCTCTTACCTTAATAAGTGGCAGTGCAGTGAAGCTTAGGTGTGTGTGTATATATATAATATTTATCATAATACATATATGATATTATATATATATAGGTTATCTTGAACTGTATGTATATTGTTTGCATATAAAAGTAGTCTTGAACTTTGTTATTGTGCTATTTTTTACTATCAGAGCAACTTTAATTGTTAGTAAGTAATGTATTCGCCATATTCAATAAAGAAAATAATATCAGTTTAGACAGAGCTCATATAAATCCAGTGGCAGCAAGGCCATATATAATATAAGATATACACATTACACACAGATAAAGACATGTTCTTACCTATTTTGGATATATATCCTGTTATATAATCAGATATTATATATATTATAGATATATATATGATATTGTATATATATAATTATTACAATCTTATTATTAAAACCAGTATTCAAGTGTACAATAAAGTTAAAGTGTACAATAAAGATCAAGTGTGTATGTGTATATATGTATATATATATATATACACTTGAACTTTGTTGAAATGCTTCTTTTTAAAGTCAGAGCAAATATTGAATAATAATGAGGTTGTGTTATAACGGCGCTGACCTCGAAGCCTGAATTCTGCCAATTTTCCTAGTTGCAATGCCTAATGGGCTATGGCCTATTTATGTGGCGTCCGACCCTCAACAGACAACGCCTGCGCCGCTTCTCTCTTGCCCTCGGCCGCAAGCGCCTCTGTATGACCGGGTCGGTCTTTCTCGGTGGCCCCTGCACCATCAAGAGTCTCTGACAGCCCAAGACCCGAGAGACCCGCGCTCTTACCAGGATTGCCTGGATCTCCCGAGTCGCTGTCTGCGCCGTGTGCGCCGTTATCACTTTCACTGACGGTCGAAGAAGCCCCTGATACCGACGCCTGCGACCGGGTGTGCAGCGCCGTATCGTCGGACCCGCTCTCTGCCGAGTCCGCGGTCGCCGAGTAGGCGACGTCCTGAGATGGAGGATGGCCGACTCCCAACACAGGGTCCGTTGTCCCACCGGCAGAGCGGCCTCGCCGTGCGCCACCCGTCGCGCCTTCGGTCCTCGTCTTCTTGCCCTGTTCGTCTTGACTCTTTCGTACCATGCTGCACTTGGCGGCCACTGAGCCCTCGCCACCAACGGGGACTACTGAGCGCATGCCCTGTCCCGTCGCCCACAGTGACTGAAACCATGACCATTCCAGCGGCCCGAGGCCGAGGATGCGCCACGACCGATTTCCCATTTCGGTAACCAAGACTTTCACGGAGAGACGGCTCACGCTGCTCACACCGCCGGGCCGAGTCAAGCTGAAGCCCGGGGAGCGATAGAGACCGGCAGCGGCCGAAACTCCCAACTTTGCACTTAGCCTGTCACTGGAACCCGCGCCGCCGCCGTGTACCAAGTACGCGGCGCGTTTCCCGAGTGCTCGCCTCACTCGTCCACTGATCGACAGCGATAACCGGCCTTCCCCGAGACTTGGTCTTCTCGGCCGCTCGGAAGAGCGGGGTAGTGGATGCTGGTCTGTTTCCCGTAGAAACGGACAAAAATAAAAGACCTGGCGGTCTTGGGGGGACAGGTAACGGGTAACCCCGTCTCCGAAGAGACTTATTATTTCTGTATATTCTACTGGCGCCGTTCGCCCTAACTCAACAGTTACGGACCTCAGGTAAAAACCCTCAATAACACTTGGTCTTTACTCTCAGAATTTACTCTGCTTCCCACGCTCCTAGTTTGCCAAAGCTACAAACTATCCTCTACCCGAGGGGAGCAACAACTCTCTACTGTACCACTTTAACTCTGATCAAAACCCCAAAACTTGGTGCCCCTGCTTTTCTAAATCGAGCGTATATCACCGAGGCGTCGGCTTCATGCGCCCCGTGGAGTCACCACTCTCCACCCGTAACCTTCGCGTTACGCTCAAAAGACTCTCAACGATCGCTAAGACAGCAAGATCGTGAATGCAACACGTAGATTCCCTGGCAGGAAGGAGCCCAACCCAAGTCCTGCAGAATCACCAACACGTGTAGCCAACCAGTAACCGGATACTTCACCAGGGGATTTCACCCTATACAATGTAACACTTCCGCAGACCAACGGAGCTGCGGCGTCTCCGGCCTTGTAACCGTACCCCTGAAACAGAAGATTGAACCCCTGGAGATCGATGACTGAGTAACGAACCCCGACAGATCGTCCACCTGAGCTCTCACAACTGCGTATATCAGGATCGCCCAATCATGTTCAAATGGCTACAGCCAATCCTGTCGAGACAGTAGAACACAACCGATTTAACTATGAACGAATTCACGAACACAGTACGTATGGAGTAGTCGGCAACTACTCCACGTTATAAGCAACGCACCGTGTGGCAGGCTTTATTCCACCGGCAACACGCTATGCTTTGGCTTAAACGTGGACATCGGTCTTCCGTATACAATGACCGAAACCTAAATTTTAACGAAACCGGTTTCAGTTTCTTTTCTACTAAGCCAAATGGCTACCTAACGAGAGTCAGGGTTACTCCCGCCATTTACCGGCAAGTTATCTTTTACGTGTACTTGTCTTGTGGCCTGTCCGCCACACTCTCCCCACCTTTCTTTGATGCGGAGCATCGTTAGGAAACATGGACAGTGTTTATCAGAACCCTCCCATTTTTATGGGCCCGTCCTCTAACCTACCTACTTAGGTTCTTGGGAGACAGCACTACCCCCTCTGTCTCCCGATCACAAAAATGAGTGTCACTCATAACCCACTCACACACCAGATATGCTCTTTATTATTTCATTCGCACCAGTCATACTCAAACACCATCATCACAGTGTCAAAGATTCTCTGTCTGAATCTCGTTGTCACGAACCCGACGTCCAGCAGCGTCGTACGTTGGCCAGCTTCCAACCAACTCTGAAAATAACAACTAACACAAATACATAGGCACATCGGAGTAGACTTTGCAGTCAAGGATCGACCCTACGACAGCAAATCGAACCTCCGCAACTAGCTGGTGCTAGTAACGACAGAATAGAACAGACCTATTATCGTAATAACCGAAAATCGGAAGTTTGCGCTCCGGCAAAAATCCAAGAATCCGCCGCAGATTCACGAACAGTCTTTCCTTAGCCCAACATATACTTCACTTGCCGTTCATCGATGTAAACATCGGCTGCAAGATCAGGGAAACATAAACGTAACAGGAACATCTCCAACCCAAGCTCGATTAGAGTGCGAGGAACCGTTAACCACCACGGTTATAGAGTGACGTACTTCACAATACTAACAAGGAACTTCGGCTTACATAAGAACCCCGCCCATCGCTAACTCGTAGCGATAGCTCGATCAGGTGCGATTTCATTCCTCCAGGAACCTCGGCTTAATTCACCCCGCCCATACGCTAACCCGTAGCGATAGCTAGATCAGGTGCGAGTACACCACTCCTCACTGGCCATTGACCAGTACCAGGACTTCGACTTCAAAGAACCCCGCCCATGCGCTAACTGGTAGCGTACCACTTGCGATACCACCATCCTCATAGGCACTCTGTCTCTTACCCGGGCTCCACTCAACCGAAGCTGAGGGACCTTAAGGAGAGAAAAGTTACCAACTCGGTCCCCGTCCTGGGAATATCCGTTGTTCCCACCATCACCGTCTGATAGTGATTCAACTCAACAAGAGTTATTCGCGAATTGCGTGGACAGTCCCACCACAATGAAGCGGTCAGCAAATGAAACGAAATTCAAAGGAACTTGACCAGTATCAAGAAACAATCGCCATCACGCGAGTACAAGAAAACGCAGGACGCGTTCTCAATACGATCAGGTACCACTTTAACCCGTAACTGAAAAAGGCTACATCAAAAGGACATCAAGCACAAAGTCCACTGGCAATATATAAAACCCACCACATTGAAGCGGTGTCGAGACCCAGTTCAAGTCTCGCAACCCACAAGTACCACTGTGGCGTTCAACAAAAGGAAACCAGCAAATGTAAACAGAAATCTTTCTCGACCCCATCCAGAAACACATCGCCATTACGCGATGGTTTTGGCTAGTCATCCATTGGAGACTGACTACCACTTCGTCGACTGGGACTTTCGACGGTATTGTCCCTCATGGACGTAGGTAAACCTCCGAGGTGTTCACGTATTGACGGAAACCTCCGACACACCCTCTCAAGATCGAGGTCAAGAGAGGAGTCACTGTCATCCTCCTCTTCCTTTAGCCAGCTGTCACTGGTCAGCACAGGCCAGATCTTGTCCTCAGCCTGCTGCTTCCGCTCCACCAACATGTCTTTGTCCAAAGCGTTCCCGGTGTTCACTTTTTCCGCCGGCCGTACCGTGGGTCCAACCACGTCTTTTTCCAAATCGCACCAGCTGTTACCCTTTACCTCCGGCAGTACCGTGGGTCCAACCACGTCTTTTTCCAAATCGCACCAGCTGTTACCCTTTACCTCCGGCAGTACCGTGGGTCCAACCACGTTTTTTTCCAAATCGCACCAGCTGTTACCCTTTACCTCCGGCAGTACCGTGGGTCCACGTGTCGTTCCTATCCTTGACGGAACCTGTCTATCGCAACCTGACTTTTGGGTCAACAGGTTCTCAGTGACCGGTAATACTGTCACTCGTTCCAACAGACATTCAGTATTTCTGCTCACCGTGGTGTCTACGTTTCCCACGTTCATCATCCTGACCCAGACCACTGACTCTTTTCCAGGGATCAGGGTTCGCCCAACTACCAATCCTTTGGATAATTCCTTAGGGGTAGTGACCCAGTCCTCTGTATCGACACGCAGATGCGGATACACCACCGACACCAGTACATCCATTTCACATCTGGCCGGTATTACTGTGTCGTGTCGGATCATAATTTTCCTGCACCTGAGTTCTGCAGATGTAGTTTTCAGCGGCACGTTCAGTTCACCCAGGCGAACACAATGACCAGCGAAGTTCCAGCTCGCCTGATTGGCTTCGAGCCACGACAGCCCCAAGATGACTTCCGTCACTTGGTCCGTCACCAGACAAGGCAGCGGAAAGGATTTCCTGCCAATGTGAATGGTCAACATGGCTTCACCTTCCACTCGGATCTCGCTCCCGTTCGCGGCTAGCAGTCGTTGCTCTGACGGTACCACTTTACTCCCTGGCACGAAGCATTTCGGCACCAGCGACATCTCGCTGCCTGAGTCAAGAAGACATTGACGTCTTACTCCATTCAAGCGTGTGACGATGTACGCCATACTGCTTCCTTTCACCAGTCGGTTTTGTGATGGTTCCGGGAAAGGTTCAGTGCTCACTGGATCTTCAGCAGCTTCTGTTCTCAGCTGCGGACAATTCCTGCGGATATGTCCTCTTTTGTGGCACAGGAAACATTCGCGTTTGTCGGTCCACCAACCACCTGGTTGAAATCCTTGCCTCTGGAACGGTCCATTGTTTGTCTGGTCCGAACGATTCCATCGCTCGTAGGGTCTATTCGCAACAAACCCCGACTCTGACTTCGGTTTGAGCTGACCGAGTTCCTTGGTCAGATTCTGAAGTTGACGTTCCAGGTCGACCATTCGCTGATCTTGTGGATCCCCGACTACCGGAGTCGTTTTATCGAACCTGGTAGCTTTCACTCTACCATGTCTCTGTTCCACGTTACCACCAGACGTTGACTGACGACCGTATGCTTCCAACCGGACAGCATGTTTGTACGCGGTCTCAAGATCAACCGGTTCTCTTTCGCGTACTTTCTGAGCCAAGTCTTGATTCGTCAAAGCGTCGATGAAGGCATCACAAGCGATCGACTCTACGACGTCATTTGTCGGTCCAGGATATGCTAAGACCATCAATCGCCTGATCTCTTGCACAACATTGCTCAACGTCTCAGACTGACCCTGTCGATATGTCCTTAGCTTGGTTCGGAAGAGATTCGTTTGATTCTCTGAACCATACCTCGCCTTTAACTTTTCCACCAGACCCTGCCAAGACACGTTCTGCTGGGCACCCATGTCCCACAACAATTGTGACGCCGGCCCTGTGAGAGCACACATGAGCTGGTCAGATTTTTCCCTGTCGCTCCAATTGTTGCATCTGGCGCAGACTTCAAACTTGGCTAGAAAAGCAGCGATCGCTGTTTTCCCGTCATACTTTTCAAGTTTAATCCGGATCCCACGGTCTACTGGAACTCTGGTTCTCGTCTGACTGGCAGAACGTTGACGTGTTCTGTCGTCAGCAGAACTCCGTCGAGGTGAATCGCTATCATCGCTCGATTCATCCTCTGCCCCGATCCGTGATCCGACTCGTTGTTTCACACGAGTGTTATCCTGTCCTCTGGCAACTCCTCTGTCTCTGTGTCCTCTGACCTTTACGGGAGACCGGATACTTTCACCCGACGAATTGCTATCGTCGCTTGACACCACTGCCACACGTCGTTGTCCTTGGTCTTTCTTCTTGAGAATAGACCGACCTGGCGACGGGTCAGTACGCTGTGTCGGCACCGTGATTTTCACTTTTCGCTTTGCCCGACGCCTATGACTTTCATCATTCGTCCTTGTTCTCTGCTCATCCGGGTCAGTCTGTGTGGATGCATCGTCAGATGACACCACTTTTCCTTTCACCCTGACTTCCGGCGGCACCAAACGTCTGACTGTCCGAGGCTCACCATGACATGACGTCGACACTTTCCGCTCCGGTATTTCATGCAGTCTTTTCGTGTCTTTACTGACTTTGTTTTGTTTTGCTTTTTCAGGAAGTCTTACCATCGGCTGTGGCGACGACTCCTGCCTCCGTTCACGAGAAGCTGACAAGGCCTGCACTTGCTGAGTGAGCAGAGTCAAACATTCCCGGAGAACTGACAGTTCATTCTTCACGTCGACATCCACACCATTCTCTGAGACGCTCTCAATCGTCTCTAGTCGAGGAACATGCCTGCGAGATGCACCAGCACTCCTACCCGACCTTTCTTTCACGGAGAGTACCTCCACACATCGCTCAGGTAGCCGATATGCGTTCCTGTCAGGATCAGATGGGACTACACGCTCTGAAAACATGGGTCTGCTGTCTCGAACAGCTTCGGAAACTCGTGGAACAGAACGCAGCCAATGCTCAACACCAGCAACAGAAGAAGAAGTCTTAAAACGGTCGCGAACCAATTCAGCTTCAACTTCTAAATCAACAAACTCCCTTGAGTCACCAGTACCCAGATCAACAGGCACAGCCACATCAGATTGAGCAAAACCACCAGCTACGTTCAAATCAGGCCAACAAATTTTTGGACGAACGCCAAAGTACTCACAATCAGGTCGAGAAACATCCATGGAAAGATTCCCGGTTGAAAAATCAACATTCAAAGGCGGAAAAGGGACAGTGCGTACCTCAGAAGTTTCTACCCCACTTCTGGTACCACTTTGTGGCGTCCGACCCTCAACAGACAACGCCTGCGCCGCTTCTCTCTTGCCCTCGGCCGCAAGCGCCTCTGTATGACCGGGTCGGTCTTTCTCGGTGGCCCCTGCACCATCAAGAGTCTCTGACAGCCCAAGACCCGAGAGACCCGCGCTCTTACCAGGATTGCCTGGATCTCCCGAGTCGCTGTCTGCGCCGTGTGCGCCGTTATCACTTTCACTGACGGTCGAAGAAGCCCCTGATACCGACGCCTGCGACCGGGTGTGCAGCGCCGTATCGTCGGACCCGCTCTCTGCCGAGTCCGCGGTCGCCGAGTAGGCGACGTCCTGAGATGGAGGATGGCCGACTCCCAACACAGGGTCCGTTGTCCCACCGGCAGAGCGGCCTCGCCGTGCGCCACCCGTCGCGCCTTCGGTCCTCGTCTTCTTGCCCTGTTCGTCTTGACTCTTTCGTACCATGCTGCACTTGGCGGCCACTGAGCCCTCGCCACCAACGGGGACTACTGAGCGCATGCCCTGTCCCGTCGCCCACAGTGACTGAAACCATGACCATTCCAGCGGCCCGAGGCCGAGGATGCGCCACGACCGATTTCCCATTTCGGTAACCAAGACTTTCACGGAGAGACGGCTCACGCTGCTCACACCGCCGGGCCGAGTCAAGCTGAAGCCCGGGGAGCGATAGAGACCGGCAGCGGCCGAAACTCCCAACTTTGCACTTAGCCTGTCACTGGAACCCGCGCCGCCGCCGTGTACCAAGTACGCGGCGCGTTTCCCGAGTGCTCGCCTCACTCGTCCACTGATCGACAGCGATAACCGGCCTTCCCCGAGACTTGGTCTTCTCGGCCGCTCGGAAGAGCGGGGTAGTGGATGCTGGTCTGTTTCCCGTAGAAACGGACAAAAATAAAAGACCTGGCGGTCTTGGGGGGACAGGTAACGGGTAACCCCGTCTCCGAAGAGACTTATTATTTCTGTATATTCTACTGGCGCCGTTCGCCCTAACTCAACAGTTACGGACCTCAGGTAAAAACCCTCAATAACACTTGGTCTTTACTCTCAGAATTTACTCTGCTTCCCACGCTCCTAGTTTGCCAAAGCTACAAACTATCCTCTACCCGAGGGGAGCAACAACTCTCTACTGTACCACTTTAACTCTGATCAAAACCCCAAAACTTGGTGCCCCTGCTTTTCTAAATCGAGCGTATATCACCGAGGCGTCGGCTTCATGCGCCCCGTGGAGTCACCACTCTCCACCCGTAACCTTCGCGTTACGCTCAAAAGACTCTCAACGATCGCTAAGACAGCAAGATCGTGAATGCAACACGTAGATTCCCTGGCAGGAAGGAGCCCAACCCAAGTCCTGCAGAATCACCAACACGTGTAGCCAACCAGTAACCGGATACTTCACCAGGGGATTTCACCCTATACAATGTAACACTTCCGCAGACCAACGGAGCTGCGGCGTCTCCGGCCTTGTAACCGTACCCCTGAAACAGAAGATTGAACCCCTGGAGATCGATGACTGAGTAACGAACCCCGACAGATCGTCCACCTGAGCTCTCACAACTGCGTATATCAGGATCGCCCAATCATGTTCAAATGGCTACAGCCAATCCTGTCGAGACAGTAGAACACAACCGATTTAACTATGAACGAATTCACGAACACAGTACGTATGGAGTAGTCGGCAACTACTCCACGTTATAAGCAACGCACCGTGTGGCAGGCTTTATTCCACCGGCAACACGCTATGCTTTGGCTTAAACGTGGACATCGGTCTTCCGTATACAATGACCGAAACCTAAATTTTAACGAAACCGGTTTCAGTTTCTTTTCTACTAAGCCAAATGGCTACCTAACGAGAGTCAGGGTTACTCCCGCCATTTACCGGCAAGTTATCTTTTACGTGTACTTGTCTTGTGGCCTGTCCGCCACATTTAGATCATTGGTGAACTGTTATTAAAGTCATGACTTTGCTGATTGAAATGCAGTGCCTACTCTTGTTTACACATCTAGAGGCTTCTCTGGCACACAAGGCCCCCAACCCATTCTAATTTTTTTAGCTTCAGTGCAAGTGCAGCAATTTTTCTGACAGAATTAACTTTTTGATGTCTTTAAAACTTATATTTTCGCTCATTTTCCAACCATTAAAGGTCTGAGTGCACGCCTTGTGGTCTGGAATTAATACATAATAAATTATTAATAATACAACTATTTGATATTGCCCTCTTGCCAAAGATTGGAAGCGTACACACAGCCATATGATCGAACACAGATGACATTGTGTATGAAGGACTTGCTCACTGCTCAGGGTCCTTACATAGTGACTGCCTGAGTGGGGTTCAAATGGGTAACCAATTGTTGGTGTGGTCTACACCTTACAGGGAATTCCGCTATCACCCACTCAAGTACTAACCAGGGTGAACCTTAAGTGTGCTCTGCCTGTCTGGTGCAACAAAACCAAGCAGGCATCGTTGTTCTGTAGTTTTTTCTTAAGGCAGAAATTAAATCACATAGTATAATACTGTCTACTACACTATGACAGTTGCTACTTATCATTTGAAGACCCTTGTGGCTGTTTTTTTAAGCTGTTGTCATCGTCTGTCGGTGTTGTAGATGTCAAATGTGTCAGTACTGGCAAGGTATTAGCTGCCAGTGGCAGTCGGTCTACCCTGCCACCCTACCACACGAGTCACTTGACGGCTGCGTCAGTGGCTGGTAGTGCTCCACCCCAGCACCAGAGCTTCCTCAATGCTTTGCCGGGAGTTGGCTTTGACCGGGCAACAGTGACCCCACTTGACCCACAGCTGCTTCTGTCTGAATACAACAGGTAACAAACCTCTTGTTATGCAATATTATATGTGCTTTTGTTTTCCAGGTTTATAAACCTCTTGTCATAAGTTGCAAACCTCTTTTAACCTCCTTGACTGTAATATGCAAATCTTTATGCACCAAGGTAATGGACCTTTTGTTTGTATGTGCACTTGTTATAGCACCCTTCAAGCTCTCTACTCAGAGACACTCCCGACTACAGTGCGGACACTGCATCGGAGTTTCACGCCGAAGCGCTGAGCAATTGCGAGTGAAGGACTTGCCCAAGGTCCCTACATGGCGACTTGAGGTGGATTCGAACCTGCAACGCTCTGGCTGCAAGACAACGAACATACCCACTACACCACTGAGCACAAGGGTACTATTCAGTAGTTGCAGTGGTTTGGGCGAACAGTGGGAACGCTGAAGGTGTGAGCAGTGGAAAGGTTGAAGAAGAGTTTTTTAAACGCATATGTGTTTCCATCGTTCCATGCAAGGTGAGCAGTGGGACGCAAGCCAAGAATTTCCAGAGCAGTGTGAATGCCGTTCCCACACATTCCCATCGATTTTAAACCCTGAATATAAATGGCCCTTTACTCAATAAGGTGACAGACTTCCTAACCTGTTTTAATGCTGTATTCAAGCATTTTAATTATGTTTACAAGCTGGTACAACCTCTTGCTAATATGTAAACCTTTATTTACCAAAGTTAGAGCTTTTTGTTGAGTTGTAGTGAATGGCGATTTCAAATGGTGTCATGTGTAGAATGTAGATGGGACGTTTGCTGTCTGCTTGACTACTGAGGGTGTTCTCCTACTGGACTTGTATTGACAAAGTTAACGGTTTCACTTTCATTCTTATCACATAGCTGCAATGTGGCTGTTGCTCTATCAGGACTGTCTATTACTCAATTATTCTATTGAATTTGATCACCTCTGAGTAGGAATGGTATCTTCAAGGGGTATTAGATAAGTGCTCTAATGAATGAATGAATCAGAACTTTATGTCATTTAATTGAGTCATTTCATTGATCCAGTCATTTTATGTCATCCATTCATTTTATTTTAATCCAATCAGTTTGTGTGGTTAAGTCGTTATAAATTATGTTGTCCAGCCTTTTTTTTTTAATCCATTCATTTTATCTTGTCCAGCCATGTTATTTTCTGCAGTCGTTTTACTGGTCCAGTCATTTTATTTGGTCATTGAAATCCTGTGGTGAAGCTTTTGTGACTCTTCTACAGTGGGTAAACTAGAAAAATTACTTGGCCCAACAGAGTTAATGTAAGTTGTTTTGAAGCTTCTGTAGAACAGTGTCTGTTTTTCACATGGTGTTGTGTTGTGCTGACATTAAATGGTCTGTACCATTTCTTTCAGGGGATCGTTGAGTCACAAGAACAAGAAACGGAAGCACTCCATATCTCCGCAGAATACAATCAATCCAAGCGTAGTAAATGCATTGACGATTAGCGCAATCTCGGCCAACCTCCCGGTTAAACAGTTAAACGTCTCGGCTAACTTGCCGGTTAAGCCTGAACCAGGTTTCTAACTTTTTTACTATTGCTGTCAGTAGCTAAATTGCCATGCTACTTTTGTCTGAATATTTTTTGTCATATTTTTCCTACAAAGTTATCAGCTTGTGCATTTGTCTTTATCTGATGTTTTCGGTTGCTTACAATAGTCTAGTCTCGTCTATTATGTGAGGGGGGCTGTGGTAAGTGGTTCAAGGGTTAAGGGAGGGATCTTCTCCTGGAGTTCTTCCACATGGTTTTGTAGTATCCTAGTTTTATTAGGCTATATATTTATAATATTGATAATAATAATAATAATAATAGTAATAATAATAATACTGCTACTACTACTAATAATAATGATGTTCTTCATTTAATTTCAAACTGATACTTCACAGTATGATTACAATTCATAGTATGAATGGATGATAATAAGTTAAATTAAGTTATTGCAGGAGTTGAATTTACCACCACGCCATACTGCTCATTTACCCAACGCCATCCGCCGCATGGAAGATTGAGTGGACCCATGGGAGGGTAGCGGGAAGTGATTCTGCATGCATGCACTCATCGTGCCAGAGTGTTACATTACCCTACACCATCCATTGTCATTTATCGCTTTAGTCGTTTGCCCTTTTTAATGTAATGACGTTGGTCGAGCATGTGGATTTAAGTGTCAATGCACTTTCAATCAGAAGTACCCAGGCAAAGAAAACCTAGCAGAGAGAATCCTGGCAGAGAGTTTCTTGCCATTGATTTATGGTTGAGCCTTGGTCATCGTCATCGCCAGCCGACTCCATTCTGCTCTTTCTCGATGACGGGAGATTTACGGCCGCTTTCTATCGTAGGGTGTTTCAGCGCACGGACCCAAGTGGACGTCTGACAGTTTAAGATATTTAGTGCGCTCGAGAGCATTTCCTCCTCTTCAGAAGTACTTCTTTTGTTACGTGGCATTGTTTGCCACTCTTTCTGACCCTGCCGTGTCCATTTGAGACTGATCCATGGCCCTAAATCATACTGAAAATAACAGGCCCCATTGCCACGGTGTTTACCTCAGCTTATTTAGTACATCAAGTTGCATTCAGCTCCCATATATCACTTCTATTCAGCTGATATATATCTCCTAACTATACCACTGTGTAATAGTATATATATATATATATATATATATATATATATATATCATATATATATATATATATATATATATTGCTTGTGTATATGTAAATATTGTTATTGTCCTGAGAGGCACGCTGGCCTATTGGTTAGAGCGTTTGGCCTGTAGCGCCGAGAGTACGGGTTCGATCCCTGTCTGAGGCGGTTACTCTGTACGGTACATTGAGACACAAGTCCTTCATTTGCAGTATAATTCTAGATTCTAGACACACGCACATGCACAGAAACGCATACACGCGAACAAGGACGTGTGTTTTGTATACATACGTTTTGTGTTGTGACTTGCATTTATAATTTGTGTGGCTGTGTCGTAGTGATGGTTTCTGATGGTTCCGAGGATGACACGTGCGGCTATGACAATTCAGCAGAGAATGGTAACGTCTCTTACCAGGTCATCAAGTGGACAAACCACCTGCCTGGCGACTGGTTTTCTCTCGCTGATGAAGCAGGAAGGGATGCGTAAGTTAGATTAGCCTGATGATGGATAATATTATGATGGCCATGATTGGTGTAAAGGCAAAAGGGATGATTGACTGCCAAAAACGATGTTATTGATGAAGATTTTAGTACTGGATATTGTTAAAATACTACAGTGATTGTGCCTAAAGTGCGGGAAAAGAAGTGCCTGGACGCCCCTTACCTCTCCAAAAGAAGTGCCTGGACGCCCCTTACCTCTCCAAAAGAAGTACCTGGACGCCCCTTACCTTTCTAGTCTGTGCTCGCCAATAAGTGGCTGGACGGCGTTCAGATTTTAAAACAAGTGCATGGACGCCGTCCATGACCGTCCAGGCACACTTTAAGCCCTGATTGTAAGTGTAGTGATGACAGGTGTGATAGTTGGCTTGAGGTTGGGGATACGAGTTGATTATAAAATTAAATGGTAGTGACGACCAACGATGATGGTGGTGGCGGCGGCGGCGGCGGCGGCGGCGACGACGACGACGACGATGATGAAGTAATTTTCGTTTATTCAATAATCTGGTTGACAGACTGCAACCAGTTACAGTATACAGTTATGCAGTATGGAAGATGAAAAAACGATGATGAGACAAATATGAGTATGTAATAATAAGTTTGTAGCAGAGATCATCAGACAATGTTCAATTGCAGCGGCGCCCGCAGGCGTACGCACTTACGCAAGTGCGTACAGCAGCGGCGCCCGCAGACGTACGCACATAGGTAAGTGCGTACAGCGCGATGACCGAAAAGGTATGTTTTTGGGAAATTATAGGTTGATGACAAACAAAAAAACAAAAAAAAAAGGTCATCAGTTTTTTCGGCGGATAGAAAAGGTATCCTTTTGGGAAATTATAGGTTGATGACTAAAAAAAAAAAAGTCATCAGTTTTTTCGGCGACCTAACGAAAATAAAATTTCTGTGCGTGCAAGAAAAAAGAAAAAATCCTGCGGGCGCCGCTGTTCAATTGTTCATTCTTCTTTTCTTTAGTTCCATTGCGTCGTACAGAGTTGATGCCGACAAAGGATTCAATTTCTCGACGCACGACGAAGCATTCGTCTGCCAGAAGAAAAACCATTTCCAGGTGACAATTCACGTCACCTTCTCCAGCACCGCTAAGTTCATCCGGTCTCCGCAGGACGGACTTCTCAAGATCGATGACTTCTTCCTCAACTTTCACGGAATTAAAGTGAGATTGACTTCTGAGTAAAGAATGTTGTCGGCTTATTCTTCTAGCTTTTCTTTGTGGGCTTTGTCTGTATTTTATAACATTGGCAGTCATATAAACATTGCAGATTAATTAGTTCGTGTTTAATTAGATGTGTTTCAGGCATTTACATTACACATGTTGCACTGTAAAGTGTAAACATATATTCACGCAAAAGAGACTTGTATGTCTTTCAGATTGACCTTTTACACTGCCCTTTTATAACTCTTCCTTGATTTTTCTCTAGTGTTTGATAAAGGTTTCAGTTTGACAGTCAGAATGGTAAAATGTTACTGTTTTTCCACGGCTCAGCTTGCACAATTTCTCTGTAGATATATTTCAGAGTGGTGTATAAATTTATGGAATGAACGAATGAGTGAATATGACATCCAGTGGGCAAAATATCATGCGCAAGGTATCACAAGAATACTGTGATTTGATGATGTTCCATTTACATTTTCCAATATCAGAATGGTACAAAAACATGGCTTACAGTCAAATAACACAGTTTGTTATAAACACAATCAAGTATGTTTCGTTGCAATGTTAGAACTAGAAATGACAGTTTATTATGGATGGATCCAAATATGCTTTGATGCAATGTTGAATTCTTATGTTGCACAGTTTATTGTACTCAAGTACTTTATGGTTATATTTGAACACTGATTTTAATAATAGGATAATATTACACTATAGATAATATCCTATTATATGAGGTCATTATAATGTTGGGGAAGAGGTGTAGTTTGATGTTTGTGCTTAGTTGCACAAAATCTGGATGTCAATCCAATAATACAGTTTATTATAATGAATTCATAAACACTTCAGATCAGTGCTCATATCTTAGTTATATTTGGTCATTTGCTGTTTTATTACTGTTTTCTTTGTTTGTGCTATACTGTATGTATACATATACATGATGATCAATAAAGTATATTGATTGATTGATTGATTGATTGATTATACTTGTTTAACTGCTGTTTAGTTACTGTAATCGTTTATATAAATACTGGTTCAATAAATTAATCGAATGGAAATGTACAGTTTACCACTTATTGTTTTGTGTGCAATGTAGATGGAATCGCCAAATCAGCAGATTAAAATCGAACAGTCACAGTCAGATCGAAGCAAAAGACCTCTGCATCCTGTCAGGTGGTTTGGAATTACATCCTTCAGTGCTAAATTTATGTGTGAATGAAAATGCTGAACACTGAGATAATAAAAAAAGATGCAAAATAATTGTATCTGAACATTTGTAAAATTCCTTGGTAAGAATCACTCATTGGCAATGAAACAGGGCTGTGTGTAAATATCTAACAATTGAATGAATGGCGCAATTAAGAACCTTTCAAAGATGCTGCAGCTCATCTATTTGACAGATCTATATAAAAGGTGTCTCTTAAGAAAAGCAAATATGTTTTCTGAACTATTTGCAACACTAGAGTTCTAGTTGTTTCAAGTTGCTCTAAAGTTCTAATTTCAAGTGGAAGACTTTCCAGTACATGATCTGCTAGTCTAAACCGACACTGAAGATGTGTCCTGAACAATTTCTGGTTTGAAGTTCTGGTTTTAGTGGAAGATTTTCTAGAAAGGCTGACCCATACACATGAGAATACATGATACTTCTGAATTAATAATCTTCGTTTAATGACTCAATCTGACAAACCGCAGAATGATTACAGGTACAGGTCATACGAAATACGGCCCACTATAGCACGACACGCAGGTCGGCTTTACTGCAGTGGGTTCGGAAGCTTAACACTAATGGCCTAAGTGCTGTATCACTCCTGGTTCGGCCAAGCCAGAAGTGGGAGGGGCTATCTTATTTTCAGCAGAACCCGACTCAAACAACACAACAGCAAAGCGCCAATGGCAGCTAACAGAAACTTCAATAAATAAATGCCCTGAGCGAGGCTTGAACCCGGGTTGCGTGGACGGCACTCAGTTTAACGACCAGCGCTCTCTCAACTGAGCTACTGACCCCTCCAAAATTGCTGTTTTGTATTCTTATCATACGAGTTGGTGACATATTATGCCTAATGTCTGACGTTTGCTAGGGTGGATTTTGGATCTCCGTCACAGCTGACGACAAAGGCCGTCATTGGACGCCTGCATTTCAGCGAAACGACGACAAACAACATGAGGAAACGTGGCAAACCAAATCCCGATCAAAGATACTTTCAGCTGGTCGTCTCTTTTATCGCTCGTGCTGGTTCTCGGGACTTTGTTGTTGCTGCCCATGTCTCAGAAAGGATCATAGTCCGGGTGCGATTGCTTACAATGGTTCTATTTTTATTTAGTAACTTATTTTGTGTCATGTAGAATGTACAACGTTGATCATGGAATCTGCCAGGTTGCTGCTACTGGAATAGGTTCATGCGACCTTTTTGGATTGACATTTTGACCTTTGCATTTATTTCTTGGAGTTTTGCTTTCGTACTGACTGTCACTATAGTGATATTATGGTGTTGATGCTCTATCTGTTAATCTAATCTAATCTAATCTAGTTTCAGTCGGCAAGTTCACCCATTGTAACCTGTCTTATGGCAGCTCTGTCCTCTTGAATATCTATGTAACTTCTTCACTTTGAAACAACCCTCAGGTCATGCCTAGGGTACAATGTAATTGACATTTCTGACTCAGTTATATGATCCTTTGTATGGCATCAATGCTGAGACTCACAATATCCCTCTGTTCATCTGAACAAGGTCTACTCCTTGTCTCCTTTGCACATACCTCTACTATACTAGACAGAATCATGCTTTCATGGTAGTGGACCCATTGACCTGGAATGTCCAAATGTGGTGTTTTGCCTCTTTTTCCAGAACCTACTTTCCTGGAATTGGGAGCGCCTCTGAATAGTTTGGTTTCCGTGAAGAGGTGCTATGTAAATGTCAGATACGAATGAATGAATTAATGAATGATTGAACGAATGAATGAACGAATGAATGAATGAATGAATGAAAGGATGTACAACACACAGTGCATGCATGTGTTATGTGTATGAATTCTTGTGCTTTGTAGGCTTCAAATCCAGGCCAATTTGATGGAGATGTTGACAGTCCGTGGAATAAAGGCAAGATGCCAGACTCCATCTTTCACATGGCAAGTCCTTTCTCTGATCCTTGGTCAATCAATTAGACAGTTCATAGCATCTGTAATTGTAATGGTATTCACATATTTATATGGCACCCTTCAAGGGCGTTCGTATTGTTGATCCATTTAGAAATATCTCTAATCGTTCGTAATATTTATCCAATATGTTTTATATCAGGTAGATATTTAAATGCAATCAGGTAGATATTTAAATGCGATCATGTGTGCCCATCTGTGCAGCACCTGTTGAATGATGTTGTTCAATAACCTACTGGTTAGTGAACTGAATCATCAGTGGAGAGTTTGTGGTTCAAATCCACACCTG
Source organism: Lumbricus terrestris (assembly GCA_949752735.1). Classification (NCBI taxonomy): domain Eukaryota; kingdom Metazoa; phylum Annelida; class Clitellata; order Crassiclitellata; family Lumbricidae; genus Lumbricus; species Lumbricus terrestris. The sequence goes on along the minus strand of OX457037.1, from coordinate 16,619,674 downwards.
GATGGAAACTATTTCTTGAGATTTCTTCTCCACTTGTTATGCCTCTTAGTAAAAGCAGCTACACGATGAGTTTGGTAGGGAGATCAGATGGTGATGAAGATATTGGAATGATTAATACTTAAAATGTCTTTTAATCTTGAAAGATGAAACTGTTGATGGAAACAAAATTCTACAGTTGTTGTTATTAACATAGTTTTATTTATTTTAATAATTAATTTGATTCAATAAGAAAATGGCTGGGCTTAAAGTGTGACTGGACCATTATAGATGACGCCCATGCACTTATTTTCAAATCTTAATACCGTCCTGACACATCAAGCTAGAACAGCCTGGAAAGATAATGGTCGCCCAGACACTTCTTTTTCTGCACTTTAAACACTGAAAAATAGTGAATTATAATGTAAAGTCATGTAATCTGACACCAGCACATACTAAGGCTAAGAATGGAAGTTCCTGAGTGCTGAGTGGCTGACCCATTACAAAACTAAATCTATTGTGTTGTGTGGAAGTACAGAGCCGATGTGCATGTATTTTGTTTCTATTACTTAGTTCTTGTGATTGTTTTAGGGGAACGTTGGTATAAATGTTGAGAATCCTGATGAAGCCTTAACTGTTCATGGAAATATCAAACTGACTGGTCACGTCGTTGCTCCGTCTGACATGAGAGCGAAAACAGACGTCAGAGAGGTCAGTCAGTCAGTTGGCATCATCTAGGCAATTGTTTCTCAAATATGCATGAAATCAGTGATGCGTGGCTCTTGAGTTTTAGTTCAATGTTGTTATTTAGTTGAAAACTGTTTCATAGACCTGTTTCTGATTACTTTCAGTTATTAGGGTCAAGTTAAATATTGATTCCTGTTATTTTTTGGGTTAGATTTATAATAATAATGATGATATAATTATTATAATAGAGTTGTGTTAGCATATTTGGTTGTATAGTATGACTCATACTGGTGCTCTGTGATGTAGATGTAAAGTTGGTCTCAGGTTAGATGTAAATTTAGTTTTGGGATAGCTGAAGATGAAGTTTTAGGTTAATCTATTTGAATTTTAGGGTCGTGTATTGCAAAATATGAGCCTTATAATATTAAATGGTTAAATTGTTGACAAAACAACATCCTATAGTTATTGGTATTAATGTCATAATTAAAATTATTATTATTTTGTTTTGCTCAGAGGTACTTCTTTACCAGGGACTTGGAAGTTATGTATCTCGAACTTGATCTATAGTTATTATATTTTTAACATGCATTAACATACACAACACAAACACGGTAGATTACCGTATGTAATGACACACGATCTAAATCTAACCTTCTTTTAAATAACTAAATTGTTGATCACTGATATTGTCTGTGTTAAGGTCAATATGTTATGATTAAAATTGATTGTTTGAATGTATGTGTCGTATCGTTATATGAGAATTTATAAAGATCCTATGGTAACTCGACCCGGACCACCACGGACTTCTCTCACGGACAACCCTTCTGACTCAACGCAGCGCTCGTGAATAAGCTGGTGCCCCGCGCTTGGCTTTCGAGTAGCGCTTTAGAAATTTCGAGTTTACAATTACGATTAAGAACACATCTGATGGTGGAATTTTATTGCTTTTCTTAATCTTTTGCAGTTGGATACAAGTCAACAGTTGAAGAACATTTCACAGATCAACGTCTATCACTATCGCTACAACGAAGAGTTCGCTAAATATGCGAAAATCGATCCCGACGCACGATCTGATACGGGCGTTTTGGCGCAGGAAGTCAGCCGAGTCTTACCAGACGCGGTGCAGGAAGTGGGAGACGTCGTCTTAGCAGATGGCGAAAGAATTGAAAACTTTCTCGTTGTTAATAAAGTGAGTGATTTTGAACTGCAAAGTGTCTTTGAACAGGAGAACAAGTTTCAAGAGAACAATCTTCGTTGTCTGTGTGTGAACTTGAATGTATGAATGACATTGAATGTGGATGTACGTATGTATGTATGTATGTATGTATGTATGTATGTATGTATGTATGTATGTATGTATGTATGTATGTATGTATGTATGTATGTATGCATGTACATGTATGTATGTATAAATGTATATAATATGTAATGATTAAAATTGATTGTTTGAATGTGTGTATCGTATTGTATATTGGAATTCATAAAGTGCCTCTTGCAGTACTTGCTATTCATATAATTTTTTTATTGTATTGCATAAAATTATCTGTGAAATAAATACTTTCTATTTAAATGTCTTATGTTGTTGTGTGTCTTTCAGGACCGGGTATTCATGGAGGGCATTGGAGCTGTGAAGGAGTTGTGCAAAGTCACCGGCAAACTTGAGGATCGAATAAACGAGATCGAAGTGTTGAACAAGCAGCTGAAGAAGCATGGATACAATCGTGATAGCATTAAGTCCACCGTCAGCACACGCTCAGGGGTGTCCACTTGCAGCAGCGTCAGGTATTCAATTGCATCTCTTTGCGTTCAGACATTTTATAATATATATCTATTCGTTTAATGTGAAAAAAACAGGTTGACAAGACCGCAACTCAGTAACATGGAAGGGAAGTACTATGGGTTACACAGTCGCTTGTTGCGAAGGCACTTATAGAGGACTCTTGGAATAAAGTTTTTATCGTCCTTCGGTGGCAACTCAAAGTTGACCTTGTCAAGGTGCTGAGCTTTTTATAGCGGACCTACGTTCAGGGTAGATTTATCATTTTGAGGTGAAAGAAAAGAGGAGAGAGGCTGTGCTTTATAATGTCATTGAGGGGTAGTGATGAGTGTGAAGTATTTGCAGGTTCTTAGCCTTGAATGAGGGGCACCAGTCCTATCCCTTACTGTGTGGTGTGTAAGCAATGTACTCATTGTCTGTCTGAGTTCGCACCATGAAGCTTTTGTAGACAAGAAATCCTGATGTATCTTTAGGTTGTGATGTGTTTGAATGTCATGCCTCTGGCCTCAATTGGTTCTTCTCTTTGGAATGCGCTCTCTCCTTCTGTTCACTCTACAATTCTGTCTGGCAGTCTCGCTTTGAACATCCTTCTCCTAAGAGCCTGCTTTTTGTGGAAGACCTTGCACACTGGGCCTGAACAGTTCGCCATACAGAAGCACTTTATAAATGCTTCAATACAATACAATATAGTAGAAATTTGCTTGTAGACTTTTAAAAGAGCTATCATGTTATGGTTGGTCAGTCTGGTTGTTTTGATATTTTCTTTCCTATTGTTTGCCTTCAGGTCTGCGTAATTGTTCTAATTTGGTCGTGTATTCAATTCAGACTCCGTAAACTCAAACTGAAATCAACCTGAGCTGCACTGCATTTTCCAGTTTGTGTGTGCTATTTACTGGTGGCTTAACTCTCACTGTCTGTACTTGGGAACTTAAAGGGCGCGATGCTGATTCAAGCAGGCAGTGCTTGTAAAATGTTTCACTCAATTCATTAAAAAATGAGCAGCGTTGAGACTATATACAGGCGCTATATAAAAAATACATTTACACAATGTACCTTAGATTGCATATATGGGTTGTGGTGATGTGCATTGTCAGTAGGTCTGATGTTCCACCTACCTCTCCTGGAAAACTGCCATCCAATGGCTTATCTACTCAGCAGTCCACGCATCACCAACATCACCACCACCATCACCATCGTCACCACCGCAGACACCATCGAAACGCCGACGAAATCTCGAACAAAGATGAAAAAGGACCGTGTAGCAATCGCGTCGTCCAAGTTATCATCATCATCCTCGTCTTTATCATGGCGCTATGGTAAGTTTCAACTTTCTTAATATCATTCTCCTTGAGATTTTCTCGTTAATAAATTAGCTGGTTTACTGTTTATTGACATGTTTATTGTTTATAGTAGGCACATATTTTCTGTACTGGAACAGTGCTCTTAAGACAGGATGTTGTAATGTATGGAGAAATGCTTACTCAAGTTACAACATTGTGAGACCATATATCTGAGAGGCTGGTTCATTCCTGTAAGTCTGAATTTCCATTCAGCGGACTTTATTATTAATTTTTTATTATTAATTTTTTACCCGTTCTGGGATGGCTAGAACTTGTGAAGATCCAGCAGAGCAAAGGTGCCTTGGAAGACAATGGCGTTGTTGTTATTATTATTATTATTTTTTATTTTTTATTTTATTTTTAAAATTATTTTTATTGTTATTATTAAGAAGATTTATAAAGTGCAATAGATGCGTCAGTAGCCCAGCTTAGTCAGATTGTCTGTTAACAAGGGTCACTCTTAAACACTCAATGCGATTCTGTGTCAAAGTTCTCTAAGTTTGAAGTTCGAAGTTCGTAAAGTCTGACTTTGAAATCATGGGTTTGATCAGGCACAAACTATCAATGGAGAGCATTCACCCATGACTCAAATATATCAGTTTGTATAAATTTAAAGCACCTTATAATTAACAGTACATGTCACTTTGGCGAACAAGAGCAGTTAGAGGAATAGCTCATAAGGTACTTTTGTAGCAGAAATCTCAATCTCTAGATTGCTGTTCTGATTGTTTGTTTGTTTGTATGTGCACTTGTTATAGCGCCCCTTTAAGTTCTCTACTCAGAGGCGCTCCTAACTACAGCACGGACACTGCATTGGAGTTTCGAGTTTTGCGACCCACTACACCACCGTGCCTCACAAAAAAGATTAGGGTCTGTAATGACACCATGGCCATTCAATAGGCAATGTTGGTGAAATATCTCATGCTACAAATGCATCTGAAAAATGAGACGTGTAGACCTACATTTACTGTTAGATAATTTACTGAATCTGAGTTGCTAAACCAGCCAAAATAGAAAAGCCTGTTTGACTGATTTGCTGCTGAACAGCCTGGTAGCCATTGCCACGTGGTTCATTATCAAAGATGTTCGCAGCAGTGCTCAAAACTATACGTAAGTGTAGTTTTACTTAGGGAACTGTCGTTGGTGCTGGCCTTCTTTTCTGGCTTTATTAAGTTAACATTTCCTCTTCATTGTAGAGCAGTGGTGTTTATTCTGTCTAATTTCGCTCGAATTGAGTGTTTTCTTTTGTACATGGTACTGTATGCTTATGATAATAAGCGTGTGTTTTTGTGTCTATACGTGAACAATTTTTGTGCGTTCTTTGATAAGTGCCCTCAAAAGCTGTGAAGCATTGCTACTTGACAAGCTCTAGGTTATTTTTATCATAACAGTGTTTTGCACACTTCTTGAAATTTGATGAGTAAAGTACAGTTGTTGTTATGGGTGTTAGGGATACACTACAGATGGGCTGTTCTCAATTCACTGTGGTCAGTATATCTCAGGCTGCAATGTCTTTGTGTGTGTGTGTGCATGAATGCATGCTAAGAGTTCTTTCTACTGGTAGTGTAAGTTTAGCGGCCGTTTGTTATGATTGAAATTTGTGACTTGAAATAACCAGTGATCACATACGGTACTAGATAGCTTCACTAACAGTATGTTTAGATTTTGATAAGTGAGGTGAAAACTGCAAATGGCTTTCCAGAATTCCAGTAAAGTTGTATTGACACCAAGTAATAAAAAAATCACTTTGCACTAGTGTTTGTCTAGTTTGGTTTTCTATTAATGTTTCATTACAGCATGTTACGTTTATGTCTTTGTATTTACATTTCACGATTAATGGAATTTGCGGCATGTTGAATTAACTAGACTACTAGTGTATCTTTTTGTCGTACTTGATAGTTGGAACCTTTTCTTCTTTGGTTTCTAGGTTGTATAAATCTTTCTGCAGTATACCTACATTGTAAACAATACATTGTGCAATTCTCTATATCTTTTTCTTCCTTTAACTAAGTAAAGCCTCAAAACTCGGTATTTCTCATTGGTTTTTGAACATCTGGGCAACTAACAGTTCTTCACCTGACAATGGACTAACCATTCATTCATTCATTTAAGGCATTTATATAGCGCTTCTTCAAGAGTATCTACTCAGAAGCGCTCCCGACCCAACCACGGCTAAAGAGAACAGTCTTAAGAGCAGAGTAGAACGTAGTCTCAAAGGCTCTAGGCACTATACGTAATTCCACAGGAAGCCCATTCCAGGTTGTAGGGCCAACGACAGAAAAGGCACGGCGCTGCGTAATAGAAGTGCGTGCCAGGGGGACAAGAAGCTCAGCCTGTTTAGAAGAGCGGAGAGAGCCACGGCGCTGGATGTTTAGGGTGGAGCAACAGAGTTCCTGTAAATAGACAGGGGCCACACCCGCGAGACAGCGCCAAACCAAGGAGGATATCCGGTAAGTGATCCTTTGTGAGAAAGGGAGCCAATGCAAGACGTCCCGCATATAGTCACTGACATGGCCGAATCTTGGGATGCGACCAACAAGGCGCGCCGCAGAGCGCAAGACCCGATCCAAGCACCCAACCCGAGTCACCGGAAGACCCACATAGAGGGCGCTGCAGTAGTCCAGACGAGAGACGACAAAAGAGTGGACTAGCGTTAAGGCAGCATTGAAGGTCAAAGAGCGGAGCACCACTCTAAGCTGACGCAATTGGTAATAGCAACTGCGGCATAGCAGGTTGATATGCCGCGTAAAAGTAAGTTCTTGGTCCAGAGTGACTCCAAGGTCCCGGACAGAGGAAGAGAAGGTAAACTGAGGGAATTCTTGAGCAAGAACCTTCAGGTCAATTTTGGCGAGCTGTTGGCGCGTGCCAAACCATATAAATTGGGTTTTGGATGAGTTTAGCCGCAGGCGATTGGAGGACATCCAGGCCTCCAAGGTCTCCATTGCCCGGCTCATGACCCTGACAGTAGAAATGGCTGCTGGCGCCAAACAGTGCAAATACGCTTGCAGGTCATCCGCGTAGGATTGGCTCAGGACAGAAGAAGCGGCCAGGAGAGAACCAAGATCGGCAGTATAAATAATATATAAGAGTGGGCCCAGGACAGAACCCTGAGGCAGGCCAAACGGGGCAGGAACCCATGGAGTCCTGGTAGACCCGTAGACCACAGAAAAGGAACGGTCGTGGAGGAAGGAACCAAGCCAGTCGAGAAAGTTCCCAGAAAGACCGAACGAGGTTGATAGGCGCCTATGAAGGATATCATGATCAACAGTATCGAAAGCCGCACTCACATCAAATAGTGCTAAAAGGGTGACCTGCGATCGATCAATTGCCCCATAGATATCAGAAAGGAGGCGAACCAACAGGGTTTCCGTGGAGTGACCCTTACGAAAACCAGATTGAAAAATCGGCAGTAAATTGTTCACATCAAGATAAGCTGTTAGTTGAGAAGCAACAATCTTCTCAATTACTTTAGACAGAAACGAAACGTTCGCAATGGGCCTAAAGTTGGCAGGATCTGACAAGTCCAGTCCTTCACGCTTCGGAACAGGAACAAGGATGAACTTCTTCTGTGACGAAGGAAGAACTCCCTCTTGAAGAGAGCGGTTACAGAGGACTGTAAGGAAAGGAAGGAAGACGTCGATGAACTCTTGCAGAAGGAATGATGGAAGAGGATCGAGGTCGCAGGTTTTAGGAGCTGAAGCTAAGATGATTCGCTTTAGCTCCTCGCTGGATATTGGATTAAGAGCTGAGAGAGAGCATCCCGTCGGAGGGAACTCTGGCGGAGGAGAGCCATGCCTCATGTTCACATTTCAATTTGACTTTTTTCATGTTAAACATATTTGCATTAATTATAATAACTATAATTATGAAATTCAGTTTTGTTTGCTTCAAACTCAGATCTTTGATCACAAAAATAGCACAGTACAAACTGCAGTTGAAAAGGTAGTTGAATCAGTGCAAATGCAAATAGAGCATAAATCAGCATAAAGAAAGCAAATGATAGATTACTAAAAAATTGAGACAAGAGCCTAGGTTAGAGCTGGCATGATTTGTTACTGATATATTGTAATGCAATGCAATACAGAATATACAGAAATGTTACAATGTGTCTTTTCAAATAGGTCGGAAAACATATCTAATCTAATATAACATTGATCTTGTAAAGCAATTCTCACAGCAGAGCTATTTAGAAGCGCTCTCATATATATTATGTGAATACCTAATTCATTTTTAACGTAGCTCAGTAACATGTAGGTTACTTTTAACATTGCTCAGTAAGATATTCGTTACTTTAAAACAGCTCAGTAACATGTAGGTTACTTTAATATAGCTATGTAACATGTAAATTACTTTAACATAACTCTTTAACACAACTCAGAGAGAACAAGTGAGAACAACTAGGATAAGAAACCAAATTCAGATATATGCAATGAGCTGTTTTGACAAGGAATAAACCTAATACTAGTTCCATTTTCATCATTGTCTAACAGTGTCTATGTTTTGGTGTGCTAACACACTGCATGGTAGTCTTGTGTCGACTAACAATTGTTTGTTTCTTTGTGGATTGCATGGTTTACTAATGAAACAATGGCTGTTGTTCTGCAATCATTTTCTTCTTCCTCTTTAGTCTGATAGCAATAACTCTGCTTTACGCCTTGGAAATGGCCAGCAGTAAAGATGACATGAGGTTAGTACCACAACTCACACACTTTAATTATCGCTTTCGCCTCTAATAAATTTATTATTATTATTATTTTATTACAGTGTGTTATTATTAATTGCTTGAGTGCTACTGCCTTCGACTCACACAGGTTTCTTTGCTACATTTTACCTAAGTTGATTGATCATTATCATTATTATTATTATCATTATTATTAATATTATTATTATGTCTGTGGATTTTAACGATTAATTAATGGATTATTTCTTAGAAATTTTAATCGATTAATTTTTTTTTTTTTTAAACTTCTGATGTTGAGCGGTCATTTCCAAGATAAACAACATGTTTAGATGATGATGTGGAACTTTTAAGTGGAAAATAATTGAGCATTCATTTTGCATTTGAAGTGATTGCTGATGAAAAGATTAACGATGGCGACGAAATTAATTGTTTGCATTACAGTTAAGAATTCGATTTACTTTTTTTATACAAAGTAGTACAAATTAAATTTACTCAGTTACTACGTTTTTGACATTGTTTCACTCTTCACGTAGCGTAGAACAAATTAATCGAATTTAATTTATTAATCGTGATTAAATTTTGGAGAGTAATCGATTAAATTAATTTTTTCCCAGAAATTGTTATTAATTGTATTAGTTCTTTTGTTTTTGTTGTTGTTAATGCATGTCATTATCTGATTGTTATCATCACCATTGTCATCGTCTTTAGCATTATTAGTACTGGTAATGCATGTATATTTTTATTTGGACTTTAGTAGGACACAGTTTCATAACATTACAAAAGTGCTGTTAACTTGTCTGTCTAAGAAAGCTAAACGAACAAGACTGTTACTTGGACCGAGTTAACAAAATTAGTTTCACCATTTATGCTGCTAAGGTTCAAAGGTATAGCATTCCGGAGAAACTGTTGACATACTGATAGTTGAGATTGACATCTTTTGAGCCAACATGATCTTCACTCTCATTGCTGTCATTAGTTATTTTTATCTTTTATCGCAGCCCAGATCTAGTTATGCTGTTTAAGTGTAGATGTACTGATCAGCGAATTAATTACTCAATACAAGCAGAGGTTGTTTTCATAACGGTTTCTTTAAATATTGTACTCTGTGAATATTATATAAACGCTTGTTGCACTTGACTGATGCATTGTTTTACGGCCTAGCCTTGGAGCTTCGCTTTTGCACAGACCCTCTATAGTTATAATCAATTACCAGGACCTCGTAGGGCTGATTTTTTCTCTTTCATCTGACCAATTCCACAAGTTGCTAGGTAGAATCTTGTAGACATACTCTGAGTAATGGCATGTTGTTTGTAGTTTTTATTTATCAGTATGTCTATGGTTTCTGTGTCTTGTGAAGTGTACACACAACCGTAAACTCGGTTCCTTAATCTTTTACCCGTTTGCCCCGAGAATATTTGCTGAAAACAAAAATTAACGGGTAAAGGGTTAATTACTCTTCTGCATCTTTTCAGTGTTGTTCCTCCATCGGAAGGGAACTCAACTCAGTCTGCGAATGGTACAACGGATGCATATGGTCAGAACTGGACAAGTACGATGCCAACGACATGGCAAGGTGAGAAACATCAAACGTAGCGGCAATGTTTTTGGTGTTGAGCGCAGGCAAGATCTGTGCAATTTAGCAGTTAGTTGTGCGTATTTCGATTTTCTTTGGCTATGCAGGGTAAACTGATTTCTCAATCACTTCCATCCAAACTACAGTTCATTCATGTGCTACTTAGGACTGTAGATAAACTAACAGCCCATTATGCAATACAATACAATATAACAAGTGTACATACAAACATACAAAATACATCAGTGTATGTATGTATGTATGTATGTATGTATGTATGTATGTATGTATGTATGTATGTATGTATGTATGTATGTATGTATGTATGTATGTATGTATGTATGTATGTATGTGAAGCCACTTATTATACTCAGCTCAAGTAACTCTCGAAGATGCTGTACAAGTACATATGTACATTTCAATTGTCACAGTAATGATTTGAAAGATATTTTTGGTACAGTCCACGAAAGATTTATCCTGATTTTCGTGCAGGACTTATCCCGCATTTTTCTTGCAGTTAGGACTTTGTGAGCCGCCCATGTATTGACATGGCCATGTAATGGCGCCATATAAATTGTCATTATTATTATTATTATTATTATTATTATTATTATTATCATTATTATTATAATATGCTTTATTTTTCTTCATATGTTGCATGGATTTGTTGTTTCCAATCAGATACGACTGGCTCAAAGCGACGGTCCATTGGAGATCCGCTCGAATGGCCAGACTGCCATATCACGAGCTGCACCATTATGCACTGCTGCACGTTGGGCACATCAGAGACAACTGGTCACTTCTCAGAACCTACGTCTGACCGTCCTACAACTCTACGTCCTCCAAGTCCATCGCTGGGAAGCCCGACCTTTCATCTGGTGACACCAGCCCGACCAGTGGACACGCGTTCCTCTGAGGCCGCTGGACCACCCGTACCCACGACCTTCAGATTCGCAGACACAAACCCAGGCACCACCGCAGCTTCTACCATCCGCTTGATTCCATTTCTCATTCCAACGTCTGCTGAAGAGAAGAGCACTGCGCCCACAGGTCAAGGTCATGGACCATCGGAGGTCGTCACGACAACACGGAGCGTGGACGGAATGGATTATCCAGAACATGGTCCTGAGCTGACGGAACTATATGGTCCTACAAGTCCAGATGGTCCTCGTCACAGGGGTCCACATGGTGGCGCGAGTCCTCCTGGTCCAGCTGGTCCTTCTGGTCCAGCTGGCTTTGTTGGTCCTGCTGGTCCTGCTGGTCGTCCTGGTCAAACTGGTCAATCTGGTGGTGGCATGCCTGGTCCTGATGGTTCAGATGGGATTTATGTTCCTTCTGGTCCTTCTGGTCCTTCTGGTACTGGTGGTACTCCTATTGTCTACGGTCCAGTTGGTGGTCAAAATCCAGACATGCCTGCTCCACATGGTTTCCAAAATCCAGGGAACAATGAAAATGATGATTCCCCTGGTGGTGAGGCAGCCGACCGCCCACTTGACGCTCCGACGACCAGTTCCTCAACTCTGAGACCTTCGTCCGTTTCAGAGACAGAATCCGTCCTGTCCCTGGCCACAGTAATCTCATACGGTTCCGTCAAAAAGTCTTCGCTGACGATGCCTAGAACCACGGAACCACCTCAGGTGGGTGCACAGTCAAGTGAATACAATACAATAATACAATACAATAATACAATACAATAATACAATACAATAATACAATACAATAATACAATACAATAATACAATACAATAATACAATACAATAATACAATACAATAATACAATACAATAATACAATACAATAATACAATACAATAATACAATACAATAATACAATACAATAATACAATACAATAATACAATACAATAATACAATACAATAATACAATACAATAATACAATAAGACCACAGTCTGATATCGTCCTTCTTGCAAAGCACACAAGTGCACACACACACACACACACCTCAACAGCGCAACTACAATTATATTGCAGAGCATTATTGTGAGTGGAGAGGACTTGCTCAAGGTCCCTGCACGGTATCCATCTCGGATGAGAATCGAATCCGTACTCTCGGTGTTACAGGCCGACCACTATAGCTAATCAGCACCGTGCCTCACAAAGTGAAGTCTCATTGGTTATGGTAATTGTAAATTTATGTAGCACCACTTCAAAAGAGACTCAACAGAGGCACGGTTAAAAATTGAAGCCAAAATGGTCTTCAGGCACTTATGGTGAAGAGGCGAAAAGATGTCACTGGCAACATTGAAAACTTTGCGTCTAATTTTGTGAGGATATAACTTTTGAGTGGTTTCACATGTGAGAGGTATTCTTGTAGGTGCTATATAAATGTCTGGTCGGTTTCGATTATGGTGGTGTAATTATGACATAAGATATGAGCCATTTTGTCCACAGTGTAATGATATCAGAATACTGCATGCAGCATTGCAGATATTTTAGATATTTATCCTTATGGTAAAAGGAGTGCAATTCCTGACAGAGAGGTGCTTCAAATGGTCAAGATTAACCACTTCTTCATGCACACTCACACACGTACCAACCAACTGTGATAAAATTACGTAAGAATTCATCTTCGATGTAGCACAAAAGAGAGGAATCAGTCAATTTTTTGCAGCAAAGCACAATTAGAGAAGTCATGAAGATACCTTTGTGGCACCCTATGCTAGTTTTACTATGCATGTACATTGTACACTGGCCCTATGTATCTGAGCATTTAATATTTAAGTAGCTTACAATAGTGCTATGCTATTAATTATTGCATTTGTAGTATCTCATGATGAGAATGGAATATTCGGAACTGTTTACCTTTAAATAAAAGACTGTTTCAGATGCAATTTAATTTTTTTTATTTCATACTAATTTCTTTATGTTGTAGTTGGATACGCCATCCAATCCATCTGATTCATCCGTTCCATCTGATTCATCCGTTCCATCCGATTCATCCGATCCATATCCGAAGTACAACGTCATCAATCAATCGGTTGATCCGTTGATTCACGTCGTTCTGGTGGAAAACGGGGCGACCATTGATCGCAGAAGACGACGTAGGAATTGCAATTGCTATTGCTCAGCACCATTGATTGATGATTGAACAATAGTGGTGCTTAACACGTTGGCCGCGGTTTACGTGTAAACACGTAATTGATTTTCTATTAGCAGGCGCGGTGAGCGTGTTAACACGTAATCTAGTTTAAGCATTATAAAGACATCTTCAGCGCCCTGTTAACAAATGTAGCCGCGTGTAGATTACTGCTAAGGTTTCTATAGCCATCTAGTGAATAATCATGCCTAAATTTTTATTACAGCTGCTGCTATACCTGGTGTTTAGAGCACGTGACACAGGCTTCTGCCTTCTTGTCTGCGTTAGCGAGAAAGTGTGATAATGGCGACTCGTAAGAGGTTTAGTACCGAAGAAATTTTGAGGATGATAGATATGTCAGAAGACGAGAATTTTGATGACAATGACAGTGATAGGGACAGTGACATTGTAGGCCTAGCTGATGTCGTAGATAGTGATGGAGATAGCGATGCTACAGAGGCATACGATCTCCCTACGGTTGACGAGGCAGGCATAGGCAGATCGGATGACCCAGATTCCGATGTCGAGTCCTTTGTTGCTGCTGCTTCTGCTACGGAACAAACTAATGCCTCGGCATCGACATCTGCATTTACACCTCGTGTTTGGCAAGTTGTTGATGGCAACTACACGCCAAATGTAGAGTTTCAATATCATCACACTGCGGGACTGAACAGTTCTATAAATCTCACTGCTGAGTCGAGTCCGATAGAATTTTTCAAGTTATTCTTGACGGACGATGTGTTGATGTTGATGGTGAATGAGTCCAACCGATTTGCGGACCAGTTTCTTCAAAAGACCGCCTTGAAACGAAAAGCAAGGGCCCATAACTGGGAACCCACAACAGCATCAGAAATGGGTCGGTTTTTGGGACTCATCTTTCTCATGGGGTATGTGCACAAGGCAAAGATTGAGGATTATTGGAGCACGGACCCGAATATTGCCACTCCTATATTCAATCAAACTATGCCTCGAGATAGATTCGAAATCTTACTGAAATTTTGGCATTATTCTAACAATGAAGAGTCGCCAGAGAACGATCGGCTCTTCAAGCTGCGCCATATTTGCGATCTCCTAGTTGCACGCTTCCAAGCTGTCTACACCATGGAACGTGACGTATCTATTGACGAGTCAATGGTACTGTGGCGTGGACGACTCACATTCAGACAGTTCATTCCCGGGAAGAGACACAAATATGGCGTGAAGCTATATTTGTTGTGTGAGCCGAGTGGCTACATATACAACATGCTTGTATACTGTGGCAAGATGGATGCGATATCAGGATTTGGCCATGCAGAGACTGTTGTTCTGAAGTTGATGGACGGTATACTGGACAGAGGACATGTCCTGTATACTGATAACTTCTACACGAGTGTTCCACTTGCGCAACAGCTTCTGGACAGGAAGACCTACCTCTGTGGAACGCTGCGTAAAAATCGGAAGCATTTGCCGGAAAAAGTGGTCTCAGCGAAGTTGAAAAAGAACGATGTCGTTGCTCTGAGAAGCCGAGAAATCATGGTTTCGAAGTGGAAGGATAAGAGAGACGTTATGATGTTGTCCACTATTCATGCAGGCAGAATTTTTGAGGGTGGCAAACGGAACAGACGTGGAGAACTTATCAAGAAACCGGACTGCGTGCTCGATTACAACGTTCGAATGTGCGGTGTAGATCGGCTGGACCAGCTGCTTTCCTACTACTCGCCACTGCGGAAGACCCTCAAGTGGTACAGGAAGGTTGTCCTACAGACGATCGACATGGCCATGAGCAATGCCTTCTTGATGTACAAGAGAAGTGGAGGGAATCGTCGGCAGATATGGTTTCGCTCTTCAGTCGTAAGCTCTCTAATGAATACGCAAGATCGACCGGCCGCGGCTTCCGTTGTGCTAAGAGGATTGCATCATAATAAGGCGTCGGACCTGTCACGGCTCTCAGGGCAGCACTATATGGACGTACTTCCTCCCACTGAACGCAAACAGGCACCATGTACCAGATGCGTCGTTTGCCATAAGCGTGGAATACGCAAAGAAACGCGGTACATTTGCAGCACATGCGTTTCTAAGCCTGCGCTTTGCGTTGTTCCCTGTTTCAAGGATTACCATTTCGATGCACAGTTTTAGGCCTACTGTAAAGTAAAGTATGACAGAGAAGTTCAGAAGTAACTGTTTATTTGCCTTGTTGTTATTTACATTTCATATTTACTAACATCAATAATAAATGCTATTTGTCTTTGTAATCCAGTCTTATCAGAATTTCCGATAATTGCGTTGCTGGTTGCCGTGCGCACAGGGCCGCCGCGCCCCGGGGAAAATAATTGCCGCGGTCAATGTATTAATAATGGTAGTGGTAGTAGTAGTAGCGGTAGCAGCAGCAGCAGAAGCAGTAATAATAATAAAAATAATTTAAAATAATAATAATAACAATAGCAATAATAATAATAATAACAATAGCAATAATAATAATAATAATGAGTACGGCTCTGAATTAAAAGACAAGTATAATCTAACCACTGTGTCCTGTGTTAGACGAGTATTGTCATCTTATAAGCAACTAGTTATGTAGAAGTCCCTGAGGGATCATGTTTACCACGGGTATTAAAAAATAATAATAATAATAAGCAATTGCTTAGTTCTTAGAACCTGAGCGATTTTCTACCTTGGACCAAAAAAATAATACTAGTGAATGTTAATAAAAATTAATGATAATAATTAGTATCATTAGTAGTAGTAATAATTGAAGTTGTCTCACTTGCTTTATAATTACTCTTGTGTATTAATGTTGTTATTTACAGTGGCTGATACGTTACAACAGCTGTCACTCGCTGATGTCTTCGTCAAGATGGACAACGAAACACGAAACTTGACAACCAGCTATTGTGTCAATGACGAATGCAAAGCGCAGGACGGTGGCAGATTCATCTACGAGGTTGCGCTTAGCCCATCCTTTCCTCGTCATCCAATCAGAATGCAGTTTGTGTGAGTTGTTCTCTATGCTAACACCCTATTGTCTTAGAATCGCTTGCCTTATTTACCTTTGATGGCCAGACTAGTTGGAATTCTTACAGAAAATGTTCAGTTAGGTTCGTTTGTACTTTGTGATCGTATATATTTCAATGGAAATGATGAACAGTAGACATACTGCTAAACTACTAATAAGAAAACCTGTGCTGCTGTTTATTCCCAGCTAATGTTTTAAGAAACATACATGCTTTTGTGTTAGCTTACATCACAATTACTTCAGAAAAATTTCCTTGCTCTGTTATGTTGCAGAGAGAGAGGGTGTGTTGAAGAGTCCAGACATGAGCTTAACCGATTGAAGAGTGGGTCAGGTCATTCCATGCAGAAAGACCTATCACAGCAAATGACTGTCTTGAGCCAAGGCACACCAAATACGAATGACAAATAGGTCAAGACAGAGTCAGTCAATAGAGCGCAAGGGGCATGAACAGATGTCGCTGAAAGAGGCTCGCGCATTATAATGGGAGAGATATTGGGGACAAGACCAATTTGTGATTTCGAGATTTTTTACTGATTTGTTGTTGCATTTGTTGCTTTTGTTGTCTAGTGTTGATACGGATGATGCTGATGAGGTTGTGTTGTGCAACCAAAGCTTCGTCAAAGATTGTCTCTCCGCTGATTCCGATGAATACGTTATGAAGACTGACGTAAGCATCTCATTCATTTAAAACCACTGACACTGACCCAACTTTAAAGCAGACTGAACATGACTTATTGGTGGTGGTAGTGGTGGTGGTGCAGTGGTGGTGGTGGTGGTGACGGTGGTGGTGACGAAGATTATGTCTGATGCCGAAGATGATGGCCTCAAATGTTATGATGCACTGTAGTTCAATAAAACGATGTACGTTGAATGTGACAGAGCTGAGATTTGAAGCAAGACTGCAGAGGTGAAAAGCTGATGTGTTAATCATGGGCCACAGTACGACCTCTTACTAAGTTGGACATAGCGATATAAATGCAAAGGAAGGGATGACTGACATCCATTCATTAAGAGTTGGGTAAGCCAAATTAAAAGTGGGAAGGTGGCTTGAAGAACCTGTCATTGAACGATGTTGTCTGTTGATGTCACAGGATTCTTCGAACGAGTGGCTGCTACCAGTTGGAGTGTTCCAGGAGTCGAATTTCATCTTCCGAATCCCACTCACGCCGGAGGTTTTGAACACAACCTGTGACGCACCTCACACTGACGCAGGAAACACGTACACTGAGTATGACATCACGTTTGTTCGTCAGTGCACAACAGATTGACATGCGTGGACTGAAATGTATCTGAGGATATGTAGATGTGTCGGCGTATTAATGCATGGAAATGCGTGGTAATTATCTGACTAGAATTTGAATATTTTTTTATTAGAATTTTAGACAGAGTAGCAACTTTGAAAGAGGCAGATGATTTGGTAAATTGAAAATGGCAGATGATTTGATTAATGATGATGCCTTAGGCTTATACCCTATGACTCTGCCCATATGACTCTGCCTTTATCTGTATGGGTGTTTTGTGCTTGAAAAGAGCATGACATAGGCTTGGACATAGCGATATAAATGACTTCCGACCCATCATACGAACTCACCAAAACTCCACCTCTCGCTATCTCCCCACAGGTCTTTCACTCAAAACTGAAAACATTGCTCTTTCAAAAATCCTATCCTGATTCTTCTTCTCCTTACATCCCCCGCCACTTCAACTCTAAACATCACCCACCTTAGCCGTCCATCTATCTGCCTGCCTGACTCTCCGGACTTGACCCGCTGCCTATCGATTTTGTTTTGATTGAGCGCCTGTGAATAAGCTGGTTCCCGCGACTTGGCTTTTGTGGGCGCTGTAGAAGTTTCGAGATTACGATTACGATTACGATAGGCTGACCAAAAATGGGGAAATTTTGCCTGCGTGGGAGGTCTTAGGACATCTTGGCTTGTGACACTTCTTTATAGAGCAAAATTGGGTGCAGAATATCACTTGAGTTTAACTAAGATGATTTTTTGTCAGGCATTTAGCAGTAACAGAAATACGAGAAAAGCCGGTAACTAATGTAAATATTGAAACATTTTATTATTAATGTGGTTTGCTGAAAAGTTATGAATTTAAAACAGTTGTACATGCACATTTTACGTTTGTGACGTTGTAAACATGTTGCTGTACAAATGAGTATTGTAAAAAAAATTATGATCTTACATGTTCATAATATTATTCAGAAAGTGAAATCTTGTACAGAGGAACGATTGATCTTGCATGTTCTTACTTAGAGAGAAATCCTGTAAAAGTTGTGATTGAGAGACAGCCTTGGTTCCAACCATGGTAACAACCAGTTTGATATATATTACAGCACTAGTAGGGCCAGACTTTGGCAAATGTATGTGATGCTTTAAAAATGCGTTTTTGATGACTTACTTGACTATGCGAACAGACTATCTAAATAGCTTGACTGAATATCCTTCTGATGTATGCCAGTAGTATGTATATAGCAAAGCTGTATGGACATCATATTCAGTAGAAATAGATACTTGGTTCATTTTAAATGCATAATATTCACAAATAAATTAAATATTGTGCAAAGGACTTCCTGTCCATCATCATATTCATTGTTGTCATAATTGTGTAGGCCTATTCATCATGACACCTAAAGATCAGCTGAAGCTTAAAATAATTATAGGAAGTCAGAAATAATTGCTGATTGTTATATATTATCGGTATTTGTTGTAATTTATTCGTGATTACTATTATTATCACTTGTGTGCCATGACAAAGTAGCGAGACAAAAAGATAAGTGTATTATTATTAAGTGTAATTACAAGTGGCGTCATTTGACATATGAACCTGCCTGAGGACAGATAACGAACGTAATTACAAAAATTAAACATCACACCGCATTGGATCTCGCAGAATCGCACAGTGAGCAGCTAAGGTCAAGATGCTTTGCTTTCTTGTTTTTAAACAACTTTTAATTGGTTCAAACACTCAAAGACAGGGAATCTGTGGTTTTGTATCAACAACTGGGTAACAATTGGCATTTTTCTAAGTAGCTTTGAGAGTTGACATGATCTTGTGTATTGAATGCTAACATGAAACTGTGTTTTAAATATGTTTACCAGTACTTTGCTGGGATGCTACCAGCAATATGTGTCTAATATTTGGTACTGTTAACATAATACGTTGCATGTATGCATGAGCTTGTGTAGTATAATGCTAAACTTGTGTAACAATGCAGTTTGAATATTAATGTGAAAAGCATGAACGTGTGTAAATTTATTTTAACTTGGAACTACTGTCTTAGCATGAGTGTGAAAAACTTATCTGGACAATGATAGATTAAGTTACTTAAGTGATATTTTATCATGTACTTCAAAGGATATGTACACAATGTGTACAAAGTAGAATAGAGAAAATGCATAGTTTATGATCTACTTTATTGTTTAGCAGAACACTGGCAAACTGCATTGTGTTGTATAATTATGTATGTATTTGCAATGGAGACCATGTTTTGTAAGGGGTCGGCCAACTTTCAAGATGACACAAGGAACCAGCACTCTCTGGACTGGGTTGTGAAAAAGGTTGCTTTTCCTGTAAGCAGTTTCTTGCAAATTTGGCCTAAAAATCAGATATAATTATCTCCAACTAGTTGTACTGCCAGACATGGTCTCCTCTGCTTTCTGCCCCTTGATCTGTATGTCATCTAGTTTTCCTGTTGCGAATAGTTGCAAGGAACTACAAGTGACATTTTAATCGCCAAAGCTAGAGCGCTTGTAAAATTAATGTTCATATTTCTGAAAAAATCGGAAGGCTCGTGTGTCAATGATATATGCACTTTATCATAGAAATAAAGTTACTGAGACTTAAGTCTGCCTCGTCAAACTAGATTTTCTCTGGATGCTTTGGCAGGAGGTAAAATGCAAGGACATCAGCACCAGATGACCTTTCATTCCTTTCTTCACATTTGTTGTTAGTTACCCTCCCTGTATTTGCACGACCTAATTTAATGAATTATGGAATGGACTTGTACCACAAGTTTGCTCCAACTTTCTTTCTGGTAGTCTTTCCTCATCTTTCTCTCTCTCTCTCTCTCTCTCTCTCTCTCTCTCTCTCTCTCTTCAAATCCTGCCTTTTATCTAGGGATTGATTGTACTGGGAACGCTTCTGACAGGCTTTGCCGAGAGAAGCGATTAAAAATAGTCATATATACAATACAATAATGAGGTCTAAATCAGACAACCCCGTTCATCATGCAGGGATAATTGTACTTCTGGATAGGCTCCCTTGATATTGCTAAGTCCATCAAAGAGATTCTAATTGGATCAGAGTCCAGACATATCTTGTTGACTATAGTTGATGTTTAGCCCTTTAACAGCTGTAATACACTCCGTGCTTTTCAAATAGTGATATGTTAACCAATAGTGGCACGCCATGTTCACTAAGTTGCATGCAACGAATTAAAAAATAAGCCGACTGCTGATATTAACATGTTCTAATAGTAACATGATCTCTTTTTTTATATGATGATTACATTCTTAAATAATATATTAATTTCTAAATTTGTCCACCAACGACTCTAATCCCCCCCGCTGCACGAGACCATACGATGTTCCCTCTAATAAATTGCAAGGGGATTTCGTGCCCTCATCTGTTGCTTTTTATGGAACCTTTGCTGGTGCCAATATCTGGCAGTACCAAAAATTCAGTTTGAAACCAGTGTTCTAAAAGCAACAGCGGTGAAGTTTTCTGACTCTAATGAAGTAATTACATATAACAATGCTAGAAGTTGGCAACAGCATTTGGTACAAACTCCTGTCTGCAATTGGCTTACATCTTCCTTCCTTTTTGCAGACGGCCCTTCAAGGCTAAAGCTTGTGGCAAGGGACAACTCATTTCGTCACACATAAATCTCAAACTTTCTGATAAATCCTTTACACGAAAAACATCAGCATCAAATAGTTAAAGATTTAATCCGGACACAATTTACATATGAATGTGTTTTAATTCAGACACGGTTACTTACAAGTGAATCCGTAGTAATTATAGGACAATGGTACGTTGAATGCGTTCACAACATGTAGTTAGGAGATCAGTAAACAGAGATGATCTCTACTAGTGCTATTTACACCATAATTATTCAAACCATAACTGACCATGTTGCTACTCTTGTACCATTTCATATATACTGAGGGATCAGGGCCTAGCCCTTCAAGCCCCTGCTTTCTGAGCCTAGGGATTAATTAATTAAACCAGCAGCCCTATTCAACTCATTCATGAAAACCCAGAACTTTCAAAGTAAAAATATGATTAGAAATGGACAAATGCTGTTCTCAGAAAATATAAAGTAGATAATTATGAACTACCGTTAGTTCTGCACACATTTTAAGCACCACGGTTTGATGAGTAAGCTGTAGTCTGTAGTGTCAACTAGTTGCATGTGAAGGACTTGCCCTAAATCCCTACTCTATACCGCCCCGGGGTTGCTCAAAACCAGCACAATCCATGTTAAGCGAGGAGTGCTCAACCCATTGCCTACTCTGTCACATAAACTCACATATTTGTGAAATGATTCACCATTCTCGTTTTACCTGCATTAGTTATGAGAGCATGCTCAAATGTTGCTCCAATGCTATTTCGACTTCACCTTTAGCCACAGTTAGTTCAATCGTTTTATGAAATGCAGTTAAAGAAGGTTGATTACAGTAGTTTAAAGGGCTTGAACATTTCGACATGGGCTCAATTAAAATGGACAAAAGCAATGCCTCAACAATTTCTTGGTCAATTTGAAGCAGGTATTTTTCCACACACACTAAAATTGACTTGCTCAACTTCTTACAAAAGAATCGTCTGCAACGTTCAACATTTAAATGTGGTTGCGTTGGTTTCTTTTAAACAGGGACGTAACCCGCGTTGGGCTTGGGGGGCTTAAGCCCCCAAACGAAGCTGAAGCCCCTCCATAAAACAAATCAAGCCGTTGTATGCTTACTATAGACTCCCCTGCTACCGCACTCATCATGCTCAAGGCTTAAGCCCCCCCCAAACGAAAAATGATCAGACACATATTTTGTGAGAGTACACTAATATGGTCATTGAAGGATTTTCTAAGCTCTAAAGATATTTTGAATTATGCACAGAAAAAATAGAACAAATTCAACAGCTGAATTGCATGGAAATTATCACTTAACACCCAAAAAACAGATATTTTAGCCCAATCTAAGTGAAGAGGCATTTAAGTGGAAGATCCGTTTTCCATTTCAGTTATATCTTACGGGCTATAATGTCTACCAAAGTAACATTGCCTTTAACTAGCATATTACTGCTGTTACTAGGACTACTAGCAATATCATAAACCCAATCAAAATATCAAGACTCTCTCCGAATTATAGTATAAAATCGCAAATACAAACAAACACTCTTTGTAACTGAAGCTGGACTTGGCAACTGCCCACTAGAAAGAAAAATATTTGGTCCAGTCACAAGAAGAAGAATATCTTGCCGTGATCATGGTCGACATATACATCAACAAACAGACTAAGTTCTCTAATCAAGAATGGAAAAGTGCAAACGTCGCCAAATAACAAAATTACGCATAAATTGAACAGCAAATAAAGCAGGATAACAGCCTGTGAACGAAATTGGAGAGGGTTTGAGATCGTAAATTATTCCTAGAAAGCATACAAGAAAACTGACTTGATAAGCATGCACGGTCATAAATTGGTAGGTGGTAATGCCTAAAAAGACTGGTACCCACTTTGCTAAGGTAAAACTGCAGTTCTGCACTCTGCTTCCAGTGATAAACATGTAAATGACAGCTTTCAACACAAGAAACAATTAGAAAAAAACACAAATGAGTACTTGAAACAAACGAGCAACGTGTGCTGTGCCTTCAACTAACTGAAACGTTCTACTACTAAGCATGCAACAAAAACAGCTGAGATCATTAAATAACTTCAAAAAACACATTCATAAACAACACAAATCCTACAAAAACAATATAAGAAGTTAATGAGAACAAAAAAGTTAATGCAGATCTAACTTTGTCAAAACATATAATTTCAGACTGAGAACAAAAGAATACAACTGTGATAGAGCCTGAGAAAATATTCACAATCTAAAAATTTAATTTCGTGATAAATGTGCTCAGAAGGTAATTAGCCCTGACTAAAAAATAACAGGTTTTGTAGATATTCGCCTTAACCACCTTTAAGCAGACTCAACTACTGGTTGCCCCAAGTAATATCCAACTAACCTCCAATTTCCTTTACTCAGAAATATCCACGACTCTTAGACCCACTGCAATAATGCAATATACATCATATACCATAGATAATACACCACTGTAACTCGCAATCCTCAAAAACAACGATGTACAAACCAATATCTTTACAAATTGTAACTTTCGTGCTGTTTACGATAGAAAACCAAATTTCACGCAAATGTTCAATGAACAATCTAGTGCAACATGCATGCAAGTATGTATGCAAGTATACATGCAAGTATGTATGCAAGTATGCATGTGTGTATGAAGGTAGTTTATATATCAAGACTCTTCATATAGTGTCTTTTAACTACCTCATAAAAGCGCTTCAACAGATACCTGACTGATCTAAACATGTCGTGTGTCGTAAGACAGCCTGAAAATATCTGCTGCAACAATAAAAATGAATGTATCGATAATTATCAAAACCAGCTTAGTATTCTCCTGCACAATCACAGTTATGCAGAGGAAATATCAGATAACTATTCACTATTCTTTGCTTTTGCTTCCGCCTGTTCTCATAATATATCATGATTCATGAATATACAAACAGAGATGATTAGAATTCACTGCAGCTAACACACGATCTGAGAATCTTTAAATAAATAGATAAATGACAACATTTCCTAAACTCGTGATATTTAAGTAGTAAACATTCAGTAGCATATACACACACGCATGCTGGAGAACAAAAGGACTAGCAGGGAACTGACAAAGAAAGACAATAAATAAGTGAAAAGAAGTGCTTGCAATAAAGCAACAGCTATTGTAGCGAATTAAGAAAATAAATGTCAGCTATAAACAACATTTTTTCAGTGTTAGTAGCTCATTAGTATTAACAAACCAGTTTATAAAAATGAACAGCATTTTAAAAGGACATTGATTTATTTAATAAAATAAATAATATAAATAAAAAACAGCTTATAAAAATGAACAGCATCTTAAATGGACATTGATTTATTTAATAAAATAAATAATATAAATAAGAAACAGCTTATAAAAATGAACAGCATTTTAAATGGATATCTTATATAAACATTCTTCAGTTCAATAAATAAAAAGAACACTGATTTATACAATTAAAATTAAATATATTAAATAACAGTCATAAAGAACACACACTTTCATAATTCCAAAAACATTACTCAAAATGAAAGAGACCTGTTGAGAATTTAAACGTGTGAAATCCTACTAACAAGTATGCTAACGATGTCAAACACTGTCTACAATACATGCATAGTAGCCATGCGAGACTATACACAGCCTCAAAACTTCAAGCCTAAAGACAACCTGATAAAGTTCTACCAAGAAAAAAGCGTCTACACTGACTTTACGGTTGGAAGAAAAGCAATCGTTATTTCTTTAAGCTTTCCGAACTGCACATAAATGAACTACGTGCAAAGTCAAGAAACAACATTGACAAAACTGTTCAAACAAGAAAGACCTCAACTACAGATTTAATTGGACAAAGTATCTATGTACAAAAATCGTACATAACTATGTACCCATTAATGTATGTCTTTGCATCCATGTATTCATTTAAATGCATTTTATATTGTAGTATGTATGCATGCTTGAATACTTGTATGTACATACGAGTACGTATATAAGTTTGTAGATATACATATTTAGTAATATCATAGAGCGTTCTAAGTACTGTACAAAAGCACTCTTGCTGTGTTCATGTATGTGTGAGTTGTATATATGTAAGTAAGTATGCATCAATGTACATGTGTGTAGACGTGTATCTAGGTATGTCTCTGGATATTTAAAGAGTGCCTTCTTAGAACTTCGCACACGGTTTCACTTGCTAGCAAATAACATCAACACTTGCAGCACCATAAAACTGACACTTACACTGAACTCGCTACAAGTGCTGGAATTTTTTTGTTACAGCTACTAAAAACCATTATCCATGGAATATAATTTTCACAGAATCAAACAATCTTAAAGACAACAACAGCTGCAACTGTTCAAGCAGAAACAGACAAACAATATTCTAGATGCCAAAAGAGTATAACATCATCAAGAACATTGTTCCTGCATGTACGCTGTAAAACAGCTCTGGCAAATACAGAACAGGACTGACTAGAGCATCAAACAAAAAGCTTACATGTAAATAAAGCCAACACCATTACATAATCACTCCCATGAAAATTTCATTAATTAAATAACTAGACTTCATTCCTGAAACTCTGAAGTCCATTAACGCTTGCCTAGATAAACTGAAAAGAATTGTGTTTCTAACAACCATTAATGCCATATCAAAAACTCAATAGGCAGTTCTACATCAATGCGAAATTTAATTTAAAATATCTTGCTAAATGGTTAGATAAAAAAAACTGACAGAATCGAAAATATCACCTAAACTTTAACCCTTCAATGCAGGAGGGTATAGGATTTCCCATACCATTTACTACCATCTCGGCATTAAAGGGTCAACTGAATCTGACTTAACCCTTTAGCAACCATAGTGTAGTAAATGGCATGGGAAATCCAAACCCTTGGTCGGCATAGGGTTAAAGATCTGAATGAGGACAAAACAAATGAGCCGGGCAACCCACACTGCCGACTCATCATAAATAAGACGAGTGATATCTCACTCACTTTTCAACTCGTGCTTCAACCACGCAGAAATTCAAAATACAGACGTCATAAAAACAAAACAGAGCGGCTCAGTTAAAGCCACAGAACCATCAAACATTTATAAGCAATAACTAAAAGTAAACAGAATTTGAAGTTATGCAACAAAATCACAAATTTCCTTTAGTAGCTCGGCATATATTTAAAGGTAGAAGTATGTATTCCAGTGTTTATTAACATCTCAGAGCCTTGTCAGGGCAATCGACATAGCCCACCTCAATTATCAACACTTTGGACTGACATTACCAAAGCAGCACTGGGGTATTTCTTTAAAGAGTGATAGTAGCACGCACAGTTATGGGGATGATCTTCCTGTGGTCTAAAAGATATATTCCTGATAAGGACATAAACAGTTACAGCAAACCAAACACCTTTCAACCTCCATGGATAACAAAATCATCGAAGTCTGAGTTCACACAGATCATCTCATGCTCTGTGGACTGCTAAACTACTTTAAAGTAGTCAATGCCCATCACAGCTACATTCGCTCAACGCAATCTACAGCCTTGCTCCTTAGTCATTGTCCTCTAAAACAATGACACACCAGAAGGTCACGTCAAAACAAGAAAAAGCATTTGACATTGCAGCCCATCTCCAAAGCGATACGAGTAAACAACACACT
This sequence comes from Lumbricus terrestris, assembly GCA_949752735.1. Lineage (NCBI taxonomy): Eukaryota > Metazoa > Annelida > Clitellata > Crassiclitellata > Lumbricidae > Lumbricus > Lumbricus terrestris. The sequence continues at coordinate 16,593,041 of OX457037.1, read as the reverse complement.
TGCTACAACCTCCCACTGTAAAACCAAGACAGGTTATAATAGAACATATCAAAAATCATGGATTAGGAACCATTACAAAACATCGCTACTCAAAGACGTTGGCAAGCTGTATCAAAACCGAGCAACGGTCGCAAAAGAGAAAAACTACAAACTGGCTCCCACTGACAAACCTCAGGTGCTGGCTTTAGCAAAAAATATCGCATCAACCGTGCTAGACAACCTATACCGACAGCTCAACATGACACACGAAAACAGACAGACAGACATACACACACACAGAGACATACACACACAGACAGACAACCAGACATGCAGCCAACAGTGGACCATGAAATGAAGTCCGGAAAAACCAAAACATAGCAGGACCGCTCGCCTAATGAGCGTCTTTCTAGCGATATGGCTACCTGGGCAAAGCGGTTAACTAAGGACGCTGCTGGGTCTGCTCACGGGAAGGCGGCAGGTCAACAGGTCGCAGGTCATGCAGGTCAGAGTTTGAGGTCACGGCTGCTGCTCGTCGTGCTGTTGCTCGGAGGAGCAGCGTCTGCTCCAGGAGCGCGTCGACCGTTGACGAGTCCTTGTGACGACTGGTTGTTCGACGGCTTCTTCTCGAAACACTGCAACAGGCAACACAACGATTGCAACGATGGCAACGAAAACCAAACAGCCGCTTAACATAATAGTTCGCGAACATCTTGAAGTGAATCTTCAGCCAAAAGCACTATGGTAATGTAGAAGCTCTTTGACCAGTTGCTCACCATGTCTAAGTAGTTTAGCAGTGCACACAGCATGAGATGATCTGGGTGAACTAAGATTTCCTTGATTTTGCTATGGAGGTTGAAAGGTTTTCTGGTGTTTGATTTGCTGTAACTGTTTATGTCCTTATCAGTAATATATATTTTAGACCACAGGAAGATCATCCCCATAACTGTGCGTGTACATGCTTCCATATGAGGAAGAAAGTTAAGAAGCGATTTCTAAGAAGCCTTTCTTTCTGACTAGGATGATTTCTCTAAAGCACACAAACAAGTGCTCCAATGCGCACAATTCAAATGCAACTTATTTAAGACAAAACAAAACTACTTGGACTACACGCGTATTTCTAGAGCTATCAGTAGTAGTTTATTGTTTAAATCGATTAAAAGCAAAAATTCAGTTTTAAAGATAATGGCTTTTTCGCAGCTACATTTGAGCATCTTGAGCGACGGTAGATCATAACTACCGCAAGCAATATAAACAATTGCAATATCGAATCGATTAAAAAAAGAATATTATTCTATTGAAATCACGGTTGATGTTTAGCGTACATCATCCGTAGGAGTGGGTGACATCCGGTCCATGGAATTGTACGATGAGGAAGAGCTGTTGCTCGCCAGGTCGGAACTGATCCGTCTCGCGGTTGCAGGGCCACGGTTGACCGACATCAACATCGATTGGAACAACTCACAGAGACGCTTGAAGCGCCTCGATGGACCTGAACAACGGAAAAAATCAGACGCAATTCATTCATTCATTCGTTGGACTTAAATAGAACCTTGTCAAGAAACCTACTCAGGATCACTCCCAGCGACAGCGAAAAAGACGTGAGAGATTTATGAAATAACAATATATTGATAAAGGTAGCTGAGGAAATGTTAAATAAATCGTTCAAAACAGCCAAGAAAAAGATAAGTCACTTAGGCCAGGGCTAAGGCAGCTAGTGGTGCAAAGTGCTAGCAATTTCATTTTTGCAGCCTTTGTATAATTATGAGCGCAGGCAGTCAGTCCTTTCCCTCACCATCTCATCTTCTCACCGACAGTGAGAAGATGAGCTGAGTTTGCTAGTTGGCACAGATCGAGTAGAAATCTCAACACAAATTTCTACACAAAACTACATATTATTATACAATTACATAAGAACAGAGGATAGACCTGAGATAAAAAAAATTAAAAAGCTGGTAAGCATGTAAGCAACATGGCAAGGTGAATGGCAAGCCAAATAGTAAATTAAATGGCAAGCTAGTTTGTCAGCCAAACGGTAAGCCAATTGGAAAATAAACAATGAGCCAAATGCAAGTCAAATGTTATGTTAAATGGCAAATCACTTTGCTAACCAAATGGCAAGCCAATTGGTACCTATAATTAATAATCCAAAACATACGCTAAATATGGAAATCAAAATCACCCAGATGGTAAGTAAGATGGTAAGTCAGTTCATAAGCGAAACTAAATGGTAAACCGAATCATACCCGATAGAAGAGTAAACGTGAGGCAGTGTAGCTGTGATTCCTCAGCCCCATCTTCCTCGTCTTTTCGAACTGGTGCCACGTCCACCTGCAGACGAATGTTACGCGTGAACACCGATGAACTTCCTGTACGCCGGTACTCTGCTCGAAACGAAGTCGGCGACACGACACTGTGACTCAAGTCCGGCATCTGAAAATCAAGTCATTTTCTATAAATAGCAATAATAATGTGTGAATAACAAGTAAATAATAGTAAATAGCCTAATCCAGTAAATAAATAGTAAAAATTAATTAATTAAATACAACACCGTGACTCAAGTCTGGCATCTGAAAATCAAGTCATATTCTATAAATAGTAATAATAAGTAATAATAATGAGTGAATAACAAGTAAATAATAGTAAATAGCCTAATCCAGTAAAAAATGGTACAAAATAATTGATTAAATACAGCACTGTAACTCAAGTCTGGCTTCTGAAAATCAAGCCATAGACTATAAATAGTAAATCACAAAAGTACTAATAATAAATAATTTAGTAAATAACCTAATCCAGTAAACAACAACACCAATAACCATAACTGATTAACTTAAGCAATAAGCAATTTATTCATCAAACCAATGTAAACAACTACATACAATGATCGAATTCTAAGGACAAGATCAATGATCAAATTTAATCAAATCAGAAGAATGGAGTGCAAATTTAAATAATACATTCCATCAAAAATTAACGATTAAATTTGAAGGACATTGACTTACGCAAAGAAACGCATGAATAAGGTCGGCCTTGATCTGACCGATGTTCTTGTCCTTGATCATAATAAAACAATGCTCTTCATGCTCTGTTCCCATCAGCGCTCCAAACCAGGACTTTTTTGTAAACCTAGACCAGTACATCAAACGGTTGAGAACAAAATGCTTAAGAAAAGGATCAACACATTTTCAACCTACCTGAATACAATACAGTCTCAAAAAGTGAAATGTGAACTTATCAAAACTAATCAACTATCAAGTAAAAATGCTAAAGAGTCAACTGTAAGACTCCTGTGAAAACCAAAGAGTTTCTGTAGTAACAGTCAGACGGTTCAAGCCAGAGTGGACTAGAATCATATGGGAACTTACTCAACGGGTTAGAGTCAGATGGTTAGAAACTTACTCGCTGGATGATTCGCCAGCAGAATTCGACAAGTCCTCACCAGATGGAACTAGCAAACAAAAACCGACATCACCAATTCACCATGTATCACATGTAAAATTTCATTCACGTTTATTTTGTAACTGGATAAAATTCACAAGGTGAAGACAGTTTCTTGTGACTGCTTTTCACATACAGTAATTCGTTTCACTTTCTTTCTCATCATTTGTTCAACTTCCTTTCAAAGAAATGATCAAAAAAGTATGTAATGTAATGTAGTAATGTGCTAAAGCCTGCTAAAAATAACACATGAACAATTAATCCCTAAGTACTTCACTAACCACATTTCAGCTGTAAACGTGTTGCAGCTAGTCAACCAAATTCATACTAAGTGAATATAATATACATAGTTTTACACACACACATATATATAAATATACAATAATATTATACATAATTATGTATATATATATATATACAGTTACGTCCTAACCAGCGACGACAGAAACTCGTAGCATACCTTGAAGCTTTTTCCTGTGAAAGCGTGGTGAACCAAGGAAGCTGTTTTTGATGGTGTGCAAGCGCGACCTCCAGGCGGCCGACCCGACGGAAGGAGATCCAGGTGGAGTGGCCGCCGCTGGGGTGTCGGAAGTGGACGTCTGGAGCTGGGAGCTCTGGCGCATCACGAGTCGTGGACTGGTCGTCGGAGATGCAGGGGTGCTACAGTTCTGAAGACTGTTCTTACGACGACTGCAACAGAACAGCAGCAGTAGGAAATCTCATGTAAAGGAAGGTAATGTTGCACTACATTACAATAAACTCAGCCACTGGTTGACTCTGCCAGTGCCAAGTCTGGATAAAGGAGGAGGGCGTCGTTAATGGTCTTTGTTACCACACAGTGACGTTAAACTGCAACTACACATACTACATTACATTACTTACTTAGTACTTAGTCCTTCCCGTGCAGGTCTGCACATCGGGCAACACATCTCTGTTGCGCTGTTTCTATTGCACATGGTATTTTTTACTCGGGTGGGTTGCAAGCCCACCGCGGAACCCTCCTCCTTTATCCTGGGTTGGGACAGGCACAGGATATCCTAAGATACCCTGAGGCGGAGATCACATTATGTTAGCTGCATTATATTTTTACTGGTGTACAAGACAAATCAAGAAACTACCTTTAATACTGAAACAACATCTGCATAATTTCTAGAGCTGGAAGCAGTACTCAGTTTATTTTTCAAACTATTTGTTGTAGCAGTCAACAACTTACAGCTGTTGCACGGTCAACGCACGTCTCGGTGCAACCGGTGAACCTTCGCTAAGACTTCCAAGTGACAGACGAGGTTGACCGTTGATGTGCTGCAGCTGGACGACGTCCACTCTCTTCCGTGGCGGGTCAGCTGGAAAAGCAAACAACGTCCATCAGGATAAGTGCGGAAATCAAACGAAATTCCAATTGTATTGTATTTATAAATTTATGAAGTGACTCAAAGAAAAGAAAGTAGTTTGACCGAGCGAAAAAATGCGCTTTAAGTATCAGTTAATAATAATAATAATAATTACGACAATTTAAATGGCACAGTAACACAGTCATGCCATTACAAGGACGCCTTACAAAGCAACTAAAATGTGGGATAAGCCCTAGCGAACAAGTATGTTTTTTTAGCATGGATGGCATGGAACACATCAGTTAAGAGCAATGCCATCAGAATCGAATCTTGCTATGTAGGCCTACTATACTACGGTAACTGGCTTGTTCATGGGAATTCCATTAAAAGCACAATGCGCTACAACGTAAATTCTGATATAATGCGTTTGAAACAAGCCTGAACATTACCTTCATGAGCGTGAACTTCACATTATACGTCATTGTAAACATCTCTTTACATCACATTTCCAACCACTGACTAAATTTCAGTCTGCACTCAATTCCAAAATTAAAGCAAGCATAAACTAATGATCAATTTATTATAGTGATCGTGCAAAAGAATACATCAGATGAGAGGAAACGACCGCTTCTAACCTGCTTCTGATTTTGACTTTATCTCCTCTTCATCTTCGTGACTCGGTTTACGTAGCTTTCGATCCAGAAGAAGAAAGTAGATCACTTTCTCCGTGTTATGTCTTAAGAAACGTTGACACAAACAAACGATGACATCAATCAAACAAACGATGACATCAGTCAAACAAATGATGACATCAATCAAACAAACGATGACATCAGTCAAACAAATGATGACATCAATCAAACAAACGATGACATCAATCAAACAAATGATGATATCAATCAAACAAACGATGACATCAGTCAAACAAATGATGACATCAATCAAACAAACGATGACATCAATCAAACAAACGATGACATCAGTCAAACAAATGATGACATCAATCAAACAAACGATGACATCAGTCAAACAAATGATGACATCAATCAAACAAGTGATGACATCAAACAAACAAATGATGACATCAATCAAACAAACGATGACATCAGTCAAACAAATGATGACATCAATCAAACAAACGATGACATCAGTCAAACAAATGATGACATCAATCAAACAAACGATGACATCAGTCAAACAAACGATGACATCAATCAAACAAACGATGACATCAGTCAAACAAATGATGACATCAATCAAACAAGTGATGACATCAAACAAACAAATGATGACATCAATCAAACAAACGATGACATCAGTCAAACAAATGATGACATCAATCAAACAAACGATGACATCAATCAAACAAACGATGACATCAATCAAACAAACGATGACATCAAACAAACAAATGATGACATCAATCAAACAAACGATGACATCAGTCAAACAAACGATGACATCAGTCAAACAAATGATGACATCAATCAAACAAATGATGACATCAATCAAACAAATGATGACATCAATCAAACAAACGATGACATCAATCAAACAAACGATGACATCAATCAAACAAACCATGACATCAATCAAACAAGTGATGGCATCAAACAAACAAATGATGACATCAATCAAACAAGTGATGACATCCAACAAACAAATGATGACATCAATCAAACAAGTGAAGCATGATCAACGGCCGGAAAGACTATACAGACAATCTGCCTTACACCTGTCCAAGAGGTGACTTCATCAAACATCAACGATGTATCTGTTGTGTATACGTGAATGGATTCACGCATATTATACATCCGCAAGTGCATGCATATCTGCATGTATCCGACAATTCAAATCTTGTAGGTGACAAACTAAAACGTGGCTATCTAACAAAACAAAAAAGATGTGACTTCAGGTGAGGATCAAAAGTGAACAAACACAAGACAAAAACGAGCACTGATTACGTAATCTGACAACCCTGTTGTGTTCTATTGTTTTTCTATTCGTGGCACTATAGAAGTTATTATTATTACCAATCAGCAACTTCTAGAATCAAGAGCACCGACCAACAATCGTGCCAAATCCAAACCACAATCATTGTGGAGAAAAAGATAAGTTGCAACGAACAGTTATTGGATATTATGATAAGTTTTCAGTTCAGCGTGAGATCACATAATGTGATGTCCTACTTGGAGCTGAGTAGTTCGCTGACAAGTTTCTCTTTGTCTTTGAAGCACTGCAACGAGTTCATTGTGCTCAGAACATCGGCGTCTATATCTTCCACCGACGGTATCACAGAAGTCTAGAAAAGAGAAGAACAGGTGTCAGCATGGATAGACATTGAACAACTGAGATGAATGTGAACCAATAGCAACAAAATTATCAGTCACGGAACATTATCAGCATCGATCATCATCATAATTATTATTTATAACTAATAAGTAATAAAAAAATCATGATTGTTTTGACAATTATGATAACACCAGCATGATCACTTAACCCCACATCGTCATCATCATCATCATTGCCATCATCATCATCATCATAATTATCCTGGTAAGCATTGCCTGATTGGTAACAATAAGGATAAATACAGAATAATCAATAATTGAGAACGGTTTTCAGCATCGTTCTTTACATGGCAATTCAAAATAGCAAAACAGCGGATCAGTCATTATCTCAAGAACAAATCTCAATTCAAAACTGGTCTGAATGCATTTTCAAACAATAACTCGTGCGAGTAGTATCTGGCCATATGGCTTTCAAGGGGAGGGCATTATTGGTCCAACAGCTCCTTAACTAACTAGTATAGCCAGTGTATAAAACATACACCAGTTACATCAAGCATCATTTAGTTTCTTGCAGGTAGATGTCAGAAGCCCCCTACATAACGTGTCAATATGAATTTTGGGGTGAAAATAGATCTGGAATATGGCATCAAAATCAAGTTCAGCTTATCAACCAATTACAACACAATTCTCATATAAGACACTATTTACATAGTTCTTCTTATTTTACATCTATATAGTTTTTTTATCATAATGTTTAGGACAACTAGGCCAATGAGCCCAAATTATTGTACTCAGCCAACCAAGAACTTTAAGAAACAATTGAACAGGATGGATTCATGCTGAACATTTCCCAGATAAAGGTTGACGGTCAGATAACTTGGTGTCTGATAATAAATATAGTCGTGCTCGTCTGAGATAGAATATTATTAAACAGATCACAGTTAAAAGATTATTAAGTATTGTTGTATCACAGGATCTTAAAACGATCTCAATATCACAACTAAAATAAAATGTACAAAATCTAGATAAATCTACTTTAGATCACATAAAAATGTCTAAACCAAAGACAAAAAAGATAACACAAAAGTTCAAAATCATTCAAAAACAATCTTCAAAACATCGACGACACCAAATGCTTAGAAATAAAAAAATAAAAAAACACAATCAAACCACTGAACATTTTTATTTTACATCACAAAAAAACAACCCCCAAGCCACAAAGACTACGAGAGACAAGCAGTGTAAAAGACACCGGTCACAGCACAACTCAACCGAGTTCATCAAATGAAATTCATGCAAGCAATGACATCGTGAAATGAATGGCAAGCCGAATAATAATAACACAGGTGAAAGGCACGAGCACAACAAGACAACACACGTGGAGGGGATGGGGATAGTGCAGCAACATGACACAACAGACAACAGACAGTGGACAGATCATCATCATCATCTGATCGAATATACCTGAACAGCCTGTGACATTGGCAGCTCTAACTCTAAAGAGCCCTGGTCCCTGGATTGACAAAGAACATGTTAATATGATTGACAGTCATTCGGATTTTTGTTAAAACAACTCTGCAACATTTCACCAACAGCATCAGACACGTTCAGAACACGTACCTAACGACTGTGATATTTTGTTAATGGGGCTATATAAACTCAATGGAACCGTTATGTGGTGCGTCCCGAAACAGCGTGCTCCATAAAAAAATCGTAAATCAAGCAAAAACAGACCAAATATCAACACAGAACAGTTAGCAAAGCACTGGATGCTACTGGAGACAACAAAATACACTGAACATCAAAAGAACACCTGAGCAACTACCTTGCCCAAACAGAGCATTCACTCAGCTTTAATTTGGTATTTCACTTTTGTTTCTAGGTGCAATAGGAGCTGAGATAGAGCAGTTTAAACCTCGTCCGGTCAGTGCAAATCGGGTCGTTTGGGTCAAGGTTCAATGACCCATATCTGAAAAATTGGTTGACCCAAAAATCTAGAATTTTGGTTTTGAGCATTTCTCATTGGGTTCTACCATCTTGCCAAATTTCTTCAAAATCCGAGATGGTCATGAATGCCGGAACACTGTGATGATTTGTCCTGGAATGACCCTATACACAAAAGTGCCTGAGAAGGATCAAAGGTGCTGTTTGCATACTAACTATTGTAACCCATGAGTTGCGGCTTTCAAAACAGTGCAATTTGTTCATGCAAGAAAAATTAACTTTCTACAATAGTGTGTGTTCAGGTAGCCTAAGTATGCCTACTAGTATGCTTCTCAGTTGCTATGCATGCTTTAATGCGCTTAGTTGAGTTTGGGATTCCGCAAGAAAATATCAGGACGTGAAGGGTTCCGTGGCCCAAAAACTTTGGGAATGCCAATGCCAACTGTCATAATAATAAATGGCCAACAGTCGTAATAAATATTTCTGCTAAATTTCAATTAGGTACTTCGAGTCTCCCTCTGCATTTCTTACCATTAAGAAAATTAAGTCCAAGACGCAAATTTTAGCAACAAGTCTTTAAAAATGACTAAGTAATCATGCCCCAGAAAGACCCAGCCCTTCAACATCAACACAAAACACACAACCAACAAGTACAGGCCACCAGCAAAATTCCACACATCGAAAATATGAAATCCCCAAAGTTACAACTTGCTAAAAAAATGACTATAAAACAACCAGACAACCCATGAGTATAAATGTCGATAACTTCTAAAGAAGAAATACTTTCATTCCCATTTGGTCAGTAGGAATGCTTAAAGTCCATTTTATATAGATATATTGGCAAGACCAATAGACTATAGGCCAAAATGCATAAAATCACGGCCAAAAGAAAACACTGTAGACACTGCCATGCTACATCAAAAATAACTACGCACAGAAACATGCTAATTGTGTTTCACATGTTAAAAAATACAACACGCATACTAAATATCACGTAATAATTCGAGCTGAAAATGTCAAAGAAAGACAAAAAGGCAGTCCTAGACACCATAGCAAAAAGTCTAGAGTACCTGCACGATTTCTGTCATAGGTAATTCTAAGTCAATGTCGTGTTTAGAGCCCCTAGAATAATAGCCAGACGTCACCAGTGGTGTTTAGAACACGAAACACAGTCTCCACACATAATCATGCATTGTACAATGTACATACATAGTCATCGTTGCACATCACACAGTACTACGTTCACAAAACCTCCATGCGCTGAAACTTGGCTATCTCACACAAAATCTTAGAACTGCATGATATGAGACAAGTCATAATTTAGCTTGAAATAGTCAACATCGATAATTATGCCGTAAAATCACTGTACATTTGTTACACAACTATAAATACTGGCCACACAACTTCCTGCTTCACGACAACATATGGTAAATATACATGTAAGCAATGTTGAGCATTATAAAATGTTATTCCAACAAATTGCAATAATTTATTGGACATAAAACTGATAATTACAAAGACCACATAAAACAAAATTGGCAATTAACTAAAAAAATAACAGACTTAACACCGGTTACAGAAAGCAACTATAGGATAACAGAGTTTTTTAGAACAACTAAAGCACACAATTACACTGGGATTGGCTCTATATGGTTTACAGAATAGCTTGCAAAAGCTGCCAATCCTAAAACACAACTTTTCAGACTGGTCAGATAAAATATTCCTAATTGCTGCAGAATTCTAGAATACTTTGGACAAATACGGATAGAGTAAACTAATCACACATGCACAAACACAAACAAAACACACACACACAAGCACACACAGCAACCGGCAAGAAGACATACACAGACACAAGCAAACACAGTAGGAAACAAAACTCAAAGCAGGAACCAGCCAATGACACAAGACTGGTGCAGCACACACACTTGTCAATGACACACTTGGTGCAAAGTTAAATATTACGTGAAGGAAATGAACCAGCTTCGAAAACATGAAACACGCTGTTGACACTGTTCAAATGGGAAACAAAGCTCTTGTCCTAGCTCGAAACTAACTGATCATCCTTTTCTGTATATTACACGATCCCATAATTTGATAGTGCACTTCCTGTGAAGCTCATCCGTGCACAGTAAACTACTAAGAGCTCTATAAGCACAATGGGCTCTTAGCCTCAAGCGAAAGTCAAGGTTGCTAAGAGAGTTGTGAATACGAGGAAGTAGAGAGTCCAGATGGAGGAATAAGCAACTGCAACTTGAAGGCGGCTTTTTCTCTGTACACATGTTTGTTGTTAATGCATCCATATGATGGTGGTGATGATGATGATGATGATGATGATGATGATGATGATGATGATGATGATGATGATGATATGTGTGCCCATGCTTTCATGGTCATGCCTTTTAACTTTGTTGGTTGCCCAATCATTTCTAGCACACTCTCATCATAAAAGTATTAAAGAGACAAAGAGTCAAATGGGCAAAAATAGTCAACAAGTAACTGACTTCTTTCCATACATAGATGACATGTTTAAATGCTATTCATTGAAGAAATTTATACACCTAAAGTCCTAAACTCAAATTAATAGCTAAAATGAATAATAACCACGAATTCGCATGAATTAAAGAACAATTGAAGCCTTACAAGCACACCGCTATAATGGCAGCATAGAAGTCGTAATTCATTCATTCATTCATTCCAAGAATATATATTATACGTATCAACTCTTCAAGAGACCTACTCAGAGACATTACATTATATTTGATTAAATTCCAATAAGCCTGCAAATGAATAAATGTCATCTAGAAGCAAACATCCCACGGCTGGTGAAAGATCGCTTTCAATTTGCAAGTAGCCATCTCTGCATATATATCTTTTTATGCGCTCAAACAACATAGGATATCGCATGAACATGTAAGACCAGCCAAATGTAACCAATAAGCTGAAGACTGCAAGTGAATGAATGGGTAAACTTACGCGACAACCCAAGCATGACTGTGTATCTGTTCAAGCTGAAAGAATAAAGAAAGTGCATTTTAAAAGTAAGTCAAGTACACTCCATAATAAGACCAGTTGTCAGACAGAACTTTGTTTGGCAAATGCCAAGGTAAATTTTAAAAAATGATAAAATAGATAAAAAATGATAAAATAGATAAACAAACAAAGCCTGCGAAGGACAAACATGACCCAGATCTGTTACCACGAACAGACAAAAAGAGGGCAACATCAGCTGGGCAAAAATAGACAAACGGCAAAAACAAATTTAAGCAGCACAAACCTTGAAAGAGTGAACAGTCAGAGAATGCCGTACCAAATGGTATCACCTCATTTTGCTTCAACTTCAAGTAATCAAGAACAGGAACCTATTCCTAAGTTGCCTTGTTGTAAACAAGTAGTAGTAAACTGGTTATAAACAAGTAGTACTAGTAAACTGGAAGTATATTGGTATACTGGATGTAGGTAACTAGAAATATGCTGGAAACCTGGAAGTATATTCAGGCAATGGAAGTTCTCAACTGAAACTATGCTGGTAAACTGGAAGTAGGTAACTATCAGTATGTTGCAAAACTGGAAACATATTTGGACACTGGAAGTAGGCAACTGGAAGTATGCTGGCAAACTGCAGTTAGGCTGCTAGTAAACAGCGAGTAAACTATTGTGAGCCGGTAAACTGGAAAACTAACAGTGAGTCGTTTCTGAGGATCGACTTCGATCATTCCACGAAGAAGGTTCTGACAGTCAGGTGGAACGAAATGTGGAATGTGGAAAACGCCGCGTTTCACCTTCTCCAGCAATTGCCGTAGATTATCATCATCAAATGGTAAGGCACCCTGCCGTGGAAAACATGGAAAACAATATCTCTCTCACTAATTATCATTCTCATAAATAAACAATAAGAAGTGGCGCTATATAAATTCTCCTATTACGATTACCATTATTAAACTTACATCACAACCATTAATTATCATAACCATTATCAAAATCTTTGTTGATGTTGCTATGTTCATAATCAACTTTTATTGCGTAAGAACCTTAAACAACATTTGCTAATAGGATTTTATTTTCATTTTTTGCACAAAATATTTTCATTGTACAACACTGTCCAGAAATGTCGACATTCTGACAAAAAAATAATTAAATATACCAGATTGTAATGCATCAAGAAACAAAGCAATAACTCTCCTATAAGATGTCCTGTGATAATGAAGTCCTTACCACCAGAAGTGCATAAAGTATAACCCCACTGCTCCAAACATCTGCCCTGCGACCATCGTATTTTTCACCCTAAAAAGAAAAAACAAAATGTACTCACAACATCAATTTTGTGGTAAGTAATTGGAAAAAATAAGAAGTTTTATCAGACTTTCTCAATATCAGCATGCAAGCAAATTCAGAAGAGCAAGACCCACTACAAACTTCGTAAACAATGACTGACGCTAATTTTTGTGAATTTTCATGAATACCACCTCTTTTCGACATAAGTTACGTTACAGTGCTACATTAATTGCTTTATCATAACGGTCATTAAAATAACCATAACACAGGCTACACTAAGTGTAAGCAGGAGCAACAGTCTTAGGAAAAGGAAAAGGAAGAGAGGAAGACCAAGAAAGAACTGGAAGGAGACGATCTCCAAAGACCTCACGGACGGAGGACTGACGTGGGAGGAGGCTGCCGGAGCTGCTCAGGACAGAGAAGGATGGAGGACCTGTATCGCCCAATGTGCACACAGCACGTGGAGGGACTAAGGTAAGGCCTGCGAAAGCTACACTACATCATATTTGCTACGAAGGTCTGACACCCATTTTAGTTGGGAAACGCAGTCACAGCGTGGCTTCCATAAGGTATCATAATCAATATTATAATCCACATGATCCATCAACATCAAAAGCAGATGAATGCAGATAAGCTACGTTATCTCTTACCCTGATTACTTCTGGGCATGCATAATGAGGAGATCTGAAAAACAAACAAGAAATCATGAATACAAAAGATGGAAATCCAAACAGCTGCATGCTTAGATGTTCATCACAAATAATGCGATGTACTGAAAACAGCTTAGTTTGGTTTGACGTTAGTTGAATGTGATGTTGGGTTACAAATTTATAAACAATGTAGAAAATGAAAATAATCTCAACTCCATGAAACAGAAGACAGACATGAAATGCAGCAATACAATATGCTACAATAATAAAAAATAATAATAATAACAATTAAAACAATTCATATGGCAACGTAACACAGCCATGCCCTTACAAGCATGCCTACACTTCATGCCATGTGTACAGCTCGTAATTGAATCTATTGCAACACTTAAAATGAATCACTAGGCTTTGCATTATATAGCATCTGCTTTCTACTTTAAAAGCAAGGAAGCGTTGAAGAAGCAGCACAGCCATGTGGCTAATTGCATCCATCAGCTAAGTACCTGTTCTGAATGGACCCCACTACCTGGGTCAAACTTAGCAAAAACGTTCAACCCATGATGCTTATAAGAACACATTGGAGAATATATAATTCACCATGGAAGTCAACATCCTGAAGAAGAACTGACGCTTACCCACAGCTGGTTTCCAGCATCGATCCTTCCACTTGTAATGACGCCATTCCAAAGTCGGCCACTCGAATGTTGTTCTTTTCGTCCAGCAGAAGGTTCTCTGGTTTCAAGTCTCTGTGACTGCAACGGAAGAAAGAAAGGAACACTCCAGAAAGAGACAGAAAGAGTTTCATTTCATTTCACAACTTTAACTAAATTTTCAACATTAATAAATGTATCCAGTTCAATTTTTAGAAACCTATAAGAGAGACTTGATTGTTCTAACTTACTGGCATCGTCTGGTTTCCTGCACCTACGAGACTGACATAGCCCTTCTCCAGTCAGCTTCCATTTCTGGCTAAGGTGCCACTTAAAATGATGTTCAGTGATTGGCGTCTCATGCATTACAATTCATTCGTTTGTTTCTAGTATTTACATAGCACCTCTTCAAAGAAACTACTCAGACATGTTTTCGACTTCATCACAGTCGAGAAACAATATTAAATATAATAAATTAATATAATATAAAATGCATGAAACCAAATTATAAAAAGAAGCCTTGCACAGAGTATGCAAAAGAGTTTTGTCCTCACCAAATGGAATGGCTGTGGCAGAAGTCCAGGGCCGATATGATTTGCCGGAAGAATTTCCGCGCCTCTTTCGGCGTAAGACGGCCTTTCTTAACAAGATAATCAAAGAGCTCACCACCACAGACGTGCTCCAAGACAAGATACCTAGCAATGTAAAACATCATAAATAAATAAAGTATGATCAAAACTTAATGAAACAACATACCTGCCCTATTCAAACAAATAAGCAAACTGTGCATGTGCCACTTATGCAAATGTGCATATACCCATGAACTCGAATGTATGTATGCATAGATTTGTAAGTATAAATCTACAATTTTACATAACAACGCTTCAGAACAAACCACTGCTTCTGAGCACTTGCATATATTGCCAATACCTGTAACAATATTGTAATGCAAACATAACATACTAAAGTGCTTTTCAGATTCTGATTCAATGACTTTACAAGCATCCAGGTACGGTAGGCAACAGTAAAAAAAACTAAATTAAATTTCAACTTGGTGAATTGGTTATTCAGGCAGTTCCTAGACAACTCTGATGCTAATACTACAAGAGGCAATTTTTAAATTCTCATAAAATTATATACGATATGATACGACTAAGAGTTCTTACACTTCATTAACTGCACAGTACCTCAGTCAGACAGAAAAACTTAAGTTATCTGAAACATGCTAATGTTCAGCTACATATGTGGGGCGCAGTGGTGTAGTGGGTATGTTCGTTGCCTTGCAGCCGAAGAGTTGCAGGTTCGCATCCACCTCAAGCCACCTCGTAGGGACCTTGGGCAAGTCCTTCACAAGCAATTGCTAAGCGCTTCAACGTGAAACTCTGATTCAGTGTCTGCAATGTAGCCAGGAGCGTTTCTGAGTAGCGCAAGTGCACATACAAACGTACGGTGCATATGCATAAACATATGATCATACACAAGACATACTCACAGGTATTTCTTGTTTTCGTAGATGTCATACAGACCGAGAACATGCGGGTGCTCAATCAGCTTCATAATGGCTATTTCCCTTTCAACCTAAAGCCAGAAAAAAATCAGGAACAATCGGATGAAATTCAATTCACCGACATCTCAGCCAACAATCCAGCAGAATAGACAGCAACAAAACACTCACTGCACTGCAAACAGGCCTTATATCAAGATCTGCAACAGTGCTACAAGTCATAAAGCCAACCTAATTGCTTCAGCCCAACAATCTAAAAAATCACCCATTCAATCATTCCGAGAATTTATACAGTGCACAGCAGTGCTTTCACCTTGAGATGATTCTTCTTATTAGGTAATTTCTATACAGGCACGTGAACAAGTTACAATGACTTTATAAGCATCCAGCAGGCAACAGTTAAGCAAGCGTACTATTCTTAAATAAACTGACCCCCATATGCCCAGTTAATAATGTGTCTCACCTTCAAAAGAACAGATTCACTGAGTTTCTCCCTGTTGACAATTTTAATTGCAACCTTCTTTCCAGTGACACAGTGTATTCCAAGTTTTACCAAACCTACAAAGCAGAACAGGTCAGTAGTGTGGCTCATAAATCAGTCCATAAACAGGTTTATACATTCAAGAAAATAAACAAGCTCCGTCCGATTTGTCACTGAGAAAGTCGTCGGACTGGCCTTCGTGAAAGATGATGACATTCACTCAGCCATTAATCAAAGCCATTAACTCCCACTGAAGATAACCAATTGTTCTAAGAATTGCAGCATTTCATTTCTGCTTTTAAATATGATGCATCCTACACTCTGCTCGTCTACTTTAAAGACCTGCAGTGCTTCATAACTTCCGTAGAAAGGCTTAAACATGCGCTATACAAAACGCACCGGTCTGTCCTTTGCCGAGGGTCTTTTCCAGGCGAAATGGTCCCACATACTGCTCCTCCCTATGCGTCATTCTGGGCAGCTGACGAATGCTTTATTCGAAAAACGTATGCGTCCTTTATGCCGTAACATTAAAAATTAGTCATTAGAAAGTGATTTTACGAAATCAAAACAACAACGAGATTCCGTCCGCTTTGTCAGATTGTTCATCCGGGAATGTGAATACGCTGGCTCCCTGAAACTGCAGCAGCCAACGAAACCGCAACGTCGTTCTCATACATGAGCAGAGCACCCGATAACATAAAAGTGGAAATCGGAATGGAGGAGCGAGAACTTCGACAACAAAAAATTTCATTCTTTTAGAAATTGTGCAACATTAAAGGCCTATAAAAAAACCGCCAAAAGTAGGCCTATATGAGCCTACCTATGATGATCATACATTTTCAGAAGCGCTTATAAGTCACGAGAGGACTGTTCATAACGTGCAATTCAATCAGAAATGCAAATCTGCAACTGTTAGTCAGTCGCTGAAGATAGGTCTAGGCCTACTTCTTATGCCAATTAGGGCCTACACGAAGTAGGAGTATAGGGAAACCAATATTTTTCTTATGGCTAGTTTCCAGTTCATCCTTCTTTCAACAAAAGCCTCAGAGAGTCACTATATACCGGTATATTTCTCTTTGACCAACCTATAGGCCTAGTTGTTGTTTAACCGCGCTGCGTCAGTGTCACAAATAGGCCTATACATTAATAAGGTCTATAGCTGACTACCGGCCGTCACCCTCCTTTTTCTGAAGGCGTAATTAACTCTTGAGTCTTAGGAACTAGTAGGCCCTTCTGCAGCATGCCACTTAGGACCTACCGAAAGCTTACCTGCAATGCCTTTCAAAGAGATGACACTCCAACGCATGGAATGCACGACACTAACGATCGACACGAGGCTATAATAGCTTACATTTTGTGAGCGCAAAACACCGAGTTTACGATTATGATAACTACAGAGCAGCATCACTGTATCCTGTGTATAGCCAACATCGTGTCTCAGGCAATAGACGGCAGGTAGACCCATAATAGGCAAATTGTCAAATGACAGCACCCATGTCATTGTACCTCAGCGCATTGAGTTCAAGATACTGACTCTTATGCGCAACTCTCTTCTCGGGGTAGCCCCCTCTTATCTTCGGGCACTGTGTAACTTGGTCTCCACTCTTCCTGGCCGCTCTGCCCTTCGATCTGCTGCCAATGGCCTTCTAGTTGTCCCGCGCATGCGTGGAGCTACGGCCCAGTCCAGAAGCTTCGCATATCTTGGTCCTACTTGTTGGAACCGCCTTCCTCACAAGCTCCGTTCTGAGCTTCTTGGCCTTTCTCTTCCCCTGTTCCGTAAACGTCTGAAAACTATACTATTTGTTAGGGGTGAGCACTAGCTTGGGTCGGGAGCGCCACTGAATCTGTGAGCGGCGCTATATAAATGTTCAATTACAATTACAATTGAAATAGTGTGGCGGACCCGGGGGTTCGAACTTGGCACCAGGATGACGTTGCCCCCGGACCGTTCTCTCTCTCTAGTGGTAAGGCAGGGTACGGCTCCTAATAGTCTATTAGGAGACTTGAAGAAGATGAACAACTTTATTACGAAGTAAACTGCAATAATCCTTCAGACAAGTTCAACGCAATGTTTCACTGTTCTGACCGTAACTTTCACTTGTCGAATTCCGCAGTCTGAAACACCTTACTTCGAACCGCAACCGAGTGTCAAAGTGTCCGCCGCAATACAGTTCCGCAAGTCGGAGCGACGACAATGTTCTTCACGATAACTGACTAACCACAGTTCGCCGAGTGACTGAGCGGACGGTGTCTGAGTCCGCTGACCGACGGTGATCGAGGGAGTCCGCTGACTGAGCCGCCGATGTATGACCGACCGGCGACCAACGTGTCGACTGGCTGTACTGACTGGCCTGCGACGTGACTGTTCTTGCGACGTGACTGTTCTTGCGACGTGACTGTTCTTGCGACTCACTGACTGGCCGACGTTCGACTGACAGACGTGACGACTGACGCTTGACTGACCGTCGCTTCACTTACTGACTCCGGCACTGACTGACTACACTGTCGACTGCACTGACCGTCGACTGTTGACTGACCCTCGACCGACTGCACTTTACTCTCTCTGTCGACTGCACCCCACTGACCGTCGACTGTTGACTGCCGGCTCCTTTTATAGCCGACCAGGCTCGGAGGGGAACATAGGGAACACGCGGGAACATAGGGAACATAAGGGAACATACGGAACATACGGAATACAAGGGAACATAGGGAACACAAGGGAACATAGGAAACATAACAGAACATAGGGAACATAAGGAACATCAAAGGAACATGACAGAACATAGGGAACATAAGGAACATCAAGGGAACATAGGGAACATAACAGAACATAGGGAACATACGGAACACGAGGGAACATACAGAACACGAGGGAACATCAAGAGAACATAGGGAACATCAAGGAACATACAGAACATGAGGGAACATGAGGAAACATCAAAGGAACATAGGGAACATCAAGGAACATAAGGAACATCAAGGAACATAACAGAACATAAAAGGAACATCGCAGAACATAAAAGGAACATAGGGAACATAAGGAACACGAGGGAACATCAAGGGAACATACGGAACACGAGGGAACATGAGGGAACATCAAAGGAACATAAGGAACATACGAGAACATCAGGAACATAAGGAACATCGAGGGAACATCAGGAACATTGAGGGAACATAGGGAACATAACGGAACATGAGGGAACATAGGGAACATCAAGGAACATAACAGAACATCAGGGAACACGAGGGAACATCAAGGAACACAAGGGAACATAAGGAACATGAGGGAACATCAAGGAACATAAGGAACATAAGGGAACATAAGGGAACATATAGAACACAAGGGAACACAGAGAACATACAAGGAAACGTAGAGGAGCAATTTTACAAAAAATTAGCGCCCAGGCAGGTCCGCTACACCCCTCCATGGCCACCAAAAATGCCCAAAGCCCTCTTTGGGAACAATAAAATAATTAAAACCAAGGCAAAACCTCGTCCAAGGTCAATTAATTACATAAACTCACCCTTAACTATACTACCCCAGAGGCTCGTAAGTCCACCGTAAAGACAAAAATACCTCCCACAAGGATTAATAAATTTTTAAAACTCCCCATTTGGGCAAAATCTTAACTATCTTACTCTACATGCTACCCAAACACTCTGGCCCCATAGTACTTATACGTGCCCTATGTGCTCTTGCTGCTCTGTGACTATGCGTGCCCAAAACTTTTCTGGTAAGCACTCTGTCCTAAAAATACTTAACTGCTGACATCCACTAATAGGGCCTAAAGCCATCCTTTTGCCTATAAGCTATATGTGCCCTAAGCGTCCAGATCGCCTAAAATTAAAACGCGCCCTAAAGCATATTTGCTTCGGCATCCACCGCTAAAGACTAAAGCCATCTTGTCACCTAGAAATCGTATGCGACCTAAACATCCAGAACGCCTAAAAATCATACGTGCCCTAAAACAACCATGGACTATCTCGCAGGTGAAAACAAAAGTCTCAATCTATGTGCACTAAAGCTGGAAAGCCACCCAAGAAGCTAAAAGCCGTCCAATAAGCTAATGCTACCCGTAAATGCAAATCATCATAGGCAGCATTCGCTGTCTATGTGCAATAAAAGCAAAGCGGCTATACTAACTATGCAGATTCCAAAGTTTCCCAAGAAGCCGCTACATTAGGCTACAACAACTCAAAGGGCTACATAGCTATAAGAACAAGAGCGCTCAGAGCGTCTACGCTAAAGTGCACAGAACTAACAGCTGGAGCATTCGCTAGCTGAGCTTTGCCGTTCAACTCACTTTACAAGTCTATTCGACCGTAAAAGCAACCATAGAAGGCACTTCTTACCTAACGCCTTTCTAAGAACAATAGACTGCAATCGCTGTCTAAGTACATTACTACGGCTGCTTAATAACTCTAGTTGTCTACCTAAACCGAGCGGGCCGCTTTACTTCCCTACGCAGAATCTCAAAACCCATCCACTCCTTTTTCTCAGCATGCACAGGGCAGCGACACATTCTGAACTCACTTACCATTCTACGTTAATTTCCTTTAGGCTGTCCAATGTGTCCATGGAACAAGTCCAATAGCGCGTGTTATTCCCGCCAGGGTCAAAGGGCATAACCGTCCAGCGAAATTTCCTTTGTCTCACAAAAGTCATTTTATCAGCCTTTCTCAAGTCTAAACGCCAATCATTGCATGTAAAACAGCAGAGATTAAGCTTCCTACACTTATTCATTTGGCAATGCTCAATGCAAAAACCAAAGATGCTGGTCAGGACAACCATAATTACCGCCCATCCGCTACATACAGTCTCTACTACTCCAGTCTCTAAAATTTGGTCCAGTTGTCGGTCAATAGCTTCCCTATAGTGCATAGGCTTTCTAGCCTGCTTTCCCAGGGGCTGTCTCACTGGTCGAGTATCACCGGTATCTATCTTACGTTCACACACCGTCGTCCGTCCTAGATCTGTCTCTGTCGCCGAAATTACGTCCTGATAATTGTCCAAAGATTCCCCTAAACAGTCCTTCGACTCAGTGAACACCTCCTCGGGAAAATCTCTAATCAGACTGTCTCTCACAGGGTTTTCCTCAAGACTAACCTTTGCATTTACACTTTCTTGGTTTTCCTCAGCCACCTGAACAGGATGTAATCCTCCAATTAACTGATCCTGGTGTAACCGAATGACATTTTCTCCCAAGTTTACTATTCTTACCGGCGCTTCGCTAGTCTTATCTGCTAACAAAACTCGAGCTACATGTACTCCCGGCAAAATTTCCGATGACTCGGTCATCCATGCAGAAGAGGTGACCGCTAAATTTCCACACAATGTCTTTGAAGGAACATCACATTGCGAACGAGGCGCTATTTCTATTTCCTCAGCAACTACAATTCTTCGACACCAGGTCGACCCATTCCCTTTGACTAATGGAATGCGTTTCCTCCCAATAAAAACAGCACCTACACCAAACCCAATGCGGCATCGGTTTGCGCGTAACCAATCCATACCCAACATTATCTCACAAATTTGGTCAGATACCAAAAAGTTACTGGATATGGAAAAGTCCCTCCAAAATTTAAGGGGTAGTGTCACCTGACCCAGGACTCTTATATCAGACCCATTGGCGGCACGGAGGGTGCGGGTACTGGGTTGCAATTCTAGCTCCTCTACGTGATCAAAAGGCACTATACTTACCTCCGAGCCTGTATCGACAAGACACGTCCGGGGTCGCCCGTTGATGGTAGCTTTGACGTATATGGCGTTGTTTGAGAAGACTCTCGGCTGCTCATGGGCTGTGTGGTTGTTGGCTACCGATTCTTCCGGTTCCAGATCGGCAGTTTCCGTTGTGCGTGGTTCTCTTGGGCGACCGGTAAAACGACGAGGCTGACGGCAGCGACGGGCAATGTGGCCGGTACGACCGCAGTTGTAGCAGGTGATGTCGACATCGGAATTCCGCTGGACGTCGAAGTTTTTCTGTGGAACCGCAGCACGGGGCGGTTCTCGAAGTTCTTCCATACGCCGAAGCATCTTCTCCTCCAGTTCCTGTTGCCACTTTCTTTGAGCGACTAGAAAGCTGTCGAGTTGTGCCTGGAGTTGTTCGCCCGCGTCTCCGCCTTGCGCTCCTCTGACACGATTCGGCGTTCGACGTCGGTCATCGACATCGCCCATGTTTTTATACGCATTCAATCGGAGAGCCATCCGGTAAGCCTCGTCTATTGTACGCGGCTCTTTTTCTCGAACTTTCAGAGATAGTTCTCGATCACGAATCGCTTCCAGGAATGCGTCTCGCGCTACTATCTCAGTGGTGGCGTTTGTTGGAACCGGGTAGGCTAGGACAACCAATCGTCGGATGTCGTGCAAAAGGTCACTTAGATTCTCGTCCGGTCTCTGGCGACGATAATACAATTGAGTCCGAAACGTTTCAGCCTGTCCATCGGCGCCATACCTTTGACGCAACCGCTCCACGAGTTGTTCGTAGGTGACATCTTCTTGCGCACCAAAATCCCATAAGAGCTGAACGGCAGATTTCTCCAACGAGCAACGCAAGAAGTCCGCCTTGTCACTGTTCGACCAACGATTGTATCTGGAGCACACTTCAAACTGGGCGAGAAAAGACTCCAGAGACCCGGATCCGTCGAATTTTCCGGCTTTCATTGGGGTCTTTCTTGATTCAATCAGATGACTCAGATCTTCTACGCGTTTCGAGTCCGCAGCGGTGGTTTCCGAAAGCAGCACTGTTTTCCGATCCTTCTTCGGTAGGTCCTGAAAATCGAAGTCGATTTTTTCGAGAAATTGGCTGGATTTCACCTCAGAATCGTCCAAAGCGTTCGTTTCTCGTCTGGCGGCGGGTGTCGAAGTCGTCCGTAAAGCAGCAGCGTCTGACCGTGCGAAAGAAGCTGCAGCATCCATTCTTGCAGAATCGAAAATCCAGATCCAACGAAACGGCAGAGTTCAGAAAAACAAATTGAATCGTCCACAGAGTTCAGAATTCAATTCCGACGAAAGTCCACCGAAGAACAGAAACAAATGTACCCCACTTCTGGTACCATTTGTGGCGGACCCGGGGGTTCGAACTTGGCACCAGGATGACGTTGCCCCCGGACCGTTCTCTCTCTCTAGTGGTAAGGCAGGGTACGGCTCCTAATAGTCTATTAGGAGACTTGAAGAAGATGAACAACTTTATTACGAAGTAAACTGCAATAATCCTTCAGACAAGTTCAACGCAATGTTTCACTGTTCTGACCGTAACTTTCACTTGTCGAATTCCGCAGTCTGAAACACCTTACTTCGAACCGCAACCGAGTGTCAAAGTGTCCGCCGCAATACAGTTCCGCAAGTCGGAGCGACGACAATGTTCTTCACGATAACTGACTAACCACAGTTCGCCGAGTGACTGAGCGGACGGTGTCTGAGTCCGCTGACCGACGGTGATCGAGGGAGTCCGCTGACTGAGCCGCCGATGTATGACCGACCGGCGACCAACGTGTCGACTGGCTGTACTGACTGGCCTGCGACGTGACTGTTCTTGCGACGTGACTGTTCTTGCGACGTGACTGTTCTTGCGACTCACTGACTGGCCGACGTTCGACTGACAGACGTGACGACTGACGCTTGACTGACCGTCGCTTCACTTACTGACTCCGGCACTGACTGACTACACTGTCGACTGCACTGACCGTCGACTGTTGACTGACCCTCGACCGACTGCACTTTACTCTCTCTGTCGACTGCACCCCACTGACCGTCGACTGTTGACTGCCGGCTCCTTTTATAGCCGACCAGGCTCGGAGGGGAACATAGGGAACACGCGGGAACATAGGGAACATAAGGGAACATACGGAACATACGGAACACAAGGGAACATAGGGAACACAAGGGAACATAGGAAACATAACAGAACATAGAGAACATAAGGAACATCAAAGGAACATGACAGAACATAGGGAACATAAGGAACATCAAGGGAACATAGGGAACATAACAGAACATAGGGAACATACGGAACACGAGGGAACATACAGAACACGAGGGAACATCAAGAGAACATAGGGAACATCAAGGAACATACAGAACATGAGGGAACATGAGGAAACATCAAAGGAACATAGGGAACATCAAGGAACATAAGGAACATCAAGGAACATAACAGAACATAAAAGGAACATCGCAGAACATAAAAGGAACATAGGGAACATAAGGAACACGAGGGAACATCAAGGGAACATACGGAACACGAGGGAACATGAGGGAACATCAAAGGAACATAAGGAACATACGAGAACATCAGGAACATAAGGAACATCGAGGGAACATCAGGAACATTGAGGGAACATAGGGAACATAACGGAACATGAGGGAACATAGGGAACATCAAGGAACATAACAGAACATCAGGGAACACGAGGGAACATCAAGGAACACAAGGGAACATAAGGAACATGAGGGAACATCAAGGAACATAAGGAACATAAGGGAACATAAGGGAACATATAGAACACAAGGGAACACAGAGAACATACAAGGAAACGTAGAGGAGCAATTTTACAAAAAATTAGCGCCCAGGCAGGTCCGCTACACCCCTCCATGGCCACCAAAAATGCCCAAAGCCCTCTTTGGGAACAATAAAATAATTAAAACCAAGGCAAAACCTCGTCCAAGGTCAATTAATTACATAAACTCACCCTTAACTATACTACCCCAGAGGCTCGTAAGTCCACCGTAAAGACAAAAATACCTCCCACAAGGATTAATAAATTTTTAAAACTCCCCATTTGGGCAAAATCTTAACTATCTTACTCTACATGCTACCCAAACACTCTGGCCCCATAGTACTTATACGTGCCCTATGTGCTCTTGCTGCTCTGTGACTATGCGTGCCCAAAACTTTTCTGGTAAGCACTCTGTCCTAAAAATACTTAACTGCTGACATCCACTAATAGGGCCTAAAGCCATCCTTTTGCCTATAAGCTATATGTGCCCTAAGCGTCCAGATCGCCTAAAATTAAAACGCGCCCTAAAGCATATTTGCTTCGGCATCCACCGCTAAAGACTAAAGCCATCTTGTCACCTAGAAATCGTATGCGACCTAAACATCCAGAACGCCTAAAAATCATACGTGCCCTAAAACAACCATGGACTATCTCGCAGGTGAAAACAAAAGTCTCAATCTATGTGCACTAAAGCTGGAAAGCCACCCAAGAAGCTAAAAGCCGTCCAATAAGCTAATGCTACCCGTAAATGCAAATCATCATAGGCAGCATTCGCTGTCTATGTGCAATAAAAGCAAAGCGGCTATACTAACTATGCAGATTCCAAAGTTTCCCAAGAAGCCGCTACATTAGGCTACAACAACTCAAAGGGCTACATAGCTATAAGAACAAGAGCGCTCAGAGCGTCTACGCTAAAGTGCACAGAACTAACAGCTGGAGCATTCGCTAGCTGAGCTTTGCCGTTCAACTCACTTTACAAGTCTATTCGACCGTAAAAGCAACCATAGAAGGCACTTCTTACCTAACGCCTTTCTAAGAACAATAGACTGCAATCGCTGTCTAAGTACATTACTACGGCTGCTTAATAACTCTAGTTGTCTACCTAAACCGAGCGGGCCGCTTTACTTCCCTACGCAGAATCTCAAAACCCATCCACTCCTTTTTCTCAGCATGCACAGGGCAGCGACACATTCTGAACTCACTTACCATTCTACGTTAATTTCCTTTAGGCTGTCCAATGTGTCCATGGAACAAGTCCAATAGCGCGTGTTATTCCCGCCAGGGTCAAAGGGCATAACCGTCCAGCGAAATTTCCTTTGTCTCACAAAAGTCATTTTATCAGCCTTTCTCAAGTCTAAACGCCAATCATTGCATGTAAAACAGCAGAGATTAAGCTTCCTACACTTATTCATTTGGCAATGCTCAATGCAAAAACCAAAGATGCTGGTCAGGACAACCATAATTACCGCCCATCCGCTACATACAGTCTCTACTACTCCAGTCTCTAAAATTTGGTCCAGTTGTCGGTCAATAGCTTCCCTATAGTGCATAGGCTTTCTAGCCTGCTTTCCCAGGGGCTGTCTCACTGGTCGAGTATCACCGGTATCTATCTTACGTTCACACACCGTCGTCCGTCCTAGATCTGTCTCTGTCGCCGAAATTACGTCCTGATAATTGTCCAAAGATTCCCCTAAACAGTCCTTCGACTCAGTGAACACCTCCTCGGGAAAATCTCTAATCAGACTGTCTCTCACAGGGTTTTCCTCAAGACTAACCTTTGCATTTACACTTTCTTGGTTTTCCTCAGCCACCTGAACAGGATGTAATCCTCCAATTAACTGATCCTGGTGTAACCGAATGACATTTTCTCCCAAGTTTACTATTCTTACCGGCGCTTCGCTAGTCTTATCTGCTAACAAAACTCGAGCTACATGTACTCCCGGCAAAATTTCCGATGACTCGGTCATCCATGCAGAAGAGGTGACCGCTAAATTTCCACACAATGTCTTTGAAGGAACATCACATTGCGAACGAGGCGCTATTTCTATTTCCTCAGCAACTACAATTCTTCGACACCAGGTCGACCCATTCCCTTTGACTAATGGAATGCGTTTCCTCCCAATAAAAACAGCACCTACACCAAACCCAATGCGGCATCGGTTTGCGCGTAACCAATCCATACCCAACATTATCTCACAAATTTGGTCAGATACCAAAAAGTTACTGGATATGGAAAAGTCCCTCCAAAATTTAAGGGGTAGTGTCACCTGACCCAGGACTCTTATATCAGACCCATTGGCGGCACGGAGGGTGCGGGTACTGGGTTGCAATTCTAGCTCCTCTACGTGATCAAAAGGCACTATACTTACCTCCGAGCCTGTATCGACAAGACACGTCCGGGGTCGCCCGTTGATGGTAGCTTTGACGTATATGGCGTTGTTTGAGAAGACTCTCGGCTGCTCATGGGCTGTGTGGTTGTTGGCTACCGATTCTTCCGGTTCCAGATCGGCAGTTTCCGTTGTGCGTGGTTCTCTTGGGCGACCGGTAAAACGACGAGGCTGACGGCAGCGACGGGCAATGTGGCCGGTACGACCGCAGTTGTAGCAGGTGATGTCGACATCGGAATTCCGCTGGACGTCGAAGTTTCTCTGTGGAACCGCAGCACGGGGCGGTTCTCGAAGTTCTTCCATACGCCGAAGCATCTTCTCCTCCAGTTCCTGTTGCCACTTTCTTTGAGCGACTAGAAAGCTGTCGAGTTGTGCCTGGAGTTGTTCGCCCGCGTCTCCGCCTTGCGCTCCTCTGACACGATTCGGCGTTCGACGTCGGTCATCGACATCGCCCATGTTTTTATACGCATTCAATCGGAGAGCCATCCGGTAAGCCTCGTCTATTGTACGCGGCTCTTTTTCTCGAACTTTCAGAGATAGTTCTCGATCACGAATCGCTTCCAGGAATGCGTCTCGCGCTACTATCTCAGTGGTGGCGTTTGTTGGAACCGGGTAGGCTAGGACAACCAATCGTCGGATGTCGTGCAAAAGGTCACTTAGATTCTCGTCCGGTCTCTGGCGACGATAATACAATTGAGTCCGAAACGTTTCAGCCTGTCCATCGGCGCCATACCTTTGACGCAACCGCTCCACGAGTTGTTCGTAGGTGACATCTTCTTGCGCACCAAAATCCCATAAGAGCTGAACGGCAGATTTCTCCAACGAGCAACGCAAGAAGTCCGCCTTGTCACTGTTCGACCAACGATTGTATCTGGAGCACACTTCAAACTGGGCGAGAAAAGACTCCAGAGACCCGGATCCGTCGAATTTTCCGGCTTTCATTGGGGTCTTTCTTGATTCAATCAGATGACTCAGATCTTCTACGCGTTTCGAGTCCGCAGCGGTGGTTTCCGAAAGCAGCACTGTTTTCCGATCCTTCTTCGGTAGGTCCTGAAAATCGAAGTCGATTTTTTCGAGAAATTGGCTGGATTTCACCTCAGAATCGTCCAAAGCGTTCGTTTCTCGTCTGGCGGCGGGTGTCGAAGTCGTCCGTAAAGCAGCAGCGTCTGACCGTGCGAAAGAAGCTGCAGCATCCATTCTTGCAGAATCGAAAATCCAGATCCAACGAAACGGCAGAGTTCAGAAAAACAAATTGAATCGTCCACAGAGTTCAGAATTCAATTCCGACGAAAGTCCACCGAAGAACAGAAACAAATGTACCCCACTTCTGGTACCATTTGTGGCGGACCCGGGGGTTCGAACTTGGCACCAGGATGACGTTGCCCCCGGACCGTTCTCTCTCTCTAGTGGTAAGGCAGGGTACGGCTCCTAATAGTCTATTAGGAGACTTGAAGAAGATGAACAACTTTATTACGAAGTAAACTGCAATAATCCTTCAGACAAGTTCAACGCAATGTTTCACTGTTCTGACCGTAACTTTCACTTGTCGAATTCCGCAGTCTGAAACACCTTACTTCGAACCGCAACCGAGTGTCAAAGTGTCCGCCGCAATACAGTTCCGCAAGTCGGAGCGACGACAATGTTCTTCACGATAACTGACTAACCACAGTTCGCCGAGTGACTGAGCGGACGGTGTCTGAGTCCGCTGACCGACGGTGATCGAGGGAGTCCGCTGATTGAGCCGCCGATGTATGACCGACCGGCGACCAACGTGTCGACTGGCTGTACTGACTGGCCTGCGACGTGACTGTTCTTGCGACGTGACTGTTCTTGCGACGTGACTGTTCTTGCGACTCACTGACTGGCCGACGTTCGACTGACAGACGTGACGACTGACGCTTGACTGACCGTCGCTTCACTTACTGACTCCGGCACTGACTGACTACACTGTCGACTGCACTGACCGTCGACTGTTGACTGACCCTCGACCGACTGCACTTTACTCTCTCTGTCGACTGCACCCCACTGACCGTCGACTGTTGACTGCCGGCTCCTTTTATAGCCGACCAGGCTCGGAGGGGAACATAGGGAACACGCGGGAACATAGGGAACATAAGGGAACATACGGAACATACGGAACACAAGGGAACATAGGGAACACAAGGGAACATAGGAAACATAACAGAACATAGGGAACATAAGGAACATCAAAGGAACATGACAGAACATAGGGAACATAAGGAACATCAAGGGAACATAGGGAACATAACAGAACATAGGGAACATACGGAACACGAGGGAACATACAGAACACGAGGGAACATCAAGAGAACATAGGGAACATCAAGGAACATACAGAACATGAGGGAACATGAGGAAACATCAAAGGAACATAGGGAACATCAAGGAACATAAGGAACATCAAGGAACATAACAGAACATAAAAGGAACATCGCAGAACATAAAAGGAACATAGGGAACATAAGGAACACGAGGGAACATCAAGGGAACATACGGAACACGAGGGAACATGAGGGAACATCAAAGGAACATAAGGAACATACGAGAACATCAGGAACATAAGGAACATCGAGGGAACATCAGGAACATTGAGGGAACATAGGGAACATAACGGAACATGAGGGAACATAGGGAACATCAAGGAACATAACAGAACATCAGGGAACACGAGGGAACATCAAGGAACACAAGGGAACATAAGGAACATGAGGGAACATCAAGGAACATAAGGGAACATATAGAACACAAGGGAACACAGAGAACATACAAGGAAACGTAGAGGAGCAATTTTACAAAAAATTAGCGCCCAGGCAGGTCCGCTACAATAGGCTTACGAACTGCAATGATGGATGCAGTTAGATAATTATGATCGAGTGGTTGGAGATAGCTTAGGTTGGTAGGACCGTAGGATAGTTCATTATTATTGTAGGCTTTAAAGAGTTTATAAGCCTACGCAAAGATGTGCTGAACGCCAATGCGAGCCACAGAAACAGGGCAGTGGCGGGTTTCAATTATGTGGTGGAAAAACACTTGGCGAGTCCGAATATTTATAACCTTTTGTCTTCTCCTTATATTCTGCCACGCAACCTGTGGTTCTCTAAAACTGTTTTTTTTAAATTCAACCTTGAAGCAGCGTTGCCATGATCTCTAGTGCTTTCCAATAATGAACACATAGGCCTACGAAGTTTGAGCTCCTTTATATAAAAATGCCTAAATACTCATAATTATAGGCTTACAGTCGGAAAGTGTACCACCTCCCACGTCAAGCAGAATTTGCACATGTGCTTGCTACCAGATCATAATACTAACAGCTCAGCCTTGACTATACTATTCGAATACAACTACACTTTATAATTTTCCATAGAATCCTTGTTTTCACCTTGGAGTCTTATTTATAATGTAACAACACATCTATAAACACTTATCTAACTTCTTCACAGTCAATTTTCATCTGGTCGTGGAACACTATGCTTCCGCAGAACACATTTTGGGGGACGCTGAACTACACACAACTGCCCTAGATTTATCTGGATTTACAAGGAAACCATTCAAGCAGTGAAGCAGAACCAAATACACTTGGACTCCATGCTGTCTCCTGGGCAGCCATTCTCCTTCCTGATACGCAATTCCGACATGGCACCTTTGCACAAAGCTGCCAGTGATTATGAGGGAGCACAAATTAGATCTTGAGGAGAATGAAGAGAGGAAAAGAAGAGGGGAAAAAGGAGAGGAAAAGAGAGATTAAAGGGGAGAGATTTGTTAGACACCGATAGCAAAGTTGAAGCCATGTTTGAAATTTTTTTTAAGAAGACAAATAATTACTCCCGAAAAACACCAACAATGATGCACATGCTGAATTTCTCATAGTTTAATTAAATCTCATTACTACAAATATTATACACAGATACATAAATTACAAAGAAAATGGCAATAAATTCACTACACAGTGGCAATCTTGCATTCTTTGACCCTATATAGGCTACTGCAAGATGAGGTCACTCAATGAAGTTACCTACGGAAAAAGATCAAGTGTCGAGTGCTTTACAGTATCAAAAGCTTACATATAATCCACGAATTACAATTTCTACTGATGAACTGCTGCAGGGGGAATTTGGTTTCTTTAAAGCAATGTTTCTAGCAAAACAGAGTCAATTGAATAACAAAGTCAGTCCTGCAGTTCCTGTAAACATTTCAGCGTAGTTTTTGGCAAAATTTCGATCAAATACCAGAATCCAGTTCCTAGAAACGTTGTAAAACACAGAAGCAGTTAGGTTTTACACAATTAATTCAATCACTGCATGCTAAAACAATAAAAATGCAACCCTACAATGCATTTTTACACACAATGCAAGCTACAGCATTGGCACAAGGAGGATCAAGAAAAAAATGAAAACAGGACACAGCCAATAAAATGAGAATTACAAAGTACTACTTTCAAATGTATCTGATGGATGCAAATAAACATTGGCATAACTACTATCTCGAGTCTACTGTGCTCAAATACAAGAAAAATTTGGTTGCAACTGATCTTATTGTACGGTATCTTATTTGCTGAGTCAAGCTTGGATCACTTCTGGGACTTGACATTTCAATCAGGCATTAGATGAATTAACTTATTTTAGGCACATTCTGTACATTATAAAAAGTAACATAAATTATAATAGCAATATTAATAATAATGACAGGAGGGATCAAACATGTTGCTACTGTGCTAAGTGCAATCTAATATATTATATTAATTACCAAATTGATTGTACCAACATCATTATCAGCAGTAATATAATGATTTTTTGGACGTTTACATATTTAGAATAACTGTCAATTGGTGCACAATTAAATCCTTGCTTCTGTATGGGCCATTCTCGCTGAATTCAGAGGGGGCATGCACACTGCACAGTGCCTAAAGTGGTTTGGGTGAGCAGTGGGAACGCCTAAGAAGAGTTTTATGGCAACGCATGTGTTTCCAAGATTCCATACATTGTGAGCAGCGGCAACGCAAGTAAAGAATTTAGAAAACAGTTGGAACGCTATTCCCACGGAATCCCATCCATTTTTACCCTAGGCAAGCACAATTGCCACTGCCTTCTCATATCGTGAAGGAAACAGCGATGAATTAAAATGGCACCATAAAAATCAATGGCTAACATGCAGATTTGATTGATTTTAACTCAATAACATTGAGATAATCTGATTGATCTAGACAAAAGACAGATAAAAGAGATCGATCGAACCTGGTTGAGCTTCTTGAACTCCACGACCCGGTGCAGGACATATTCGAGTATGTCCTTTGCCGAGCGCTTGTTCGTTGATAGTTTGTTGCTGATGCCCAAGATGTCACCGCATTCCCTCACGAAATACTCCAGATCCTCGTCAGAACCTGAAATCGACACATTTCAGCTGTAATGTCAACACATCATCGGTTGAGAATTATAAGGTTCTATGTCCATTTTTTGAAATTTTTTAGTTATCGGTACCATGACGTAAATCATGTTCAGGGCTCTATGTTCTGTGAGAATCTAAGCTGCATCTTCAATATTAACAAAGATATTTACAAAATTAAAAGGCTCTATGTCTCATGCATTTCAATACCACGTCGATGGTCAAATGTTTTCATCTTTTTGAGAATTATAATGCTCTATGTCCAACAGCCAATAAGACCGATGCGTACAAGTCACGTGATCTGAATCTATTGCGTATGCAGCAAATAAGACTGCTGCACACAAGTCACGTGATCTAAATCTATTAATAATAATTGTGCCCGCGCATTCTGTACATTGAGTGTCATAACTTTCCTAAGGCTCTATGTCCAATTTTGCGGTGCGAGG
The DNA here is from genome assembly GCA_949752735.1 of Lumbricus terrestris. NCBI lineage: Eukaryota > Metazoa > Annelida > Clitellata > Crassiclitellata > Lumbricidae > Lumbricus > Lumbricus terrestris. Next base: position 16,559,769 of record OX457037.1, on the reverse strand, counting down.
ATTTCTTTGCAGAATTCATAAAAATTGTTTTTACGTTTTATTCACAGCCTTTTGCGATGTAGAATGCTACTTTATTGACAAATGAACTAAATCCGTTACTTACATTTGTAATATTTTCATTATTGTTTGTGTGCTAGATTGTTGAACTTTCAAATTGGAATATCTCGGAATAGTACTTTTTGGACATAGAGCCTTATAATTCTCAACCGACGACATGTCAAATTAAATTAATTGTGAGTAGATCTGTACAAATGTGACGAAATGCAACCAAGTGGAGGACATGAAATTACCGGCACATGATTTACACATTTCAACAGCAATGTTGCCACACATGGAATGCAATTTGTTTTGACCATGCATGCACATATAATGAACGTCATAGATGCATGTATGCATCTATCTGATAATTTAGATGGCCACTATACAACAGAGGCATGTAACAGATTCTAAAAGATGTGGAGAAATGCAGTCGAATGAAATGCTGTCGAATAAAGTAACCTTGAAACACGCAAAGTTAAAAGTTACACAGTGCACCTTTGCTCAGAATTTCTCATGTAAATTATATCCGGAGTACTTGTGCGTAAGTTTCATGACTCTTTGCTCTCACCTATGGCTCAAGTTGATGTTAATAATTCAATATAGTAAGGCTGACATGCAAAAATACTGTCTCTATGCAATGCTTTCCTCATCATCTTATGCAATACCATAAAGTTTGATAATGTAGGACACTTTTATTAAACCAAGCTAAAGAAAACAGAAAAAACATGCAGAATACTCAGGCAAGGCTCCAACTTACAGAAATACATTAAAACAATGTTACAATTACACCAGAGATAAGAGCAATCACTGCACACCAATGCACTATAATAATAAAGCAATAAAACTTGTACATTTGTTGGTGATCTGAGCGAGACGTGCTTTCTCTGACGTGAAATGTTCATCTAGGTCGAAAAGGTCAAGCATCGGTGCTGGCAACTCACGAAATGCAGGAGGAAAAACCTACACACGGGAAATACACAAGAAAACAGTATATTAGTAAAGTCAAGTAAAATTACTGAAACATATTACTGATGTACATGTACCGGTACTATAATGAAAACTAGTACATGTATATTCACTGAATTTTGACCCATTGTAACACTTAATTCACTAATGTCATTTATGTAGCTTCAGGATATATAAACAGAGGGCACTCTCTGTGCTAACCTGATGATGTTGAATTTTCACAACAAGACACATTCATCAATCAATGCTAAGACATTGCTGACGTAACTTAACCACAATATACCATTTACAGATTTGTCTGTAAACTACTGTACATTTGCTGGTGGTCTAATAAGGAATATTCATTATATTCTTAACAGTAGATATGTTTACTTTATACTAAGCTACCATCAACTACAATTACATAATCATTCTATTCAATTAGCGGATTTATAAAATGCCTCTCCAAGTACAATCTAGTCAGAGGTGCTCCCAGTGTGAAGAACCCCTCAATAAAGAAAAGTCTTAAGACAACAAGCAGAAAAATCATATTCGAATAAATCAGACCTGTTTCAAATTATTTGGCTTTGCACTTGTAACAGGTTTTAATAAAATAAGTTTCCTGCCAATATACAATAATACAATCATCATAAGAATGACTCTGTTTCATGAATAGTATGCTGGAGCTAAATAAATGAAAATAATTGGAAATAGCAACTTACGGCTGGTTGTAGAGGAGGTAATGGAGTCTCAAACTGTGGAGTTATCAATGACAATGGCTCGTGCGGAACTTTGAGCTGATCGTAAGCTCTACCAGAATCATAATACAATTGATTAACAGATACTATGAATTATACACACGAAAATAATGCATTACATTCATAAACAACTATGATGAATGTTGTGTATGCAGTTACAATGCTCATTAAACCAAACCAACGTACACTGCATTACTCTAGAGCATAATCATAATAACCAATAAATTCATGATTTTGAATTATACACACAACAAAACATGCACAATAAAAAAATGCATCTAAGGTTGGGGATGCATTTCTAAGGTTCACTAAACCAAAATGAAAAAACTTTTTTACACTAGGCCTACATTCAAGTTTTTAAATTCTGCATTAATTTATTGACAAATTATAATTTAATGCTCATATGATTTAATGTTGAAGAAATCACTGAGTGCCAGAGCTTCTCTTAGGTTCAACATCATCTTCTCACTGAGGACCATTTGCCAATGCCTCTTCATGTTGTTCTCTTTGCTACTAGACTACATTGGAAGTGCTACTGAGTAAAGGTGCTACAAAAATCTACAGAGTGACTGAATGCCTACCTGATTGCTGCTGGAACCATGCTAGTGTCCAGCTGGAAAAGGGAGACGTCGAAAAGCGTCGTTATGTCCGGTGGAACCTCTTCCGTTTCCTGGAGGCACGACTTGACCTGCTCAGCCAACATGGCTGTGTCTGGCAACATGTGGTAGTCAGAGATCTGGAAACAGACAAAGAGAGAGACAACGGCTGCTTTTTAAGATTCTCAAGCCATGAATGATTCACAAGTAAACCTTATACAAGCATGCCAGTAGTAGTACATGATATTTCAAGATATTATACGATATACACCTTAAAACTCTGACACTGTTCGTACTCTGGCAGCGCCAGTCCCAAGCGTGGGAAAAGAGGAGGCGACTCTAATCATCTTTTATATTATTATTTGATATTATTATTATTGATTTGACAGTGTCGTTAAACAGCAATATATTTAGAACTATGGTACCAGTATACAAGTATACCTTATAATGCAAGTACACAAATAGTATTACACAATGTAACAAGGTTAAATTTATAAGCCTTCACTTGCATCTGATAAGCTCACATGCATACTATGCATACTTAAACCAGTATTGCTCCATGAAGTTTTATCAGTACTCACTTCAGGGTCATCTGCATCTATCTGGTTGAGATGAATCTCATCAGTTGTCATAAAGTTGAACACGATATCCTGAAAATACATTTTAATAAAACAACAGTTATTCTGGAGAGAAAAAACTGATAAATTTCTTCAAATGAAATCAAATACTTAGGGCCCCCAGAAATTCGCGATCTTGCGCAGCGCAATTTTTGCGCAAATTTCCAGGTTTAGCGCAACAGCGCAAAAATTGGCAATCCGCGCGATTTTTGCGCAAATTTTGGCAAAATCTTCCTAATTTATCTAAATTGGGCTTTGATTGACTTAAAATCACCGCGGCCCATGACAGTTCAACATAACAAAGACGACCGATGTGCGATAATCAAAATGGCGTCCGCCGAATGGGATGAAATCATTGATGAATTTTTAGTTAAAGATCGATATTTTTGGTAGTAACGCACAAACTTATAGTATAAAAAATTCCAGAACTTCACGGCCACACAATAAAATGTGTTAGACGAAGTTTCTCAAAGCGGTCACACAGCAGCGTCGCTTGATGTCTCGGCTAATGACAGAACGAACGCGTTTAATCTATAGGCGTCAGGCGTGCACACAAAGACGGAAAGCTAGTAGGCCTACTCGGCACGTTGTGTAACTTGGTGATTCATTATAATATAGGCTATATAATACTATTTTGAAGTTACATTTGTAATGAGCGTAGATTTCGGTGGGCGTAAATTTTGCAAAATTCAAATTATTTGCGATCGTCTGAATACATTAATCTTATGGTTATAGGAACTTTATAACTGCATTTTTGGCTTGTCTAATTTCTAGAACGCCAAAGCTTGACATTAAATGACAAAAACACTGTTAGATACTTTGGTACACTGATTCAATGAAAAAATAACGAAAAATTAGATTTTTTAACTTGCGCAAAATTCGCACAAATTTATCGTTTTTGGTGCGCAATTTTTTCAATTTTTTGGCGCAAATTTCTGGGGGCCCTAAGATTATACTGCCAAAACTTGAGTAAGTGCATATTTGACCTAAATACATTATTTAAGATTAGTACTAAATGCAGTAATACAGCATCAACTACCAATGCTTCTTCCAGACTTAAAGGCTTTCCCCTCTTCTTCTTCTTCTTTCCCTTCAGGCTACAATCCTTCTCCTCCATTTGTCTCTGCTTCAAGCGTCTTCTTTCTTCAGTTTGAGCAGCTGAAAGTCTTGTTGTATCACGTCCTCCCATCCTTACTTCTGCCATTCCCGGCTGTGTTGACCATATACCTTCGCTTGCATGATTCTTTCCCTTTCGTCACAAAATGCCTCAAAACTTATCATTTCTCATTGGCTTTAAAACATCCTGTTATTTAACTGATCATCACCACATTGACATTCCTGTGTGACAGTGCATGTTAAAAAAATTAATACATATATTAAGAACGAAAAATGTGACAGGTCCTAAATATACAAATTGAAACAAGTCAACAATGCATTTTAGATTGGAGCATTTTCTTCAATTTACAATTCAGCTAAATAAGTAAGTTTCTCACCAGGTTATACTTGGAGATGACTTACCAAGATCTTGCCATTTTCTTCCTTATCAAGATACTGATCGCCAAACATATGCATTGATCCAAAGACAACCAGTTTGCCATCACCGCTCTGCACAAGAGATTTCAAAACACATTTGAAAATGACACTGCTACACATAAATAATTTGACATGCTTTATATTGTAATTCTACAATTACCATCAATGTAATGTAATATTGCAGTTATGTGCTGCATTTGAAATAATGTGCATGTAATTATACAGCGTAATAATTATCATCACAAACTTCCGTGGCACCAAACAAGAAAGAAATGATGCAAAGTAATTACACAGTTGTAAAAGTATGTACACTAAATACTGTCTGAGCATAGTTTTACCGCAAATTAATTCATCCTTTTTCTAATTTGAGTCACTACGCTTCAGTTCATTTTATCTAAACTGAGCATAATTCCACTATTCAATATACCTATTATTCAATATTGTTTCATTTTCCATAAAATCAGTGTTAGACCTACTGATGAATGCATTCCACCTAATACAATATAACAAAATTCACTTCAGTTTAAATGTTCAGTGTAATTCAATTCACTTTAGTGCAATAAAAATCAGTTAATTTCAATCTGGCATAGGTAATTCATTTCAATTGTACCTCAAAATATTTTTATCAAATTCAATGTGAGTTATATGCGTGTTAGATACCTTTGACTTGTACATGGCGCAGACGGCTCTGTTGATTGGATAAGAAACGCTGCCAGATGATAGGACAGCCACAGATGGCTTCGTTACGTTAAGCGTGGCTCCAAATGGATACACAAACGTGAGAGACCTTCAAAGCAAGTTTAAAACAAAAATTACCATTCTATAACATTTAAAACAAATACTTAAAATGAAAAATGTTGACAAGAGAGCTTACAAGAGTTTAAAGCCTTTCCAGTTGATTTATTCCGGCCTTCCCTTGTGCTTCTGCCAAGAGACCTTTCAACTCCGAACATGACCATATGCCACTGGGGATTGCTAATGATAGAAGCATTCAATAAACAGGTTTTTCAATAAACAGGTTTTTCACTAAACATTACCTGGATCAGCATTAGCATAAGTAGAGTCACTGATGGCAAAATGGTAAAACTAAAAAAATTAGAGCTCATAAGTCCTTCAACAAGTCACGCACAGCACATAAAATATCATTGATTACACAAGATAAGGCACTCTTCACTTATGCTTTGCTGGTCCAACTATTCAACAGCTGGTTGGACAAGTATGTCCAGGTCAAGCGAAACAAACACTGGAAAATAATATGCCCTGTTGATAGAATTCCTCGATTGCAATGCCGCCATTTGAACCGTAACTATAATCACAATTTATGCACGCAGTTGGCATTTTAAGTGCAAAGTCATGGACAGCAGGAGTATTTGGCAGTCATGTAGCCTAGATAACTTTACATATTTGCTTGTGTACAAATGCAAGTATTTAACTGTTTGTTCTCTTACAGTGCCAGTCCCAAACCTGTATAAAGGAGGGCGATGCAAACAATTTTTGTTATCAATCTTTGTTACAGAGTCATTAACTGAAACTACTACCACTACTAATGCAAGTACTTTAAATAGCAAGAAGTCAAGAGATGTGCAGACACAAATTATAAGAAGGAACTCGCTACCAGAAGCATATGACAATGATCACACAATTATATATGATGTAGTGAATCTAGTGATTACATAAAGTGCAGAAAATAAGAATAAGAAATCTGTGCATTTGTTCACAGATAATTTTAATTAAAATACAGTTTCACACAATAAATATGTTGTGTTTCTACCACTCTTCTGAGAATACTAAATTGAGTAAAAATACATTCATGAACAAACGCAGAACAAGAAAGCAAAGTTCATATCAGAATGGCAATCTAGAGACACAGAAGCAACTGAATGTAAAATTCTTGAAAACAAAACAAGATGGCAATGAAATATATGAGAATAAAGTGATACTGAATAGGAAAAATAAAATCAAAAATTTCATAACATTCTGAAACCCTTCATACGACACTGAAACTTCACACGAAAGAAACTAACAGAAAGAAGAGAAAACTAGGATTGAAATTCTGTGTGGATCAAAATAAAACTCATTAAGAAGTCTAACCAAAGAATATTAAAAATTCAACTGATTTTTCACGGCAGGATAGAAATTAAGAAAGACATCATCAGCTCTGACTGAAATTACTACTGAAATAAACAAACAGATGAAAAACACTCAATGATTTGTACAGACGACTACGCTAGAGTGCAAATCATATTTAACTGCACTCATAAATGTCATTACTACCTGTCATGAACCCTGTTGAAGAAATGACACAGATATTAGAGTCTATGGTAAGTAAACAAATGTTTCTTTGCAGTTGTTCTTAAATTACCCTACTAGTTGATGATATGGCAGCTTCAAACATGTATGTACAAATTGAAACCTATAATTTCTTACCTGCTGAAATATGTTACCACAGACTTATGCTTGTGGGATTTTAAGTGTTTCTTATCATTGAAGCAATTCTTTATTCTAGTTTTTAAATATCAACAGTTGGTTGGTTTAGTGAGAGGGATATGTGAGAGCTAGGAGTGCCAGATTGTATTGAACACAGTAGGAACAGAACACTGTTGGTACAACAGTGCTGCACCTAGACAGACAGTTAAAGAGACAGGTCAAAGTCAAGGCAGATAATGACAAAGGCAGGCAAAGGTCTACAAATATTCATTTCGTTTATTGCAAACAGCTATAGAACTATAGTTACAGAGGCAGACATACCAGTAAACAGATTCTATATAACAAGCAAAAAAAAAATTTTATAGTAAAGATTAGCAACAATCAAGCAGTTGTACGCACCAAATTTAATACTCGTCCATTTTATTTGATGAGAAGTTCCTCATGCAAAAATCTACCTCACTGCAGGAACAAAAAAGTCATATTCACAAAACCCAGCTACTTACTGGGAATGGTTCTTGTCATCATCAAACTGACCAAATGACTTTCCTGCAGCCTGACTGATAGCCCTGCAGAATCAAACAACAAACAGACATCACTCAGAATCAAACAGCCAGACACTTTCCTTATCATGACTGCTTTCAATATCCAGATAAACATACTAAAAATATACAATCAATATTTCATGTAAATCATAATTGTTATCTACAGATTTCTACAGAACCTAACAAAGCTAAGGAACCAGTCAATTTGCAAATGCTCACTTACTACTCACTGGTGCTCAGCATGTTCTGAACACGTTCCACTCATGGATCTTAAAAACACATATTTCTACACAACCAAAAGTTTAGGGGATCTCATGTAAAGCTGAAGCATACACACAGCAGTCAAGCAGAACAGCTTCAACAGCTGTAGAAGTTTTCACGAGTCCAACTGAATAGAAAAATAATTTTTTAAAGTAAGTGAGATCAACCCATCTATAAACAATCAATGAGAGACTCATTAATCCTTAGCATACAATCAGAGACTCACCTATGTACAGCATCTGATCAGAGTGATGTATCAAATACAGCCAATCAGAGACAAATTTATTTATGAAAGCCAGTTGAAGTCGAACCTGTTTAGAACTCCATTTGAGATGAGAGCCTCTTTCGGGTGAAAGTACTTGTAGAAGTGTGATCTCACAACAACATCTGAAACAAAAAAGTTCACACCGATTGCTTCAAAGCTTCTTCAGTTGCTGTACAAGTCATCATTCTGTAAAACTTCATCCACAAGAACTAACAGCAGGAAACCTGTTTCCCAAGTTCATAATTTAACTTTCCACAAAATAATTAAGCTAAACTTCAGTCAACTTAACATTGTTATCGGAAACATATTTTTTGATAGAGAGAGACATATTGGGCGCATCTGACTAAACTGTAGTAAACCAGAATAAAGAATGTGTTTCAAGCACTTACATAATAGAGGTAAAGAAAGATCAAGGAACTCCTGTTGTAAGATGCTTGCCAACCTACTCCAGAAAGTTTGAACCAACCATATAGCAAATGTTTTTAGAAGTTCTGACTAAGGTAACAAGGTCATCACGTGCAGCAGGAGCAAAGCAATATAACATCAGGAAAGGATGTGACCAAGACACACAACTCCCTAATATAAAAGCATTTTAGTGATCCTCTATCGAAAAAAATAGATCAATTGAGCAATTGTGAGTGAAGGACTTGCCCAAGGTTCCTAGGAAGCAGCTTGAGGAGAATTTGAACCTGCAACCCTCCGGCCACAAGGCAACGAACATACCCACTAAACCACCGTGCCCACAATAGTACTTACATTAATAAATAATTGGCCTTTAATCAGTTACACCTCTGTATATTAAAATGCTTTCTAAACTCAGATGGTAAAGCTAGCTCACCATTATTGATTCGTATGCCATACTGTTCGAGCAGAGTATTGATGTTAGTCTGGAACTTCGTGTCACCTCCTTCGCCCATCAAAACAAAGACGCTTCCACCATCGTCGATGAACTTCTTAATTGCATCGAACTGGAAAAAACAAAATTAATCGCATCAGAGCTGAGTTTCTTATTTATTTTGTTGTTTTATATAACCAACAAATATTTACAGCGGAAAAATACATAACAAAAACATCGTTAATCAAGTTAGTACCATGTAAAAATGGTAAAAACAAAAAGATAGATCAGCTAAAATTAAAAATTAATGACCAATATCACAATTTATAGTAAATATATAACAATAAATTTACAGTAAATATATGTACCATATTCATGCAATCAAATGATGCATCCGAATAAACAAATCAACTAATAAATAATAAAAAAAATTAAGTTGCAACCATAGCCAGAATATCTTTTACCTCGGGCATCGTGAACTTTTCCTGGGATCCAGCGATGACCAAGACTCGAACCCCAGACAATCGATCGCTCGTGATGACATCCTTGTTTCTGGAAAAAAAATTTTTATTTTAGACTCTCTTACCGAGATCATACCACACCTATCCAGTTTCATACACTAGCTTCCTGTCTGTGAGAATATCTATCTCAAGTTGGCACTCTTCACACACAGAGCATGCACAGATTATTTGCCATCCTACTTATTTTCCATGGTCACACCTTAAACTGTGTAAAAGGTCACTCCACTTTTCGACAAGTATCTGCTTGAAAGGATGATTTTCATGGTAATTATCTCGTCTCTGGCCGACAATCATTCACAATTGTGGTCCCACCATCTGGAACTTGCAATCTCCTCATCTTCACAACTTCCTAAATAGTCTTTTGCTCGACAACTGAAAACTGATCTCCTCCAGTATGGTTATTAATGGTTGCCCAATATCCACTTCTGGACTTTTTTTATTATCAAACTACAATTGTATTGCAATGCATGGTACACTGCGCTACTATCCTATTTTGGCCTTAACCCCAGAAGCATTGTCTTATCGAAGCACCCTCCTGTGCCCAGCAAACCCCAGTCACTTCCAAGTCCACAAAATCAACTGACCACAAAATTTCAACTTTAAGTCATTGTGAACAATTCTATAACAGTTGCACCTGCTTTGAGTCGTTTGCATTCACGCCGAACTTTGACAATTTTATATTATGACATTTGTGTGTAAAGCATTCTTGAAGTAGCTTGCTACTGACGATGCTATATAAATTGTCTTCATTACATTACATTACATTACAACAGTGCTAGCAACATAAAATCATAAAACACAATACATCAATCTATGACAAACAAATTCGAACACTTACACTGTAACATTCCATGTCGTCTTGAGTTTCCTATTGAGTGTTTTAAATCCATTGTTCGGTGTAAATGTCTCTTTCTTGGCCACATTAAAAACTACAATGTTACTCTTTGCATCGGTGCGCTAAAAAATATACCAGATTCAATAATGTCATCAGGATCAGTACATAACTATAAGATTTTAAAATACCATAAAAGTATGGCTGGATTTGTCAAGGATCAAGCAATCAATCGTTAATTAATTTTAATTATTAAATTTATTTTCACCGATTAGTCAAAAACCGCTAGTTATATGAATGAACAAGGTGCCTCGGCATTATAAGATAAGATAAGAATATTCTTTAATGGACCAATTGCTATCCGCATTTTGGTGTACAGGCATGTTATAATAAACAAACGAACATCATTTCTATATCCATTCAATGTCAAATGTTTTAAAATAGCACAAAATTCTAAATCCAAAAATCAATATAAATGTTCTTTTACTGACCAACAATCTATAGACCTTGTGGTTGAGGAAAATCAAAACAGGATTACCAATAAGACAAAAAAATTATTAAATAAATACTACTACTGTAACTAGAAATAATATCAATACAATAATTATTAAAAGATAAACAGCCAGTGTTCATTTTGCAGTTATCATACGCTTATTTAATCAAAATAAGCTGTAGTGAGCCATTAAAAATGTTTAAATCGTTAAAATCTGTAAGTTGTGACTGTTGCATTACTTTATGCTCCGCTTTTGGCATTGAAGAAGCTCGAGATTACGATTACAGAACACCAAATAAGTCGCTTAAATAAATGCGTGTCAGTGTAACAATAACAAGAGCTTCCGAACTGCAACTCTGTCATTTCTATTAATTTAAAATTTATTTCAACCACGCTCAAGTAAAAGAGATGGCCAAATAAAAACACGATTAACTCGTAAGGAACGGAAAGGAATTTCTCAACATGACAACCAATATACTAGTCAGAAAAGGTCTATGATGAAGGCTTTCAACTGAGTGAATGCACGCCAAATTTTAAGACGCTACAACCAATAAATTATGCGATAAAAGTCTATCAGAAACAATTTGATGTGATCTAAATGTACAAAGTTACATAGCATTGAAACGTGGACCATGTAAGAAACCTGAACTCCAGGCGCCATCTTGTTTACTGCTGTTGTGAAGCGACGCGATCGTCAACAGATGGCGCATTCACATCAACATTTTCATAGAGCACGATCAGAGATATAGCCGAGGAACCGGTCGTTGCGAGGAACCGAAATTTACAGAATAGCCTCCAATCAACCGGCTATTATTGGAAAACATGACGTTTGGCATCCTCCGAACTTCGAGACTTCATTTGGGAAGATGTTTTCTGTTGCTCGCTCACTAAAATAAATAATATTATGTCTGTTAAATTTAATCCACTGTTGTGTTCTATTACTATTACTGCTGTGTTTTTAGTTTTTTTAAAGTTTAGTTTAGTGTAGTTTGTTTGTTTGTTTTGTTTTTTGTTTTCCCCCACTTGTTTGAGTTGCATCGCTTACATTCAATGTACTTCGATAGACTTGTAAAATAGAATAGAATGTGTTACACCTTGATCATATACAACTGTCTATAAACATATACTGTTATGCAGAAAGTTAATGATTTATTGAGTGATTCTTCATGTAATTAGGGCGACCCTGTTAGCGGAACCTTACGTTCCTTTGGGCTTACCCCTTTGACATCAATGCATGTGACATTTTCAACTACTGTTTGTTTGTGCTATACTGTATGTATACATATACATGTTTACGATGATCAATGAAGTACGATGATGATGATTAAATTTAATCCGCAGATTTTGCCCTCGTGAATAAGCTCGGAAATAAGTGGCGCTGTGACAATAAATTTGAAGGTCACAAATCACGATTACGAAAATTGCCCAGAGTTCCAGAGTAATCGTAAGTTTTAGAGTATCATTTGTCTATTATATACAAAAGAAATTGTCGTCGAAAATTGCTAATTTTTGCCCACACAATTATTGAGCTAAATAAACGATCTTCTGTAACCGCTTCCTGTTTTGTCTTGGTTTATTTGTAATCTATGTTCATCCTTTTCCGCGTAAGCTCTACGGAACGTAGGTGCCATTTTAACCAACAGTGAGTCTAAAGCTACATTTTAAGATCCTTACAACCTGTATTGGTCCAATAAAATAAGCACAGAATATATTCAAAGTAATTTGCGTATTTTTGTCTTTTCTAAGTACTGAGGTGATTGCAGAATAGGCAGATTTTGCTAACGCGTGTAAGATGCCATGTGGCAGCCTAGCTCGGTTGATTGGTTTATTTTTATAGGATGGTAAAATCGTATATTGCCCACGCAGATATTTTTAAGGTGTCAAAAATGATATACTTTATACGTTCTATCAATATAAGGTTCAAGAATGCCGATGTCACTCAATTAAGAAAAGTTGTAAATAGTGCACGCCGGCCATTTTGAAAAATGGCCAGCGTGGGTAGAATATAATACGTATCTGATTTTTCATTTGTTTGCTAATTTACCATTTTATAAAGCAAAGTTGATGTGTCTTATGACCATGTGCTCTGAATTATTGCAATTTTTGTTTTGTAGAAAATGACTCGTTACTCCCTCCCACCCGAGAACCCAGCCAAGTGTAAGCTATTAAATCTTTCCTCAAAATTATCTTAGCTGTTTGTTTTAGTTTTAGTGTGAGATATGTGTGAAATTTTGGCATGACATGTTATGTTTAAAGTTATGCTGCACATACAAAATTCCTGCGACAGATTCAACAAGCAACTTGTTTAATTCCTTTGTCCATTGACTTTGCATAAGAGAAAACACCCATTCAGTGTTATCATTTGGTTACTTTGGTGTATGAAGTTCCTTGAACACTCTTATCGTGCTTCGGCATTTTTGCGTGCGCCTTTAAATCCAGTGCACCCTTATTGGTAGGTGAGATATAAGTTCCGCCGTCGCATGTCAAACATTAAGCTTCTCGTCATAACGACTTGCATGAAAACCTTTGTATTGGTCTTTCAGTTCGTCTGTAAATAAACACTTATGTTTCAGCATTTTTATGTCAATTGTTTTTCGTTAAATTGAAAACTTAATCATTTTATTTACAATTTTCATTATGTAACTCGCTTTATAGTTACGTGTTTGGTTTACAAATAATCGCTTCAGAAACCGGAAGTGCAATGGAAACCATGTCATTGCTGGAACGCATGTTTAAATATACGTCTCTTACTCACAGAACAGAATAGTATACGCATGGTAACCCAACATACACTACAATGAGGAGACTGGCCTTTGGACACATTTGACGGAACTATGATATATTTCCCAAAAGGTTTGAAAGACTATGGCAGCTGACCAGTGTCCAAGATAACTAATAAGTGTTAACTGATGACAGCCAGTTTTGAGAAATGCACATGTATATAGTGTCTATTACGCTGGTGGTTTGCGATACTTCAGTTGGCATGACTGATTATCTCTGTTTCCAATTATTTATCTTGCTCTTTTTATTTTCAGCGGCTTTGGCTCGTGGATCACACCTTCGCGTTCACTTCAAGGTAACATGTCTGAGAAATTTTTCACAATATGAATTCACAGATTGTTTATTTGAAATGTTAGTCTTTTGTAAGATGTCAAAATTGTTCAGTTATCTTGTAATCAAAGTGAAATCCATGAAAGTGTTGATTTTTATTGATGCTTGAAATCTCTGTAATTATAGTTTTGACTTTATTTGAGGCACTAATTTATTGCTTGAAAATGAATAAATGAAAGCTGTATCATGATTTAATTAAAGAAATATATATGAAAGCATTTGGCAGCCAAATTTGCAGCTGCACTGTGAGCAAGTAGTTTATGCGAAATTGTGATGGTTGTTATGATGCATGCATGTATCTGACTAAATATTGTAAATCACCTCTAAGGAGGACCCAGTGGCGCATTTGATAACAATGTCATGGAGATCAGCGGACTCAAGATTCCTGAAGCCCTCGTAGGATAGACTGCTTTTAGCCCCCTTATGTTGTGTGATAGTCAGTCTGTTTTGTTAGTAGATAAAATTTGTGTTCTTGTGAATTATTTAAATTGCATAACTATAACTGGTTGCGGCCTGGCCTGTCAACCGGGTTGTTCGATAAAGAAACGTTATTATTTTAAGAATTTCACAAGACCACTTGACATCGCAACCTAATAGATCTAATCAGGTGTGTCTTGCGATGACTTGTAATACTAGCTGTTAATATATTGTATTGGACCATGTTATTGGTCTAAATTATGTAATATTGCAAACCTCCGTTATCTTTGTGTTTTGCTGTAGAACACGCGTGAGACTGCCCAGGTGATCAAGCACATGCATCTGCGCCGTGCCGTTGCATTCCTAAAGAATGTGATCGCGCACAAGGAATGCGTACCATACCGTCGCTTCACTGGTGGCGTTGGAAGGTGTGCTCAGGTTAGTCTGATGACGGCATTAAATGTTTGTGTTTTACATGTGTGGGGCGCGGTGGTGTAGTGGTGGCGTCGTTGCCTTGAAGCCGGAAGGTTCGAGGTTCGAATCCACCTCGCCGCGTAAGGACCTTGGGCAAGTTCTTCACTCACAATTGCTCAGCGCTTCGGCGTGAAACTCCGATGCAGTGTCCGCTCTGCATTCGGGAGCGCCTCTGAGTAGAGAGAGCTTGAAGGGGCGCTATAACAAGTGCACATACATACATACATGATCATGATGGCTCCCTAATTAATGTCTCTGTTGTCGTTGAGTACTGACAGATGACTGGCTTTCTGGCTGGCTTTGCCATAGTACAAGTTTTATCATTTTCCTGATTGATACTGATGGTTGGGTTTGATTTTGTGTGTGAAGTTGTTGTTATTTTTGAATGTTGTTAATAACTTTAAAGTCCTATTTTCCCACAAAAAAACTAAGTTAAGTCCGAGTTATTTTTTTCTGGTTGTATAAATGAATAATTAGGTAATTTGAATGGACCTGACCCATCTGTGTGATAGTACTGATTAAGACTTTGTTGTTACTTTTAGGCCAAGCAGTGGGGAGCCACACAGGGACGTTGGCCAAAGAAATCTGCGGAGTTTCTTCTTCAGATGCTGAAGAATGCAGAGAGCAATGCAGAATTCAAGGCACGTTGTTTGCTTGTATTTCAATATGTTGCTGTTTTGATGCGCTGTGTAAATGTTCTTAATGATAAGCAGGTGTGTGTGTAAATGCTTGGAGCTAGTGATGTAGCTTTTCCGGAAAAGTATTTTGACAGAAAGTTTCCGGAAAGTTTCCGGAAACTTTCCGGAAACTTTCCAGAAAGTTACCGAAGAACCAGAAAAATACATCTAACTCATAAAATATCAGAATTTCACTCTCATAAACTTTTCTTATAGTTTAAACTCCTTTATTTACAGTACTTCTGTCGATGCAAACAATGTTGAACATAAAAATAATTAATATGAGCAATAAACACTGTTCATTAGCATTTCAGACTAGAGTAGCCTATAGAAAACTAGTTGCTTGCATGTCTGCAGTCATCTCTGTTGCAGGAAATGTGTAAAAAACTGACATAAACATGAAACAATACTGCATCTATTGCTGTTTCTGTCATATTTTCATAACTCACAAATATGAAGGTGACTGAATGATAAAAAATATTTTCTCTAAATTTACAGCGAAGTTTATTTGCATTTAATTCCCTAATGTATTTTTGGGCCGTGTGAACAAACTGAACAATTATCACTAGCACTACCATCTATTGAATAAATTATCAGTTATAACCACCTAAGACTGCTTATCTAGTATTGATGTATTTAATAACATTATATTGAAACAAAATTCGGACTCCTTAGAATTGAGTATGTATGTATTTAATAATATTTTATTGGTGGAAAAATACGTCGGAAAGTTTCCGGAAAAATATGAAACTTCTTGGACAATTTTTCCTCCTCACAACACTAACTGCTGATAGTGATTGATGTATTAAGTAACATTATATTGAAAAAAACTTTCGGACTCATTAGAATTGAGTATGTATTTAATAATATTTTATTGGCGGAAAAATATGTCGGAAAGTTTCCGGAAAGATACGTCGGAAAGTTTCCGAAACTTTCCGGAAAGATATGAAACTTTCCGAGGAAAGTTTCCGCCTCACAACACTACTTGGAGCATTTTGTTTTCGTGTGTCTAACACAAGTGGTGTGCTTTATAATCAGTGTTTGGATGTATCTTAAAACAACATTAAAGTACATTGAAGTATTTGTATTTAAAATTTATTGATTCAAACTGATGATTTTTTGTGCTAGTTCTGATTACAATTAATTTAGTCGGCTAATTTAATTTTAGTTAATTTTGATTACTTTTGTCTATGTTGATCAAGTGTAGAAAACTTTCAGAAATGTAGTCACTAATTTAATTGCTACTTTTTGTAAAAATAATTTCAATCCAACTGCTTATTGAACTTTATTACAAAAGGAAACCATTGATTGTTTGCTGTCTTGGATTATTCCATCAGCATTAGTTCATGTACGCAAAATAATTGCGTAATTTTTCATTCAAAGTTTCGCATTGCCTTGTTTGCCTTTTTGTTTACTCTTGACGTTGTAAAATAAGTTAAAAAATTAACTAAAATTTAATGAAACAAACCAAAAATTAATCGATTAAATTTGTTTGCAATTAATCGTTGAAAATTTGCAGCCCAAATTATTTACAGTATTTAAAATTGAAATGCTTTTGTATTTGGAATAAGGAATAACAAATACTTTATTTGTTCTGCAAGTAGGGATTGGACACAGACCATCTGGTTATTGACCACATCCAGGTCAACCGTGCACCAAAGATGAGGAGACGTACATACCGTGCTCACGGACGCATCACACGTAAGACTCGTTCCTCGTTTTTTACTGCCTAATAGCTCAGGAGTCTTGAATCTGCTGTCACTTAGAATGACTTGTATCAGAAACCTAAGGAGAGGAGCTAAGGAGAGTTAATGGTATTATATTTGCTAGCATGCACATTGCACACACAATGGCTGTGTGCCAACTTCTAGCCATCTATAATTAATTCTATAGATATGTTTATTGGAAACTTGAAGCACATTGAAGTCACTGCCTTGGAGATGGTTAAAAGCCATATGGCTAAATTGCGCTGTGACTGACACTGTTACACATTTGCCATGTCCAGGTAGAATATCACGCTATGCTAACACTGGGAGTGTGGCTTATGACTAAATAGTAGTTCTTTCAAAACTGAGATTAAGGATCACACTTCTAACATGCCAGCATATACAGTTTCAGAGCTGCATTAACGCCAATCTTGTTTTTATGGTAGCTCCTTGGTTTTTCCCATGGTCACTACTGATGCCACCATCATCACACTGAATTCTGTGTCCTTATATAGTTATAGGTACAATTCATTACCATTGTATACAATATTCCAAAGCTCAGAAGTGCACACAGCCATACGACAGAACATCACTGGCATTGAGCAACTGTGCATGTAGGACTTTCTCAAGGTCCCAACACAGTGTGGTCTGAGTGTAGGCTAAAACCAGTATTCGTCTTTACAGTTCAAGCCAGCTAACTGATTGGCTGCCGTCATAGATGTAAAAACGATGGAAACAGAATAAAAAATGGGGGGGAAATTGTTTTATTCAATAAATGAGGAGACAGTAAATAAATAATTACGATCACAGAAAAAAACGGGGGGAAATGAGCTGGAAAAAATTTGACTTTTTCGAGAAGAATAAAAAATGGGAAAAAGTTTTTTGCAACTGTGGCTGCTGTGTTCCAAGTGCCTTACAAAACATTTAGAAGTTGTTTGGACTGTGTTTAAGATATTTAAAATTATACTAAAATTAAAGATACTTAAAATATTAACATTATTCTTTGTGTTTGTTGTTGCGTAGCCTACATGAGCAGTCCCTGCCACATAGAGATCATCCTGTCCGAGAAAGAGCAGGCCATTGCGAAACCACAGGAAGAAGGAGGAGAGAAGAAGAAGGTCTCGCAGAAGAAGCTGAAAAAGCAGAAGATGATGATGAGGGAATAGAATAACTAACTGACCCATTCAGTTAACTGTTTTTGAGAGTTTAATAAAAAAGTCTTTGAAGTGAAATGTTGCTTTTGTTTAGGCACAGATTTAAGTTGAATACCAACGTGAAAAACTGATAGGATTTTGTTGAAATAAAACCTTGCTGCAAAACGGCACCATTTCACATTTATCCTTGTTTGTCTTGCTGTTTTGTTGAATTTGAGAGGCAGTAAGGATCAGCTCTGTTTTTAGCATAAGTTTGGGCCTCCACTCTACATGTACGTTGAACAAGCTCTTCATGTACTATTGCCGTCTGTCTATATCATGTTCTGCAGGGAGGGATCTTGACAAATTTTATGTACGCAAAAAATTCTAGCTGACGTTCACATTTGCCTATTTATAACCATCCCATGGTCCAAATGGCATATGATTACATTGTAATTAAACTTTGTTCAGGTCTAACAATTAACTTTTGTAAGGGGGGGTGGGAGAAGCTCGGCTGTATGTGCGCCTAGGGGTCATTGCATAATTACGTAACGCTCGAGGGTGGGTGGGTGGGTGGGGTCGTTGAAAGCGTTACGAAACGTTACGTGGGTGGGGGAAGCTGAACGTTACGTAACGCCTTGACAAAAAATATTAATGAATATTAAATTACCATCGAATGACACTTCAGACATGATGTGTTCGAAGTTTAAACTTCGTGGCATTGATTTAAAACGTAACCAAAGTTGGTCTATTATATCTAAAGAGAATTCGTCAGCAGACACCATTTACATGCCAAGTTAGCTATAAAATTTTCTGTTCTTTCGTTTGTCCAAACCGGAAACCGCTATTCGAATTGTTTTGATCTGTGATAGTTTTACCAACGGTAAAACGAGGTAGGCCTAATTCCCCTTGGATTCCTGGCATCACAGAACCACTTTGAAGCATATTTTACTTTGTGCAAAGACACGAATCTCAAACATTTAAAACTGATGCTCAACAGAACTCAGCAGTAGCCTATTTCTATTAACAATATTTTCAATGTACCCAGACTAAGCAAAAAATTAGTTCATTTTAATTTTGATTAATTGCTAATGAGCAATTTAGTCCGTGAAACTTTTCAGCAGTGCGCAAAATTTTATTCTTGAGGTAAAATTTAAGATAATTGTAGTTCAAGCATGACTGTCATTTATATAAATAAAGCATTCTGTAGGCTATATTTTAAGACTATAGTCTACTGTGCAATTATAATTCACATACTATATTAAATTCGCTATGAAAATCTGAATTATAAATACGATTTCGCATTGGCTTGGTAGGCCTAAAACTTCATGATTTTTCGTACAAATAGCGTTACGTAACGCTGGGGTGGGTGGGTCAAGGGAAGCGTTACGAAGCGTTACAGGGTGGGTGGGTGGGTCCAAAACGGTCATTTTCGGCGTTACGTAATTATGCAATGACCCCCCTACCTTTATATCGTCGGAACTCTCCTCGGATCTGATCCGGTCTGAACTGAAGTTATCTCGTCTGCGCAGAATGACTTGTTGTAGGCCTAATACCTGTGGGGGGCGAGTTCGGGAAACTCCGCCAAAAGAGGAGGGACAAAGTCCAGCCCGGAGGTCTTGGTCACGGGGATCTACTGCCAAAGGAGGGAGGGACTCCCGCGAAAGAGGGATCAATCACGGGAGGGGGACTCCGCCAAAATACATACATGTAGCCTGTAGGGCAGTACGTGTAGGTCCTATACAGCATCTGCACGTTAAACACATAGGCCAAAAAGGACTCGCTATAGATATGCAGCGATTGCAGCCATACTTATAAAAATTATATGCGATCTAAGGACAAAGTACGTACCGTAATTAATATTATAATCAACGGCGTCCAGCGTAAACAAGAAGTGCCTAGACTCTCCTTAACTTTCCAGTCTGTGCTAGCTGGCGATGTAAGTGGCAGCTAGGACGACATTGAGGTTTGAAAAGAAGTGCATGGACGCCGTCCATGACCGTCCAGCCACACTTTAAGCCCTGACCAACGCCATGTATCGACTATAGTCTATCGCTGCAGTAGCAAATATAAACTGAGATGTTAATATTGTTATTAATAAACGAAATAGGCTTAGGTTAATGTTATATGTAAATTTCCTATGAAAGATTATACTCCATAACTATAAATCCTGTTTCGTAGACTAGGCTACATCTCAGACATAGACTATAGGTCTACGACAGGTCAAGAAAAGTGTTAATGAAAGATGATTTGCACACTTAGGCCTAATTGTAGGCCTGCAGGGTTGATCGAGTTTGTCATCTCTAAAATTGATTAGGCCTACAGGCTATTGCAGCTCATTCATTTATGGCCTCACGTATACTGCATTGACCCTTATACAAGTACTGTTCTCCATTATGCTGCAAAGCTTATCAAAACTTGATTCCTCGTGACCACATCACTTCCATGAGTTCCAACACCATCCCGTGAACTGAACTGGCTTCCATTATATTATAGGAACGAATAACTTTCTAAATCTGTCTTCTGAGGTCAGAGTAGCTAGGCTACCGAGTCCACACTAATAATTCATCTCCCTCACTTGTAACACCATGGTTTTGTTCATCCCTCCAATCCATGGCAGACGAGGACTACAATCTTCATCTTAAGCCTGAATGAGTTGTTAAGGTGACGATTGAAGTGGTCAAAAGTTCAGCCAGAAAATTTGGCAATCATGCTTGCATTTGCACTTATAGCTGGCCTGACTGAATGGAATAAACTTCCGGATTTTATTAGTAAATCATATTTTTATCACTCTTCAAGAACAGCTGAAGACTTATTTGTTTAAGATCTATATTATGAGTATAGGATTCGCTCAAGACTTTGTTTAGGCGCGTTAAAAATGAGTTATTATAATAACGCCGGTAATAATAATAATTTCCAGTCTTCTGTACATTTAGATCTTTGATCGTCATCGACGTCATAACTTGACAGAGTCGAACGCGGCCGTTAAAATCGTAAGGGCGTAAAAAATTTGCTATTTGTTAATAAGAACATGGCAGACAGAGATGAAGCAATCGAAGATGAAAGTCAGGAGGGTGAAGGCGCCTCGGGTAAGCCCATACGGTAGTGTCTAATCCGGACGGCATTCATACATAATCTGCGTGAGCGTCTCTCAGCGACCTCCTTTCGCCCCTTGCGCTCTACCGACCATTTTGACTTCTGTGAAGTTCTGTCCCTCGATCGTCTTCAGTGTGCCTTGGCACTCAGCCGAGCATTTGCTGTGATAGGTCCTTGCACGTGGAATGGCCCCCAGTCTTCTACGGGCTATAGGCTCATGTCTGGGCTCTTCACCACATCCTCTCGCTCTCTCAAGATGTTTCTCCCCCTCCGAGCTTCTGTGCTGAAGGCGCCTCTGAAGTCTATGCTGCGATAGGCGCTCTGTACATTTTTTATATTGATTAAAACTTTAGGCGCTATATAAATACCCCAATGAATGAATTTAATTAATTGAGCAGTGACATCAGCGTTGCTGCGTTTAATTAAGTTGGTCTAGCTGACCTACAATATCCTCGGCACCAGCATACATGATACATCCCTTATTTCAATTACGGCTAATTAACTCTTTACATTCCTATACTCGTTGTCTGCGATATTAATTAGTACTATGGGTCCTTTACCTGAGCCATGATACAGAACAGTCTTGGGCTCGCAAGCACTCCATGCCTTAGGATCTGCCACGCAGAGAATGAAATCAACTGCTCTCTGTACCTCAAATTCACTTCCAAAAAGCAACTCAAAACTCGTTATTTCTCCTTGACTTTCAAATTCTTCTCCTAGCAGCTAAATACACACGCTTCAGATTCAGTTTTTGTCTGACCTGTTACAAATTTGATGAGTAACTAATAATCGATGGTACGCAAAGCCAAAGCTGGTTCTTTTAATAGCTAGAACATAGACAGGCTACAGTGAATAAGCTACTGAAAACAAAATTGTATGATACATTAATTACACAATCCATAGAGAAACAAACGAATATAAACACACAGACAATTTCAAGATTTAGATTATAGCAACTGAGAGAGCTCTGACTCTTAAGATTAACGTTGGTCAATAGCAGGTCTTGGTGAAGTTAGAAAGGCAATCGAATAATTAAGCAAAATGGATGCATTTTAACTACTGCTGTTGGATAATGTTCAGTGTTTTATATGCTAACTCTGTTATCCCTATCTGTCTTCAGACGAAGGACTGCGACCAAGACTCCTATCCGGTTGGCATGCCTTCCTTCGAGAATATCTGCCTGCAAATCCTATACCAAGGAAGAAGATGACGAAGGTTCAGCTGAGGAAGGCAAAGACTGAGCAGATGAAGGCTGCCAGCAAGGCGTGGGAAGAAACCGTGGACAAGGGAAAATTTCATCTGGCAGCATATGACTGGAACAAGCAGAGAATTGCTGCAGACAAATGACTGTGCTAAAACAAAGCATCTTAGTTCTGCAGAACTTGTCTTCTGTGTTAAATATTTCCCAGACAGCTTTCATGCTCAAATGACTGAATAGTAATAAAACTTAGAGTGGAAACTGTGTTCAGCTATTTTATGGTAAAATATTAAGATGTTACTCATTGATATGCAGTCTACAGGCAAGAAGCCTAAAAGACGATGCAGCAAGTCAGCTGAACAGCATTGTAGCAATACACTCCTAATCATCATGTCATAAAATGAATTCTGATTTGCACGGATGAGATAGTCTAGTGGTTAACTAGCTTTACTCTAAACCAAGAGCACACGGGTTCAAATCCCTCCCAAGCAGAACTTTTTCCAATTAACAACTATATAGCACCAGCATCTAATGTGAAAGACATCAACTGATAGTACACACAAAGCTGTAATTAGGTCAATACCCAAACGTTCAGGGAAAATACTCAAAAATTCAGTATGAGGTATGTTTTGCAATCTTCTGCTAAACAGAATATTAATTTTTAAGCAGAAAAGACCAACATGACATTCTAAGAAGTAATTGCAGGTTCAAGGCTGCATGGCACACGGTGGCCCGCACACCCCTTTAACCCAATCTCAGACATATAATAAATTTCTCAGTTTATTTAACACTTGCTCTTAACCATGCTAGTGGCTATGCACTGGAGCTCATTATAAGATGCATTTTAGAGCCATATTGAGACCTACATTATAAAGCATGTAATAATGAAGTTTGAAGTTCAGTGTACAACAATACATGAATTAAACTTCTTCCCATACATGCATAATTTCCTTTCCTGCTAATTTAGTCTGTCTGAATCAAGGAACTCAATTTAAACCACGAATGGTCACCTGAATAATCAATTTGTGCAGTGCTGTACACATCAAATTCTCACATTATTTCACATGACACTGGAATATTTGGCCTATGGCTTATGAAGGGTTTAAAACAATTTCAAACAGCAAATTGTGAAAAGAAAATATAGCTAAGCTTTTTATAATTTATAACTATCTATTACTTATGTGTTAAGAATTTAGAAAGCAAAGTTCATTGGCTTACAATATATCTACACAATAAGAGTAATTAACAGAAAACCGTTTAATATTTCTACATCCTTTAATATCAGAACTTAACTTAATACTCTTTTGATAACCATTTGAATAACTAGTTTATACTGCAGTCCGCATCGAAAGTCTCCCAATTCTTTTCTTATAATATTATGACAAAGTGAATTTCAGTTAGTGAAGTTTTTGGCACTTTAGCACTGAATTTGATGGTCTCCTCAATCAAATGTGCTGAAACATTGGTGTCCTCAAGTTTGATTCCAGTGCCAACAGCAGGAAATGCCAGTCATGCAATCATCAGTAGCCATCTTCAAAGTGCTGTTTACAAGTTTCCAAATAACCTACAACAAAACAAAAATGTTTCCAACTGCAAACGATGATACTTCATCAAAAGTCCAGGTCTTTCCAAGGCAGTCTGAGACTTCTCCTGTGTACATTAGGATTACAGTGCACATGGAATTCTAAATACTGTGACTATTGTACTGCAATGATTAAAATTATAATAAAATTTCCTTACATACACATTGATCATTTACATTTCGTAATATGTAAATTTAACTTTCAGTGGCAACGCCAGGCTTTTCGTTTTGGGGGGGCTGGATTTTTGGCAAAAATGTTCAGTTGCCAAAATTTCTGACGACCTTTTTTTTAAGTCATCGACCAAAATCCAAAGAAAATTTTCCATTTCCACCGTCAAAATTTCTGACGACCTTTTTTTGAAGTCATCGACCAAAATCCGAAGAAAATTTTCCATTTCCGCCGTCAAAATTTCTGACGACCTTTTTTTGAAGTCATCGACCAAAATCCGAAGAAAATTTTCCATTTCCGCCGTCAAAATTTCTGACGAATTTTTGTAGTCATTTGATCGAAATCTTCGAAAAAGGTCCTTTTCATAATCCGCCAAACTGTCTGTCAAACCTTGTGCGCACCTTTGCGGTTATTTGGGGGGGGGCTAAAGGGGTTAATCGTGCAAATATTTTATTTTTACATGGGGGAAAAAAATGGATGGCCTTTTTTAGGGGGGCTTAGCCCGCATAGCGCCGCTACTGTCAACTTCCACGTCATCTCAGCAAATTGCTGTAAGAGTGTGAGTCTTTGCGATTCATGCGATTGAAGCAATGCTAACATGTAAAATACTAATTTATAACACTCTAGGTTTCTTATAATTTAACAATTTCAAGTTTGTAACAGCATTCCATCAACAGTGATACAGTCTACAACTTTTAAAAGACTAACTCACAGACTAAGGCAGTTCTAAGACAAGCTTTTAAAACTTTCTCACACTTGCTATATAGCGCCACTTCAAGCTCTCTACTCAGAAGCGCTCCCGACTGCAGCGCGGACACTGCATCGGCTTTTCACACGGTAGCGCAGGAGCAATTACGAGTGAAGAACCTGCTCAAGGTCCCTACGCGACGACTTGCGGTGGATTTAAGCCTGGCTCCAAGGCACTGAATCCACTACTACACCACCACACCCCTATTAAGCATGATTAATAGCAGGGCCATATCTGAGGCTGCAAACAAAATCAGCCAAAAAGTGTTAAATACTCCGGCTTACTTCTGCTAATTTAAGCATTGCATCAACAAAGGTTGTACTGTACATAATGGAAGGGTGACAAAAACATATAAGATATCAGGAAAAAAGCAAGAGGCATCTTTCAAGAAACCGATTAAAGCAATGTTAACATGTAAAATACTAATTTACAATACTCCAAAACAGAGAAATCCAAAACATTAAGTATCATGACAACTGACAAGCTCGTGCCGAATGGAATTTGAATACCAATATCCAACACAAATTTTGCTTTTACTCATGGGCGCCCGCACATAGGGGCAAGGAGGGGCACTTGCCCCCCCTGGAAAATTGACATTTATTTTTATAACTACTACTTTTGGGTTTTCGCATTAAAGGACTTGTGATACGAATGATACACAGTGAAAGCCAGAAATCTACGTATAGAACTCTCTATAGAAATAAAAGTGCTCTTAATTTTCTGCCTTGCATTTTTCAAGCTCTTGCTAAAAACGTAACAATGGCCATTGATTGACTTTTAGCCCTCCTGCGGGCGCCTATGCAAATAGTAGGCCTATCGATTATTGCCTACTAGATTTACATTACATTGCAGTACATTACAAATCTCACTGTAGTGCAACCTTTCACAATTGCACAAATTAATTATCAATAAATTACACTTATACAAACATTTGAAATTTCTCAGTAGCACACTGAAAGTAGATATTATGCTTATTCGCCAGCATTATAATTATATAAATCAAGTCTGCTATAAGCCAAGCTGAATTTTGCCCATTTTGCATGCTGTCAGCACAGAATAGGCTACAGGGAGGTCAAGCTGTAGAAAAACTTGGATAAGGGGCTCTGGTTATCACCCCTCGTTCAACAGTATTGATATCCCCACTCATCTGATCCTCGTATCCTCCACCTTCCAAAACGACACCCGCATTAACATCTACTCTGGCCAGCGGAATCGGACCTATTTCTGACTACCCTTTGAACAGCATTCTGACTCGATGCAGCGCTTGTGAATAGGCTGGTGCCCTGTTATTGGCCTTCGATTGGTGCTTTAGACGCTTAGAAATTACGATTAGCCTACCATATAGAAGTAGCTAGATAGCACTTACCCCTTGAAACTGACACTTTTTTCCCCATTCAATTATTCGTTCATTCATTCTCTGGACTTATATAGGCTATAGCACACATTCAGGAACCTACTTTTTAACATAAACTTTTTAACATATTTCTTCCCACCAAGGAAACAATTCATATTAAAAATAATACACAAGATGAAATTGAGAAATTTGCATCAAGAAACCTCTCTGAAAATACGCTGTTCTTAATTTCCCAGCTTTGCTTTTTCAAGGTCCTGCTAGTAAAAAATTTAGCCGAGAATAGGCCAGCCGTAAAAAATTTTTGCCCCCCCTGCAAAAATTTCTGCGGGCGCCCATGCTTTTACTATTATAATGTGAGTCAGTCAACAGCATTTCTTCAACATCATAATAGTTCCATACTTTAGTTCTGCTTTGTCAACTATTTTTTGGCTTGAGCTATGACAGGTTAAACATAGATTGTGCTAAATTAAATATTACTTTACCGTCTGCATAGACAAAATTCAAAAACTAACTAGATTGCTATAACATTTTTAAAACTAGTCGCAAGTGCTATCATCTGACACTTGTCAATTTCTTTGCAACAAGAAGAACTGCATTAAATGCATTCCCACAAATAGCAAACATTGACTATGCTGAACAGTTGTTCAGTGTTGCTGCTGTGCGACTGAAGTCACATTCAACAAGCCATGACCAAGTGAAATCATATCCAAGACCACACATATAATTGCAACCAAAAGCTTCTTCTCCGCTTTCTAATAGATCATAGATGTAAAAAAAGATGAAAATTTAAAAAAAAATAAAAAACTCGTTTTTTTCGGAAAAATAAAAAACGACAAAAAACGATAAAAAACGGAAACGGAAAATAATTTGCGTTTGTTACATCTGAAACTTCATTTTAAGCTTCAAAACCTTGCTTATGCAATTTTATCTTAATCTTCTGCAAATAACACAACTTTATTATCAGGCCAAAATTAATTGGTATAAGTGAGCTTAGCATTAATCTACCACAGTTTTTTTTCTTATAACTTAGACTGGTCAAATATGAAATTCAGAAAAATTAAAGGTATTGAAATCTTTTCAAATTTACATTGTAAACATAAGTCCACACAAGTTCATGCTGATCGACATAACGCAATTAGGCCTAAAATCTAATCAGAAGCAAAGACCATACAGTATCGATGTGTACTAAATTATATAATGTACATCTGTACTTAAAGTTGTTACTTATAAATATTAATTATAGGCCCAATAATTTTATATAAAAATAACTTTTACAAATTTAATTTCTTGCAGGGACCTACTACATGTATTTCTCAAATGATGGCTTAAACAATTACATGATGACACTATAATACTTAGCTGAATCCTTGAGACTACAGTGAAAGCGTATGGAATATCAGACAAAAATTAAATTAAGGAAAATAATAATGAACAGTAAATAAATAAATAAAGTTACATAAAAATAAAAAAAACGAAAAAAACCGATGTTCTTTGGGAAAGAATAAAAAACGGGAAAAACTTTTTTACAACTATGTAGTAGATCCCCTACTTGACCTACTACCTTTAGTGTTGTGCTGCTCAGTTCTGCAATGGCGATTCCAATATATTTTTCTTTAACTCTTCAACACTCTTTCTGCTCAACTCTTTCTTCATAGTTTCTACAATTTTCCTCTGGGCTTCCTCCTCTCTGCACTCTTGTAGCTCTATTTTAACCAATCTTCTTTATTCGTATGCTTTCTTTACTCTTCAAAATGCTTGTACTAGGCAAGTGCTGATTTGGCACAATGTACCGTAAAAAGATAGGAGTAATGTTGACACGTGTGGAATTTAGTCCATGGTTATGCAAAGCATCTTACAGCAATCTAACTGCATTGATGTTTTCTGGTTCAAGATTAGTTTGCTCTGGTGTAACAACATTTTTTAAATGCTGAGAAACAACTGTTTGCATCTGCAATACCATACAACAGCATTACTATGCATCACCTTTGCCAGCATGGTATACTTCAGATTTCAGATGGACATGGACAAGAGCATTTTCATGTGAGAACTATTACCAAAGATTAATCGATGGTTCAAGAGTGAAGCTTCATTTTTCTTATTGACTGGGTCCATTTCGTCATCAACTTACTGAAGTGTTTTATCATGCCAGTGGTTTAAACTTTTTTCTAGTGGCGGAACCTTTCTCAAAGCACTATTTGCTTGCGGAACCCTACGCGTTTCACCCGTCCAGTATTTCAAGATATAGGCCTACATAGCCTACAGTTGTGATTATTTAGTAAAATAGTGTATAATTTAGATGTACGTTACTTTCACTTCTGATGCAGTCTATGGTATCACATTACAAATACTTGATTTCGAATTCTAAGTGTAGGTCCAGTGCACAAAACACTGTCAGAGAACAACTGCATTTCTGCTTTAGAGTGCTTTTGTCACAATAATCACACATCTAATTCTTGTTCTAATTCATTTAAATATCTGATACTTTCCAAGAAGCAAATAGCGAGCATAGGCTAAAGGACCTAGGCCTGTCGATTAATGATTCTACAGATAGCTATATTCTCTTGAGGCTCAGCCTTTACACTTGCAAAAATGTGAATATCTGCTACCTCTGGATGAAAAATTTAGCCACTGGCTCTTCACAATGAACTGATCAAAAGAGGAATAAACCAAACAAGTCATTGCCTAGTGGTCAGCAGATTCTGTTATTCCAGAGCAGATCTCAAGCGTCCAAATAGTTTAAAACCAACGATAACAATGCCTTGTTTGTCTCACTGGATTGTTAGAAACACAAACAATCTATAAGCTTAGGTCTATAGGTTAATGTAAGCAGTCTATAAGCTTAGGCCTATAGGCCTACAGATTCCCATTTGATGCATGTGCCTTCCGAAAAACAAGTAATGAACGACATCATTACCCTATAGAAAACAACAACACATTGACGTAATAATGTTATTTTAAACATGAATGACTGGAGGCTGGGAAAGAATCCACTCATTGCTAATACTTTTGCGTTTTAAGTCGGCACCTTAACATTTCTACCAAACTGCAGCAGAACCCTTGGGTTCCGCGGAACTCTGGTTGAAAATCACTGTAGCATGCACTGCATTAGTTGGAAGAAATGCCATCAGTTAAGTTTTTTTAGACCCATGGCCACAATTCATCTCAAGTTCTCCAACCCAGCCACGTCCAACACTGCACCACGTCTCTGGAAATCGACACTTCAAATCCTCCACCAATCACCCACCATCACCTTCCTCAAGCCCCTCTATCCATCACCCCTCAGGATTTCCACTACAATCTAAAGTTTCACCTCTGTAAGAACTCACCTCAACTCACCTGATGCTTCACCTTCCAATTCTTGACCAAAGTGACGCCCACCTTAACATCTACTCTGTAGCTCTCTCCAACCCCCTATGGAAACTGGACTTTGCAGCACTCACGAACAGGCTGGTGCCCTGCGCTAGGCTTTCAATGTTAGGGAATACAATTTCAACTTCGTGAACATTCAGCACCTTCAGCTTGTGACCTGTTTTGCTTCCAATAACAAGAGAAGCTTGCAAAAAATCACTCAATGGACAGTAATTTTTATACAGGACATAATAATAATAATAATCTTTTCTTTAATTGAGCGCCTGCAAGACGCACTGCGCTTTACATTTACAAGTTATGCAGTAATCTTAATTAAACTTAACTACTAACTGAACAGACAGCTTTGCAATTACAACGGCGCTAATAGCAGCCTACAAAGCATATCCGCCCAACGGGGGCTCGAACCTGCTACCTCTCGCACTCTTGGCCAGCGTGTTAACCATTACTCTACCGGGCCCCCCCAAATGAATCACCAATGAAATCCTCTGCTGGAAACTGAAAAATATCTTAAAGATATGAGCGACATCTCCAATGAAGTGCTGCTGAATGATTGTCAAGCAACTTCTTAAAATACAATAAAAACAAGTTATCTAAAGTTCAACTTGTATCATTACTCTCTAGTAACCTATGCTACTCAGTGTTATAAATAAAAAGCCAAATAATATAATAAGGAAATAATAATAAATATCATGTATTGGCGAAAAAAGGAGCGTGAAATCTGACCTTTTTAAAAAAAATACAGGATTTTACAGGACAAGCAAAAAAAACAGAACATTACAGGAAATACAGGACCGCTACGACCATTGACAAAAATATCCTAAAATGTCATTTATCTGTTGACTGACTTTAAATACTAATTGACAAATATGACTCAGAAATTCATAAGCATGCACATGCATGCAAACATAAATGATTTTCCAGTTTGTAAACAATGTGCAGATTCTTCTCTCAAAAATGGTTGAAAAGTCATCACTGCTAAGCACAAGAATTTAAGTTTATTTAAGTGGGGAACGGTGGTGTAGTAGTGGGCATGTTCGTTGGCTTGCAGCGGGAAGGTTGCAGACCTTATGAATCCACCTCAAGTCGCCGCATAAGGACCTTGAGCAAGTCCTTCAATCACAATTGCTCAGCGCTTCGGCATGAAACTCCGATGCAGTGTCCACGCCATAGTTGGGAGCATCTCTGAGTAGCGAGCTTGAAGGGGAGCTATAGCAAGTGCACATACAAACAAGAATTTTTAAATGATTTATTAATTAATAAATCAATGGTTGACACTGATGTCTAGCAAAGAATAAGAAAGGCAATGTACTCACCATTTCATTCAGCAAATTCTATAATAGCATGGTCGCACTGAATGAACTTTAGAATCTCGAGGTTGTCTACATCATCTTTTTGAACTCTCAAAGTACAATTCAAGAGTCTCCCAATTCTGTTTTCTGTTATCTGGACTGTATGCGCTGAGATCATTTTCCCTTGAAAATGATGACTGCATCTGATTGCCTTCACACTCTCATACTCTGTGATGAATGGCAAGTCGGACTGCAAATGACACGTATAAGACAGCAACATAAGGCAAAAAAAAATAATGTAGTGTTTCCGGTAACAGAGCTCTAAAAAATTGGGTAGGTAGGTCGAAAAATATTTTTATTTTATACAGTGACTATCCGAAAAATTATACCCATCTACTCTTTTTGCGTAAAGGTACACACTACAACAAAGTACGTATTCTAAGCAAGTATAAACTGCCTATTTCCCGACTGTCTGTACCTAAAATTGCTCTAGAAAACAATTCTATTAATTTCATTTTGTTGACATCTTTTCTGGTAAGATAAAGTGGGAAGGGGAGGGGAAGATGAGTGCGAACAAAACATAACTGCTAGGGGTCATTCCAGACTGGCTGAGCCAGTTACACCTACAGTTTGCTAGATTTATTTTCCCTAGTCACCGTTAGAGGTGGCTCAAGTAAGCATGATAAGGCTAGAAGTTTCTCAAGACTGGCACCCAGGAAGTAGTTAGGCAGACGTGAAACTCTAAGGCAATGTCACTGTAAATAAAAAGAGTCGCGGCAATAAAAGTGAGTCGGTCGGGTTACCGGAAACACAGCTTTTTTGCCTAAGATCCAACTCTATACGGAAGGCAATGTCACCGTATTATGTCAATAAAAAATTTGGGAAAAAAATTAAAAAATTTTTTTTTATGAAATTTCTTTTTAAAAAATTTTTTTAAATAAAATTTTTTTACAAAATTATTTGAGTCGCGGCAATGAAAGAGGGTCGGTCGGGTTACCGGAAACACAACATTATTTTTTTGGCCTAATGACAAATTTACTATACATGATGGGCTTGATTGCATAAAAGAAAAAAACAAGTAGAAACCAGCGGATAGACTGATGATCATTCTAATCGCTCATGCATTTTGGACATAGTTTCTGACTCCATCATGTCCTTCTCTAACCATTTTAAAACTGCATGCAAATCAGCTCACCTTTACAGATATACAAGATATTTATTTTGTCAGAACTTACATGCCTAAACTGCATTAATTTTACTTCTCACCTGCATCTTAAATTAAGTGTGATAAACGTAAACTGCAATGATCGTAAAATTAATGACCAAGGACGAAAAAATTATACGAACAATTTGCTGCTATCGAAAAACAAACAGCTGATGTTGCATTAGAGAATGCTATGGTCAATCATATTGGTGCCCTATTATTTTCATCAACCCAACTTCGAGTTAAGCAAATCAATCCATTGTCTATTTAAGCAAAGAATTAGCTTTATCAATCCAACTTCCATTTAGACAAACAGTTATTTTTTCATAAATCCAGATTGCATTGAAATTACCCAAATAAAATGGGTTGACAACGTAAACAACAGATTTCTTCTTCACGGCAGGTTCGAACTGCCGACGGCGCCACTCCTCCCGGTGTTGAGCCTCTTCTTTCAGTTTCCCATAACCTTCAACCAACATCCAGTCCAGTAGTTTCTGTCTTTGTCTTCCTCTTTTTCCCTCCGTTCTTCCTTCAATGATCACTTTCAGAAGGGATTCTCCTCTCAGGATGTGTCCTATCCATTTCTTTTATCTCATCTTTATTGTATCCAACATTGCTCTTTCCTCTTCTACTCGCTGTAGCACCTCTTCGTTTGATATATGTTCAGTCCAACTAATCCTCTCCATTTTCCTCCATAACCACATTTCAAAAGCCTCCAGTCTTCTAGTACAGCATTTCCCAAACTGTGGGTCGCGACCCAAAAGTGGGTCGCAGAGCTTTGGCAAGTGGGTCGCGAAAGTTCTTCTTATTTCTCTGTTAATTTCAGTATTTATTCCAGTGACCCTCAAACGTCATACTTTATTATTCCGTTATAACTAGTGAAACAACATTTGACTAGACATTAGACATTTTTTATTGATCCCATTTCAATCATATAACAAACATGTAACTAAGTAAACATAATCAGAATTAAATAAAATTCACATAAAGAGTAGGCAGGATAACAACGTGGAAACAATAGGCACACCAAAAGGGACAAGTCCCGCTAAGTAGGGGCCTAAATACAATAGAGAATTGCAATAAGACAATGAACAGTGAGTAGTAAACCTATAGGGAACATTAGAATGCATCAAATTTACTTAACTATGAAACAAGAAACAACAAGACAATTTATAGGAACAGAAGCAATCACAACAGGAAAAACACAGGAAATAAAGAAAAAAACTCTTCAAAAGAAAGAGAGAAAAACTAAACTATCAATAGCATGAGTAATTTCTCATACTATTTTAAGAAAAACAGCACATTGTGTGCACACGTAAGATATATTTGAAATGAGTGAAGGTAGTTGCCTTTCGAATGTCTATTGGGAGATTATTCCATATGAGAGGGCCTTGGAATTTAATGGAGAATTTTCGAACATTTGTCTTTGCAAAAATAATACTGAATTCTCTATTACCTCTAGTGAGTCTAGGAAGTAATATTGGAGAGAAGTAGGAAGCGAAGCAAGATGGGAGAAGATTATTGGTGTACGGTACATAAACTGACATGTCTGTTCAAATCTAATCTGCTTAATATTTAGGAGTTTATGTTCAGCAAATAGTGGACCAGTATGACAGTTAACAGTGGATTTAGTGATTACTCGTATGGCTTTCTTTTGCAGTATCCTTAAGGCAAGGAGATGGGAATCGTAGGTAGAAGTCCAAATTAAATTACAGTAAGTAAGGTAAGGATAGATTAGGGTGAAATAAAGGTTAGTTAGCACATGAGAGGGGAGCAAGTAAGAGACTCTCTTAATAATGCCTATGCTTTTTGAGATTTTTTTTACTTATTTCATCTATGTGCACTTTCCATTTTAGGTGCTGATCAATATGAACGCCTAGGAATTTTGTCGTGTAGGAATAATTTGGTCATCAATAATTAGTTCATTATCTGTCATGGGTACTGGTTTTTTATTTGAACGAAATATGATATAATTAGTTTTAGATAGATTTAACGAAAGTTTGTTTGCCTTAAACCAGTCACTAGCTGATGTTAATTCATGATTGACCAGCTGGAAGAGCTGGTCATAGGAGGCATGCGATAAGAATACATTAGAATCATCTGCAAATAGCATATAGTGTAAAATGGATGTTGAATTTGGAAGATCATTAGTGTAAATTAAAAACAGGAGGGGACCAAGGATAGAGCCTTGAGGTACTCCAAATTCAATAGTCCGGAAATCAGACAATTTTCCATTACAGAGGACCTGCTGTAGACGATTACTCAAATAACTTGTAAGCCAGAGAAGAGCATTGTCTCTAATACCATAGTGTTCAAGTTTGGTTAAAAGTATTTTGTGGTCCACAGTATCAAACGCTTTTGCAAGGTCAAGGAAAATACCAATTGAGTATTCATTATTGTCCATTGCTTTGGTTATTTTGTCCTGGATATCAATCAAGGACATGGAGGTAGAGTGACCCGGCTAGAAGCCATGTTGAAACGGATATAATATATCCTTATGTTTTATGTATGAAAGTAATCTATCATACATTACTCTTTCAAATAATTTAGAGAAAAAAGGTAATATAGAAATAGGTCTGTAGTTAGCAATTTCGTTTTTTGCACCTTGTTTATGAATGGGGAGAACTCTGGCAAGCTTGATTTCCTATGTAACAATACCATTTTTAGTGAGCAATTAATTACTTCAGCTAGTGGACTGGCAAGGAGCTCCATGACGGACGATAATATCACAGGATTCAAATCATCAGTGCCAGAGCTGTGAGTCGATTTAAAAGAGTTATTAATTGTTAATAGTTCTTCGGGAGCAGTAGGAATTAGGGCAAAGGAATTAGAGGATGATGGGTGGAGATAGTCTTGAAAGCATTTCTCAGATGGGGGGATTTTGGATGATAAAGATTTCGCTATGCCTGTAAAATATGAGTTGAATTTTTCAGCCATTAGTAAGGGGTCATTTGTTAACTTCCCATCGAGTTTTAATTCGTTAATAAGCGTGTCCTTCTTAGTTGATTTAATTATTGTTCTAATCATCTGCCAAGTTTTTTTAATGTCCTTACTGTGTGTTGTGAATTCATTTGAATAGTAAGAGCATTCTATATTTGTGCGAATTAATTTATATTTATTACGGTAGATAGTAAATTTGTTTTAATTTTCAATTGTAGGATTTTATATATATTTTATATAGAGCGCTTCCTTTTTTTGGTAGATTTCAGTAGGCCTCGTGTCATCCACGGTTGATGGAAGGTGTTGTTTTTTGAGATTTTAATGGACTTCAGAGGAAATGCTTCATCATAACTTATCCTAACCATTTTCAAAAATTGGCTATATGCCAAGTCAGGTTCATTTTCACTACACAATTGCAAAACTGGACTCCAATCAAGGTCAATTAATTTATTTTTAAAATTAGCAGAGGCTTCATCAGTTAAGCTTCTCTTCAATTCAGTCTTATCTATGTTGTGCAGTGTGGGTGGAAGATTATTAGTCCAGGTTATTATAGGCAAATGATCGGATATGTCAGAAGTTATTATAGCACTATGGTTGGGCTATAACTAGCTTCTACTTGTGCATGTATGTGAACAGGAAACAGTGCACGAGACTTAGCAACGAGACCTAGCATGATTAATAAAAAGTCTGCCATTCAAAAATAAACAACAGGTATTTAAATTTCGCAAATGTTATTTTCAATTTTTAAAACTTTGCGGAAAAACATGGATAAATTTTTGAAACGAAAACGAGAATCTTTGTCATACATGTGTGAGTGGTCATAGCTCAGAGTCGGACGATGATGTTAATTCAACTCTTGATAATCGACTTCCGAGTATGAAGAAGGCATGTCCGCCGAAACGTAAATATTATGATTCATATCTGAAATTCGGATTTATTTCAACTGATTCAGGCGATGAACCAAGACCTCAACGGGTGATTTGCTTGGAAATTCTTGCGAATGCTAGCATGAAACCGTCCAAACTGTTTAAAAGTTTAAATTTAACGATTAGTTACTGTTACATTGATATAACAGTTGCTTGCATTGCAATAAATGTTGGCTTTTTTCTTAAGTTAAATTTTACTGTTTTAGATGTGGTAATTTCTAAATGCTGGAGGTAAATCAGCATATCTTAATCCCGATTTATGAAGCAATCCTTAGTTAGTGTTAGTTTAGTACTCTGTACCTAATTTTGTTTAGTGGGTCCAGAGACAGAAAAGATATTCCCAAGTGGGTCCCGAGCCAGAGAAGTTTGGGAACCTCTGTTCTAGTATCTTCTTTCCTTAGAGTCCACGTTTACAACAGATTTAGCAAGAGTACAATGGGCAGATTAAATGACCTGCCATGACCAATAGTTTATTTATTTCAGAAATTTATATAGCGTCTCTTCAAGGTAGGCTACTCAGAAGCGCTCCCGGCCCAGCCACGGCTAAATAAAACAGTTTTTAGGTTCTTAAGGAACAGAGCGGAGTGACCCCTGGGAATTAAGCGCAGTGTAACAGGGAGACCATTCCAAGCTGTAGGACATGCAACAAAGAATGAATGACGCTGTCGGATAGCAGTCCGTGAGCGGGGAACCAGAAGCTCAGCGTGGTTCGCCGATTGAAGGGTGGATCGACGCTGAACTCCCAAGGTGGAACAACATAGTTCTCGAAGATACGGTGGAGCTAGTCCTTCAATGTGGTGTCACACTGCACAATTTCATTTTCAATTTGATGGGAATCACTTTTGTAGATGTGTAAATAGCAGGAG
This sequence comes from Lumbricus terrestris, assembly GCA_949752735.1. Lineage (NCBI taxonomy): Eukaryota > Metazoa > Annelida > Clitellata > Crassiclitellata > Lumbricidae > Lumbricus > Lumbricus terrestris. The sequence goes on along the minus strand of OX457037.1, from coordinate 16,522,846 downwards.
AAATGCGGAAAGTCTGCCTAAACAAAATGTAATGAGAATATTAAAGATTGTGCTAGTGTAGAAACTGTATTGTTAGTTTTCAAAAAGTGTCCAGGTTTTTGATGGCAGAAAATGGTCACCCTAAACTTAATACATACCACATGTACAGCCATTCTGTTTACTGAACAACAGTGAACATGTATTTGATTTTTGCAAACGGAGCAGCAATATCAACAACATGGATGTGGTGTGACATCTGGAATAGTCAACACACAACACAAAGATACTGAATATATGTATACGCTAATATAATGAACTGCGAAATATACTACTGAATAGTTCAATAGACAATCAACAGACATTTATTTAACCAGCTACAGATAACTAATACTGACCTCCAAATGTGTGAAAAGCTTGACAGCAAATTAATGCTTGCCCTTTCATATATAACGACCATCTTCGAATGCTTTGCATTTGACCTTCACTTCAATTGTCATTAGATTTACTCTCAACACTCTCACATTAAATTACTCTCACATTAAATTAATTTAAAGATTTGCTGGCCAACACTATTGCCGACTAAATCTGGAAGAAAACTACTCTGTAGTCGCAACCAAGGGAATCTAGGAGAAGAGAGGAAAGTTTTACATGTGGGTAAAACTTGTACTCTGGATTTTGCTTCCAGGGCGCTTCCAGGAAGGTGGAGACTGTGCCAGCAGTGCCTGTCGAGAATCTGAGTCTGCTGGCATTCCAAGCAGTCCCAGACGCCTCCGTCTTATAGTACCGCATACCGTTGTTTGTCCAGTTCTATTGTAGACCTCTGCGTTGGTGATGAAGTCGGACCACTTGATGCCGCATAAGGTCCTCAAGCACTTAGTGCCAAAAGCGTCTAGGCGCAGCTGATCCCGCCTACCGAACGACCATGCTTCAGAGCCGTAGAGGAGAACTGGCATGATATATGAGTTGAACAGTCGTATCTTGGTACTGAGGCTGATACGAGTGGACCAGATGTTATTTCTTAAGGCTCCAAACGCTCCCCTTGCCATACCCAGGCGTCTTGAGATCTTCGGGGTGCTGCGACAGGACTCATGGGTGAGCACACCAAATAGTTGAAAGCCCTCAACACACTCGACCGTGTCTCCGATTTTACGATTACCATGATGTCCGGAGGTCGTGGTAGGAAGTCGTTCTCTTATAAGAACAATGGCTAAACACGCACACTGCATGCCCGTACTCCAAACAATATGATTGCCAACGAATGCAATAAATTAGAGCGCAGCGACCTATTGTCGGCATCGCAACGTGCATCCCAACATGCAAAGCGCTCAGCAAGTAAGTAACCAGCTCACTGCCCACATGCAAGTAAGTAATCGAATTAAAGGGCGATAATGCCGCGATATATGGTTAGATATGCAGTAAATTACAGTTTGAGAGTACAAAAGCATACGGCGCTTTCGAAGCTATAATTTAGCTGATGTTCCGCTTGGCGCTTATGAATCTATCAGCTGGGCATGAACATTTTCGCTATTATTTTGAACACTTAGGTAGAGGCGTATTTTTATTAATTCGGTAGCTTTATCGTAGCTTTATCGTTACAACATATTAAACGTCACAATGCGTGGCTCCAATTTCATCCATTGTTAGATCACATTAAACGTTTCTTATTCACATCGCTTTAATTTTCACTGTTGCTACTTGCGTAGATTACTTACTTCTTGAGCGCTTTGCATGCTGGGATGCAGTGGATAGATATCGTCGATAGGTCGCTGCGGTCTATATCAGTGCATTCGTTGGCAACTATTGTTTGGAGTACGGGCATTCAGTGCGCGTGTTTACCGAACAATGATAATATTAAAAATCCCAATTTTCATGTAATCTGTACCTGGATGCGGCGCGACATTTAAAATAGTAAAAATAACGACGATACCTACACCGCTAAAACTTATGAGCCTATGGCACTCCGCTATTATCGCTTTTCTTGCGTAATCGAATGAGTAGCGCTGCCAGACTGGTTCCCTATTTCACTCTTAAAATAAGTAAGCGGACTTTTGCCCAAACTAATAAATTTGACCTAACGGCATTATTGAAATTACACATTAGTGGACCGTTATATTCAAACCGTTCCGCTTCAATATGTGTGCATATGTGTGTTTGTAAGCGTGTTCACATATTGTATTGTATTGTAGCATATCTGGCCATAATTTCTTAGTTTGTTTCTTCCCATCTAGACTAGGCCTACAGATTACTGCAACTCACTTTTCATGGGCTTCCTAAAACAACTTCTTACTTCCTTTCAATCAGGCTTGAATGCTTCGGCTAAACTTATAGCTCGGTTCTCTCGATAGCTTAATTTTTGCATATTTCTACATGATTTGAAGCAAGGGCGGATACAGAAATTTTCGAAGGGGGCAAAAATTTTCGGAAAAATTTCGTCTTGGTCGCCGAAAAATTTGATGACTTTTTATAGTCATTCGTCCAATTTCCAAGGAAAATGTAGCATTTTATCTGCCAAACAAAAATTGATGACCATTTTTAGTCGTTCGTCCAATTTCCAAGGAAAAGATACCGCCAGTTTGTCCGCCAATTAACATAGTTGATAACCTTTTTAACAGTCGTAGGCCCCTATACAGTGTTCTTGAGCCATGCGCGCGGAACTCGTGGGGCCTACGGTAGGCTACGGAACTACTCATGGGGAGCACGTCAACTTTCCGACCCCAAATAGCTGGTCAAAAATAAGGAATTTTCAAAATGGGGGCCATGCCCGGATCGCGATTGCCCTCTGGATCCGCCCCCTCTGATTTGAAGTATTGTCTGGATAGGATAGGCTACCGGTACCTGTCTCGTTTTCATAATAATTATTTGTTGGTTTTGTGAACAATTCGGTTGACACGACGCAGCCGGTTAGCCTACAGTAAGTCTTGGCCTAAATAAACAAACTATAGGCCTATATACCGACCGATAGGCCTATACAAGATCCGCGGCCTCTTCTGGTCTCCAACCAAAGCACAGCTGGGAAATGTATGCCCAAAAATATATTTCAATCTCTCAAACTAGGCTATATGCAAAAGACCTCATCTGCATCTTCGTCTCGCTTTTTGTCCCCATGACTATATATAGGACGTATTGCTTTTGCCCAGCTTAGGGCGTTTGCTGTGGTTCGTTCCTCCATTCGGAATTACGTTAATCCTTTCGCTCTCTAGGCTACGATCTAATTAAATTAGTGACTCATTTTTCCTTATCAGTCTCTCGTTCGTTTCATGTAGTTCTTCGTGCACATGTTGAGCACTGCAGAGAGCGCCTCGTCCCCACGCTCCCACGAGGTCCGCACTTGAGGACACGGGTCCGTAGAGTAGGCTACTGGCACTGTAGGCCTACGACTAAAAAAAGTCATCAACTATTTTGGCGGATAAAATGGTATCTTTTTCTTGCGAATTCGACAAATGACTAAAAAAAATGGTCATTATAGATGTCTCCCGCCGAAATTTTTTTCCCTGTCCCAAGACCGAAAATTTAATTTGGTCCCCCTTCGAAAATTTCTGTATCCGCCCTTGACAGTAGGCCTATAATAATCATCATCGTCATCATCATAATAATCTTCATCATCATTATCAATATATCGTCATCATTATCAAATTATTATCATAGACCTAATCACCGTCATCATGCATCATCGTCGTCTCTAAAAATCACCACCATCATCACACACGATTATTGAGAAGCGAATAATCCGTCGACATAGGCCTGTGCACGTAGGCTTACAATGATTGTGAATGACTGCAACTGAACGGAGCGCATTGCCATTTCCTCAGTAGGCTGTGTCTGCATCATTTCGGGTAGGCCAACTCCTAGCTCTTGGTTGCCAAACGAAGTTTAGAAACATCGCCAGACGAGTTTCCTTCTGCTGTCGTTTTTTACACTGAAGAAATTGAAATCTGATAATTCTGGAAGCTTTGCTGGCGCAAAGCCCATGCAATTATATATGAGACCAGCAGTTCACAATCGTTTAGCTCATAGGCCCCTAGGCCTATATGCGACAATAAACCTGCAAAATAGTTTGTTCGAATAATCATACAGAAAGCCTATAGCTTAGGCCCTAGCTTGTTTTTACAAAATAATGACCTAGCCTAAACTAGGCGCACCGAACTAAGACAAAAGCAACAATTAAGTCAATTTAGGCCCAAAATTTTAAGCTGAAAAAGATACTTTAGTTTAAAATTGAAAGAACATTGAGGGTTCTAATCCGAATTAGCCTATATTCCTGTCGTTGAATCCAACCTTTCTCCTAAACAAATGCTGTCCAAGCTGTGCCCCGCAGGCCTATTCCAAGTGGCCCACCAGAGCTTACTAAACTTTTGCACTACATTTTGCACCTTTGCATCAGTGCGCCATACATGAAACGGGTCCGTCACGTTGAGTGTACTTCTGAATAGCTCTGCATGCTGTGAGAAGTATTTTACAAATATTCTTATTAGATTAGATGTTGATGATTGCATACGCCACATAAAAATGGACATGCTACCTTCATGTTTAACCATTACTCCCTTTATGTCTCCTATAGATATATTGGCATAAGCCTGAATCTATTGTGGAGTGCTGTGGTGTAGGAGTACTCGGAGTATGTTTGGTGTCTTGGAGTGGGAAGGTTGCAGGTTTGAATCCACCTCAAGTCGCCACGTAGAGAGAGTGCTTCACCCACAATTGCTCATGCGTTTCTGCCTGAACTCCGATATTGTGTCTGTGCTTTAGTTGGGAGTGCCTTTGAGTAGTAATCTTAAAAGGGTGGTGTATACCAAGTGTTCATACTATATCATAGACTCAATATTTTCTATGTGAATTAATGCATATATACAGATAAATAGACTATATACATATATGCAGATGTATACATATAATTATAGGCATTTATATATAATATGTACATACATATAATAAAATAAACCTAATAATAAACTACTTCTACATACTTAACCTGTATGCCTGTTGAATACATAGGTGGCAAATGAAACTGCAACTCAAATACGTGAGAAAAAACCCACTCAGGGTATACAGCCTTAGGCTCCAGCAATGACTCGTGCTACAGCTCAATGCTCACCCCCTTTCCAACGAAAATTCCAAGCTATGTCAGTCTATGCGACGTTCACAAAAAGAGTATGAAAAACCACAACCATGCGCTACCAATATAATTGTCATGGCAATAGACGAAATAGATCACATGCATGTACATAAATTCAGACTAGTTAAACGTATCCAATAGCACGTAAATAAAAAAACTGAAATCTTCTTAATGCCGGCAATTTTCTATCATATTTCTCTAGAAATCGTTTCTCAAGTATCGTTATATAAACAGTTGCACATTGCAAAAAAGCCTGACACTTTTTTTAGCAAATTCCATCAAAGAGTACACAGGTCTGTAATTCTTAAAAGACTCATTCTTATTATATATTATACACTACAAATAAAACACAGGCCTACAATTCTTATAAATCCTAGTTCTTATTTACACTACCAATAAGCACAGCCTCAATATAAAACTATAACCCAAAGATTGCTAAATGTAAGAGAAAAACCCGTAATACATACAAAAAAAGCCAAACAGTTTATGTCCAAATCTTAGTTTGACCAGAGTGTACGGACTTCAGAGTACGCTGGTGAATGAAGTCGCAGCTTCAGCTGTATCGGTGTTCGGCGCTTTAGGGCACATGTGTCCTTCAAAACCTTAAGCAGACTGGCCATTCTTGTTGTCAGAGTTTCACCTGCATCCAAAAAAGCGAAGTTCACCAAGAATGACTTTGCCGATGGTACAGCAAGGAATGCCAGCAGGATATTCTCAAGCAATGATACGGACACATTGTGTTTGCAAACAATGTGAAGATTTTCCAACAGATTATATTTCTCCATTATTTCGAAGAGCCGTTTGTATTCTTCTGACGTCAGTAAATCAACATCTAATCCCAGAGACTCCAGAGACTTTGCTCGTTCCTGGACAAACTTAAACAACCCAAGATAGCTGTAGTCAGCGCGACAGTTTACCAACTCGAACTGTTTTAGGTTGATCTTAAGAAACTGAATCGGTAGAGCATAGAAACTCGGTTGCATGATCCTACAATTCCAAAAACGCACGGTTTCAACAGTCGGCGGAAATGCGCATCTGCTGAACCCCCCTCCAAGGAATATCGACTCAAATCCGATCGACTTCAGCTGAAAGTGATTGGCCAGTCGAAGAAAAGCATCAGCGACATCCTCGGAACAATCCACTTTGTCTGGTTTCTGTGCGACTGCCAAGTGAGTCAAGTTTCGGCAGATGCAGAGAACACCCTGAAGAGCAGCGACATCCGCTACACTCCAAGTTTCTGCATGTCGGATCTCGACATGTGATACGAGCTTTAAAAAAAGAACATTAGGTTACTATATGTAGCTCCAAGCAATCTCTTAGCATCACTTCCAATACAGGGTGGGCCAAAAAAGACCCCCTAGGTTTTTTGATGATTCAACCTCTTGATCAAGATCCTGGAGATATAAGGCTATGAGCAACGTCTACTCTGATAAACAGTGAGAGCGCAAAAATTACGAGTTAAGCTGAGAGTTAAGAGATTTGCCGTGAATGAAAGGAGATCGACTCAATGTTGATTGCTCTGGTTTAATTGAGAAAGCCAATGGCCCCAAATCTCCGGATTTGAACCCGATGGATTGATAACCAATTGCGGAAAGCTATGCTTGAAAAATATTGCAATCTGCAACCTAAACCAAAAGCGGTAAGACAATTGATGGGCGCATTAGAGTTGATATGGGAAGATTTGCCTTTGGAACGCCTCAAGAACTTTGCAAATAGACCCAAAAGTAGTTTTTGGCACTGGTGGTGGGCACATTGAATACAAGCTGTGAAGCACTATCAAGTTCATTTCACAACAGTTATAATTGAGATGTGACTTAATAAAATCGTTTTTTGTTACTTTTTTGTTGCGTTACGTTTTTGAATCGTCAAAAAACGGTGGGTGGCCTCATTAAAAGTGGTATAACTTTTGTTCTGTTTGAAATATTTTCATGAAATCTGGCCATCATGTTTAATTACGAATTGTCTTTAAGTCGGTAAAATTTCATTTCGAAATTCTTACTTCTGGCCAAGATATTGACAAAAATCTAAGGAGGCATTTTTTTTGCCCCACCACGTATACTCAACATTAGTAACTGGTCATTGTCTTTGATGATAAACTTAACGATCAGAACTCATTGCATGGGCTCGTTTCGTCGTCATCATTGACGTCATCATCATCATCATCATCATCATCATCATCATCATCATCATCATCATCATCATCATCATCATCATCATCATCATCATCATCATCATCATCATCATCAGTGCGGTGGTGTAGGGGTATTTTTGGCGTCTCTTGGAGCTGGAAGGTTGTGGGTTCAAATCCTCCTCAAGCAGACGTGTAGGGACCCTACACAAGTCCTTCACTTGCAATTGCCAATGCACTTTCAGCATGAAACTCTGATTCAGTGTCTGCGCTGTAGTCAGAAACGCCTCTGAGGCTGTGGGTATAAATCTTGAAGGGGTTCTATATAAACTCTCTCGGAATCAATTGGAATCAATCATGTCGTAGTCATCATCACTATCATCATTGTTGTCGTCATTATTACATCGGCATCATTACTCCTTATTATCATCATCACTATCATCATCAGCAGCACACTATCGTAATCATCATGATCATAATCATCACCACAACCACCATCATTGTTAAGCTGCCTGTGGTTAACACAAAAGTTAAATCAGACTCCAATCTTAATGAAGCTGCTTGACGTGCATCTTCACTCGCTGTGTGTAGGGTAAGACATAAAAAGCTCGGAATATTACTGACAAGAGGAATACTGCTACTACATTTTTAAATTTCAGTACAACTTAGTGTACTGATTATAGCTGCATTAATTTTGACATACCTTTCTGGAAAAATAGAGTACGACAAACTCATAGACGACGGCGAAAGATGAAGGAAAACATGCACAACCGATAATTTAATGCTAAACAGTAACAGTAGCACAGTAGCAATGTACATACTTGCGGATTGAACGCTTGAAGTAATTGTGGTATGGCAGCGGAAATTAGATCTGGATAATGAATAGAGGTTGGTTGGAAAACGATCGGAAAGCAAGAAGATTCGTAGAGCTTCTGTAGTCGTCTCAGCGATTCGTGCTCATCCATGGTGCTGCTGTGACTGTTATGAGAAGTATTCATTTGGTGAATATCAATCTGGATGAGGTGATCTGAAGCAACAACACAGGATCATTTCTTAACATAAAGCATAATTGTAATGCGTCTAATTTTGTGAAAACACGGAATTTAAGGGAAAACAAGTCTAGTCTGCATAACTATCAAGTCTATTCTACCAAGGCCTATCTGCAAATCTTCATTTAACTAAGGCCTAAAAAAAATTGATTCTCCTGATAAGCTCTTATTCTGAAAGCTTCTTTACTTGTTTTTCAACAAAGGCCAACTTACCTAAGCCTCTTCACTTGCTTTCGAATTAAAAGCAAACCTCACCTCCAAGATCTAAGTAGGCCTAACTTGTTTTCAAACGAAAATGCCGTAGGCCTACTCTAGATCTCTATGCATTTTGCTTGCTTTCAAACAATGCTCGTTTCTTCATAATTCCGTCCCTTGTTTTGAACAAGAGCCCAATTTTTGTTATTTGCATGAATCATGAATGACTGAAAAAATCGAAGTGTAGGCCTATGAACTAATATTGAATGTAGGACTTGTAGGCCCACGTATGAGGTATCATTGGGCCTATGCAATACTTACTGGTGAAGACGCAGCCTTTAAAGATTCCAAAGTCAATCTCGTCTTTCATCAACATCATTGCAGAACAAACATTCTGCCAAACATCTAAAATTGGTAATTAAAATATACTACACTGACACATCCATGGATAGAAGGGCCCTATTGGTCCTACCTATAAGCGTCTGGTTAAAAGCCGTTTCCTATTTTTTAGGCTCCAGAGGAAAAAGGACCAACTCTAAACCAGGCGCTTAAAGTAGCCTAAAGTTTAGGCTATTTAGTTAAATATTGTTGTTTGTTGAGGACCTACAAGTAACGACTATGACACAAATATTTCACAGCAAGGCCGTATTTATGGGGATGTTTTGGGTGTTTGAACACCCCCCACCTGAAATGAAATCATGTGGAAAAAAATAGAGCATTTACTAACACACAATGTAAGAAATAAGGGGGAAAATTTAAATTTGAGGCTCTTCCTTCTTTGTGAAATTCCGCAATATTAGATTAAATCAACATTAAATCAACAGGTGCGCCTGCTACCAAGGGTTGACTCATCAGTCTTCTACAAGTTCCTTAAAACTTTTTTGATTCACCGTGGTTGGACTGGGAGCGCTTCTGAGTGGATTTCTTGAAGAGGCGCTATATAAATTCTTGAAATGAATGAATAAATCACGGCGATGATCTAAATGAGTGGTTCCCAACCTTTTTTTACTTTAGGGCCACTTTTTCTAAGTTGAACACGAGGGCCACTTTTTCTTAGTTGAAGGACATTAGGAGGCCACAAGGCTAATATTTAATTAACCAAAAGCATATACTATTGCTATAATTGAATCAAAATAGTATGATTTATGTTATTTATAGACGTAAAAATAAAACAATATTTGTAATAGAAAATAAATATGTATTCTATAATGTACATATATTTTTCATATATTTTTGCTAATTCTTTGAGAGACGAGAGCCATTTTTAGGCCTGGCGGGCCACGTTTGGCCCGTGGGCCACAGGTTTGGAAACACTGATCTAAACCAACCCCCCTGAATACCCTGAAACAATTACAAATCCTGATCCTGGCTACGGCCTTGTTCGCAGGTTATATTTAAAGATAAACTTCAAAAGTAACTTTGGTTATTGTTACTGACGGCTCGGTAGGAAGTAAACAGTATGGCGGTCACAGATACACGCAGAATAGAGCGGCCTCAACTCCGGTGATCGATAGCCCAATGTTTCCGCGCGAAACATTGGGGTTCCGCTTCAGTCGGTGCAGTTGTATGAAGTAAGTAAGTAAGTAAGTAATAGAGTAGGACATAATTTTTTAACGGAGCATTTTGCAATCAATAGTTTTAGCGTTGTAAATTAGTTCATTGGAGCTCAGCTTAACTGTCTGATCTATCCGATCACTAATGTTTCTATCCAGCTTTTAGTCGCCTGACAATAATATTTTATCAAAGATATATGGGCATATTATTATCTGCGATGGATATGACTTAAACTAGCGCTATACAAAGCAATAATCCAGTGCCTCTCCATAGGCGGAAGCTGCAGTGCAGTCACACGGTAAACTTCCAATTAGTGCTTGAATTGATAAACAGTGGGTAGGTGTTTTAAGGTCAATCGATTTTTATGTATTCTTTACCTTATTTAGGCTTATTAATATTTATGAAAATATACCTTTTCGTGGTCTTTTGACTATTGACTATTAAGCGGAAACATTGGGCTATCGATCGCCAGAGTTGAGGCCGCTCTATTCTGCGTGTATCTGTGACCGCCATACTGTTTACTTCCTACCGAGCCGTCAGTAACAATAACCCAAATGCTTTGCCCACCACTGAGACGCATTAAGTTTCACTGTTCTTCTGTTCGTAATTAATTGGATAGGTAGTGGATATCATGAGTAGGTAGCGTTCTACAATGACTCGGTAAATCGTTCTACAATGACTCGGTAGATATCGTTGCAGCGTTGTTATCTTTAATAAATCCAACTTCTAGTTTGCCGAGAATAATTTTAATCGATCCAGCTTCTCTTTAGGCAAGAATTTGTTCGATAAATCCCGCTTCTATTTCGTCAGCAAATATTTTTCAGCCATTTTTCATTGAAAATTATTGTTTATCAATCCAGCTTCAATTTCAGCATATATGACTGCACTAACCCTAAAACTAACCCTAACCGACCCTCACGGCGCCTAACCTGAGCCCTAACCGACCCTCACGCGCAAAATCCCGCTTCAATTTCGTGAGGAAATATTTTTCATCGAATTTATAAAAAACACTTACTTGCTACCGAGTCATTGTAGAACGCTACCTCATGAGTATTATTGCAACATGATTAGGTCAGTTATAGTTCTTCTTTTTAACAAATTCTAAGAATTATAATGCATCAGTTAGGCAATGACACGTTGGTAGAAATATTTTAAGGCGCTTTTTGTGCCATTATAAGCCTGCGTGAAAATAATTTACGACACTAAACTACACGTTTACCAGCATTTGTATCCCATCACAGCATAACTGTACTAGAAGCCTACTTGCTCAATATTCCTACACACATACCGTCCAAGTGAAGACTCAAACTCGTGTTCCCCTTCTTACAAACCGAGAGCTCCTATAACCAATCGCTTACCATGGTTTATAATAATGATCATGACTAGCTTATTACGTTTACTAAATAAGACAATTAAAGCATGTACACATGATTTTACACGTGCCATAAAGTCGCATGGAAAAATGTCAGAACTGTTGTCATGTGTTTTGCAACCAACCATCTTGGATTCTTGGTAATAGTAAGTAAGTAAGTCCATTATTTGTCATACAAGCTGCCAGCCCGCATTCCATTATACATACATCATAATAATAAGCATCAAACGCATAAATTGTCAATATGAATAGACTACAAAAGAATTTCATGCTATATTGTCAGCGATTATAAGATTGGCCGAACGCTTTTTGGCTTTGAGGCCTATAGCATAGGCGGAGACCTGGGCCGAGAATTGGGGGGGGACGGAAAGACGCGAGATTTTCCGAAAAATTTCTGACGACCGGCGAAATCTCGGAAAAGATTTGTATTTTCACCGCCAAAAAAGTTGAGGTTTTTTTTTTTTTTTAGTCATCCGGCCAAATCTCGACATTTTCACCGCCAAAAAGTTGATGACCTTTTTTTTTTAGTCGTCCGGCCAAATCTCGAAAAAAGTTATTTTCGCCGCCCAAAAAAGTCTTGGCGCTCAAACATTGGGGGGGGGGGAACAAATGCATGGGCCGTCCCCCAACACTTTTATTGGGGGGACCGTCCCTCTGTCCCCCCTAGGTCTCCGCCCATGCCTATAGTTGCTGGAAGGTAGCCTAACTGAACCGCCACTGCATGGGGATCGAGATAATTTATTTTATTTTATTTATTTATTTTTTCCTCAACCAAAACAACAAACAAACATGTACAATTATGGCATTGAATAATACATTAACATAAATTTGGTGAAGAAGGTGAGACCCAGAAGGGATTGAAAATCCCGCTAATAGGCGCCACCCATAATTCATGTAAAATATAAAAGAAAAACATGACAGAACATTCAATTGTAGGAATAAAAAAATGATGAGGGAGAGAGAGAAAAAATTTATTAAGCAATCGACATTAAATTTTCTGTATATAACGAGAAACATAACTCTTAACTAATGACTTAACTAAAGACTTAAAGCTGACCCAAAATATTATTAATATTATTATCTTTGACCGGATAGGTCTGCATGCTCATTAAAGATTAAAGCATTTCGTTCACCCTGCAGCATAACATAACATAACGTCACAAAACATAGCTCAGAATAGCATAACAGAAAAAGGAGAAAAAACTACTTCCGCCTAACCAATCTGGCTTCAGAAAGCACCACTCAACCGAGACGCTGCTTCTTCGTCTTCTTTCAGACATCTACGGGGCAATCGACAGGGGTCAGCTCACCTATTTGATGTCAGTGCCGCATTTAATACTGTTGACCATGATATTTTTATTAGAACGATTGAATGTTTCGTTTGGTCTGACTGCATGGTAACTTTCTTGAATGGGTAGCTTCGTTTCTATATGACCGCTCTCTTTGTGTGGTCCATGCATGGTTCCACTATAGGTCCGCATGGGTCCCTGCCCAATATGGCCTGCCGCAGAGATCTGTCCTTGGCCCAATTCTGTACATAATTTATACTTCTGATCTTGCATCTCTTCTTGCAACACGTGCAGTTTTGGGTCAGCTTTATGCTGATGATGTACAAGCGTACAAGCATTGCCTATCGTCTATAGCGCCATATCAGTGGTCCGGGACATGAGCGAGGCCTTATAACTGCCTTAGAAACATGGATGTCGTCTAACTCTAACCGACTACGCCTAAACCCAACTAAGACTAAATTTATCTGGCTGGGCAATCGTAAGCAACTTGCTAAAATTGACTTCGATGCTCTTGTGACTGAATTCCCCACTTAGGCTACACTTTCTCAAATACGGTCCGTGACCTTGGTGTCCTGTTGGACCAAGAGATTACATTTGCTCCTCACATTCACCGACTCAATTGCTCGAGACTGTTAGCCGACTATCAATTAACTGCGTCAGCTTCGCACAATAATATTGCTCGTTCACTGACATCTAGTGCTCTCACCACTTTGGTCCATTCCTTAATTCATTACTTCCCGTCTTGACTATTGCTCGTCACTTTACTGTGGCCTCCCATCCAATCGAATGATGTGCTTAAACAGAGTCTTACGCTCTGCAGCACGTTTAATTGGACATATCCCTAAATTTGATCATGTATCCAGTTATAGCCTATGGTGGAGACATTACACTGGCTTCCTACTCGGCAGCGCATTGGATTTAGGATCGCTGCCCTAGTTAGGCAATGTCAGCTTGGAATTGCCCCACACTACTTGCAGGAGCTTTGTTGCTCCACTAGTACCCAAGACCACCGCCCCCTCCGTTTTACACAGAAGGGATTGCTATTGGGTCCCTTTTGCACGAACTGCAATGATGCAGCATAGAACATTTTCTGTGATCGGCCCAGTTGTCTGGAATATGGGCTCCCTGGTCACAAGGCCGTAGCTAGGGGGGTGTTTTGGGTGTTTGAACACCCCCCCCTCCGAAATGGAAAATGTGAAAAATAATATAATGCATTTACGAGCACGTGATGTAAAAACCATGAAATAAAACCATGAAAACACCCCCGAAATGGAAAAATGTATAAAAACAGAATTCCGGATGACTAAAAAAAGTCATCAGTTTTTCAGGAAGGGAAATTGGCGAGTGAAACACCCCCCGAAATCAAATCCTGGCTACGGCCTTTGGCTCCCACAGGAGTTACGTCTAGGCCTACTTGCTGGGGTTATTACTGAAGCATTTTTTTTGTTAAACTCAAAACTGTCCTTTTTTGCCGTGCTAGAGTCGGGAGCGCTTCTGAGTAGTCCCCTTGAAGAAGCGCTATATAAATTCTTGAATGAATGAATGAATGAACATAGCAGTTAGGCTAACATAACACAAAAATGGCAAGACTGAAGCATAACGTTTATAGGGCCTATGAGCAAGGCCGTAGCTAGGGGGGTGTTTTGGGTGTTTGAACACCCCCCGAAATGGAAAATGTGACAAATAATATAATGCATTTACGAGCATATGATGTAAAAACCATGAAATAAAACCATCAAAACACCCCCCGAAATGGAAAATGTAGTTTTTTGGGAAGGGAAATAGGTGAAACACCCCCCGAAATAAAATCCTGGCTACGGCCTTGCCTATGAGGCTATGATATTCTGCAGTAGCAATAGCCTATTATAGTTTCCAGTTTTCCACGCACCTTTGTAGTCCAGGTAGAAGTCACCAAGGTACTGCAGTATTTTTTCAATCGCCTTCGAGCTACATCCGAAAAGGGGCTTTAAAACCGTACGAACTTTTACGTATAGATGAAACCGACAGAGAGGGGTTCGCAGATTGTTGTCTGTGCGAATGCAGATCTGGCTTGGAACTTCGTTGCCTGCACAGTTGATCGCATTCAAGGTCGACAAGTTTGACCTTAAGTTGAATGCCTGCTCAAGAAGGGCATTGAGTCGCACAGGAATATGGGAAAGTTCGGCACAAGATTTCCGTAACTGCTCCGGGTTGTTCAGAAGAACAGCAGCCGTCAGCTGTTCTAGTCTTGCCGGCTTGACACGTCCGCAGAAGAAGCAGATTTCCTTTTTGCAGTAGAGGAACGCAAAGTGACACTCGTATGTGCACTGAAAAACACGACACAGTTAGGAAATTTAACTGAAGTCTGCCATATGTTTCCAAACTTGCATCATAATATTAAGTTATCCACATGATATTCACAGCAGTAAGAATACCGGTAGCGCATAAACCCAGTCCATGGCGGCGCTAGCTGAATAGGGGGCTAAGCCCCCTATAAAAGGCAACCCAGGGGCTAAGCCCCCCTAAAAATGCACATTCGGTTATTTTTACGCGTTAAACTGAAAAAATTCCACGATAAGTTCGGTAAAAAAAACACACATAGGTCTATGAGATTTCGACCGAATGACTAAAAAGGGCGTCAGAAAGAAATTTAGGCCCGATGAAAATGGAAAATTTTAACGAGATTTCGGCGGGATGACTAAAAAAGGTGGGCACACCTGGGAACGGCGGTCCCAAATTCTGAAACATGTATTTTCGTCAGATGAAGAGCCAACTACAGTTCAGGCTACATTTATTCACTTGTTTTTTTTCATTCTTTACTTAATCACTTACTTACGAGCTTCTCTGGCTTTTTACGTCATTGTTTACGTTGTTTTGACGGTATTCCGTTGGGAACTAAATCAACATGACGTGTCGTTATAGCGCGGTGTATGTAAGGAATTAGGGCTCCATTTATACAGCGCCATGTGACATCGATTATAAGTTAACTGCGTGTATTGCCATGAATGAATATGTATGGTTATGAGAGTATATGTATGTATGAGTGTGAGTAATATGTGATAGAACTGCGCCCTGTTTAAGTAGGCCCAGCTGCAAGTGGAGGACTCAGACCTGATTTAATAGACCGATGACGAACAGAGAACTAGGACCTGCATTTGAGGCCTCGGCGTCTTTACACGTCGATGGCGTGGCATATGCACAGAGACACGCGCACGGACATTAGTAGGACGCAGGCAGACAGAGAGAGATACACCATGAAATAGACAGAGCTGAGGGCAAAGTGTATAAAAGGGAGTGAAGACGAACAATCGAGGCCTTTTACGTTGAACTCGGTGGCAGAGAGGATGTGAATTGCGGCCCGCCGCGGCCTGGCGATCGATGGTCCAGGACGGCGTTAAAGATTATTGGAACTGGAGTTCGTGGAGGCGTTAAAGATTACGGAGGCGTTCAAGAAGAAGTGAAGTTACGTGAAGATTATGCGACGAGTAATTCCGCAGAGTGAGGACGATGTTTTAGAGACGTTTCGGAGGAGCAGAGGATTTCGTGGATGAGCGTTCCACGACGAGGAGGATTTCGGGAATTCGTGAGAGGAATATTCCGAGAAGTTAAAGAAAGCGAGTGAGGCCAGTTCGTCGTCCTCCAGAGGCCAGTTCGTCGTCCTCCAGAGGCCAGTTGTTGTCTTCCAGTCGCCAGTTTGTCGTGCGAATTGCGAGTTTGAGAGTTACTGTGCTAGTTCGCTGTGTGCGAGGACGATGCAGAGAAGAGAGGATAAAGGCCCGTATCTAAGGACGATTGTCTAGATTCGATAACAAGTGACGAGTTAATAGAGAAGTCTGCGACACGATAGGATTCAACTACGAGGAGAACAGCGGTGAACGACGAGAAGTGAAGCGATCGTTATACTAGGAATAGACGGCAGGAATCGAAGGACGTTGCCGAGAAATTGGAGACTATTACTGATTGTGATTCTGCGAGTTCATGGAAGGAAGGAGGAGACGCTAAAGACGGAATTCTGTGAGAACATATTGAATGAAGGAAGGACTGACACGAGCGATCTGACAGGCAGGTCTCATTATTATTGTTGTTGATAGTGGGAAAAACCCAGGTCTGAAATTAACCCGTATTATTGTTGCTGTGCGCTAGGCTAGGCAGAGTGAAAGAGTGAATGCTATAATTAGTTTCTTTGATTATATTGCGCTATCTTGTGTCTTGATTGTATTAATTGACTGTAATAAAGACATAGCTACGGCTATTGGACTAAAATGTCTCGGCTTTCTGTAAGTAATGACGGGGATGAGAATGAGAGTGAAACTGGACGAGAGGAAAGGGACGGACAACGATCTTTAGGCCAAGATTCCGGACTGATGGCCATGTTATCCAATATGAACCGAACGCTTTCTAGTGTCCACGACAGACAGCAACAGATTGACGATCGGGTTAGAAGAATAGATGAAGGTCAACGACAGATTGACGATCGGGTTAGAAGAATAGATGAAGGTCAACGTCAGATTGACGATCGGGTTAGAAGAATGGATGAAGGTCAACGTCAGATTGACGATCGGGTTAGAAGAATGGATGATCGAATACGAGGAGTGGACGACGGACTACATGGATTGTCCGACCGACAAAGACGGTTAGAGGAACGATTCACGAGGATGCCCTACGAGCCAGACCTAGTATTTGCAGACCCAGATGAAGAGAGAGGAAGGAGCGCGACATGGACATTAATGAGGGACAATCGACGTACGGGTTGGCAGGACGGAGAAGAGGACAGGAGAGAAATCCGGCAGGAAGAGGAAGCAAGGGACCAGGAAGTGAGAATTGCGAGAACGGAGGAAGAGGAGGAGATTAGGACGAACCCAGGTAGTGAAGAGAAAACTATCGAAGAGCAATGCGATTCCGCGCCAAAGGCTCGGCCGACACCTCGAGAGGAAGAAGGGAAGGGAACCAGTACAGAGGCTATGCCAGATAGTCGGAGGAGTGCCAGACTGATGAATAAGACTAGGCCCGACTATGCACAACTGGATAGGCTGGGGTTTCCCACCCAGGCCGGTTACTCCGCTATCGTAAGGGAAGGGAGTAGGGAGAGGAGTGAGGAGAGGGCCTCGATGGTCAGAACCGAGGGGGTACCCAAACAACTGGGGGTAGCGCCCCAGTTGGCCCTCTCGGGGACGACAACAACGTTCAATAGGGGCCAACCCCTTTTTAGGACGGGCGATGGAATGGCAGACTGGGGAGGGTTGGAGGACGGACGTTTGGGAATCCCTCCCGGTGGTGCCAGACCAGGCGGCCCACGATTAAAAAGGGGGGAACGTTACATGTATAGGATGCGCGCATAGAAACCACGCTTGAGAAATAGAAGCTTTTACAGGTGAAATGGAGGCTGGATTGATTGAAAAAACGCAAGTGAAATAGGAGCTGGATGAAGACCTTATACAGGTGAAATGGAGACTAGATTGATGAAAAACGCAAGAGAATTGGAATCTGGATGAAGGTTCTTCTGCAGGTGAAATAGAAGCTGGATTGACGAAAATAATGCATGAGAAATAGAAGCTGGATGAAAGTATTTCTAGATCTGAAATAGAAGCCGGATTGATGAAGAAACGCTTAAGAAATGGAGGCTGGATGAAAAACCCACACTTTTTGCCCATCCAATACTCCACACTATCGATTTATGGAATTTTATCATTTGGGACCGCCGTTCCCAGGTATGCCAAAAGGGCGGTCATAAATTTTGGCGGATGAAAAGGAAAATTTGGTCATTGTGACTAACCGCTCGGTAGGAAGTAAACAGTATGGCGGTCACAGATACACGCAAAATAGAGCGGCCTCAACTCCGGCGATCGATAGCCCAATGTTTCCGCGCGAAACATTGGGGTCCCGCTTCAGACAGTGATGTTGTGTGAAGTAAGTAAGTAAGTGATGAAGGTATTTCTAGATCTGAAATAGAAGTCGGATTGATGAAAAAACGCTTAAGTAATGGAAGCTGGATGATGGTATTCTTATATTTGAAATAGAAGCTGGGTTGACGAAAATAACAGGCGAGAAACAGAAGCTGGGTTAATAAAAATATTATAGCTTAGATTGGAGCAGGATTGATGAAAATGTTCTTGATTAAATTAGAGCTGGATGGATAAGGATCTTGTTAATTAAATAGGAGCTGGATTGATTAAAATGTTTCCGATTAAATTGGAGTTGGATTGATGAAAAATAATCATTATTGAAACAGAAGTTGGATTCATAAAACAGCTGATGCAATTGAAAAGTTGGACTTTTACTTACTTACTTATTTTTGCCTGCTGTCTTATTGCACCATTGACTATTAAGCGGAAACATTGGGCTATCGATCGCCGGAGTTGAGGCCGCTCTATTTTGCGTGTATCTGTGACCGCCATACTGTTTACTTCCTACCGAGCGGTTAGTCACAATGACCGAAAATTTTCCTCCGCAATGATTCAGCCCCCTCCAAAAAAACCTGAAATCCTGGCGCCGCTACTGCATAAACTTAAGACTAGCATCGAAATAGATAGGCTACGAGACAAACCAGATATACATGTAGCCTATACTGAGCTGCGCATTATAACGCATAGGCTAGGCCTGCCGGTAAAATGTATTTAATTATTTCAGTTAGAATTATTAATCGAATCAGCCTCTAGGCTACTGTCAGAAACATGTAAATGTATAAATGTAGGCCTACGCATATATAGGCCTACCATAGCTATACTATGTGCAATCAAATCAACGGTGTGTGTGTGTGTGTGTGTGTGTGTGTGTGTGTGAGTGTGACTGTGACTGTGACGACATAATAATTATGCATGTGTATGCTCCTTTTAGAAGTTCAACAATTTAAGACACTTGTAGGACCTTATCTACAGAGTTGTCGCTGATCGAGTTATGGCCTGTTTTCCGGTGGCGGCGCCTGGGGCTATAGGGGCTTAGCCCCTTAAATGTGGATCAGCCCCAAAACAAAAGGCGGAAAATCTATACAACTTCTTGTTTCGTAATAAGAAAGCTATAGACAGTAGGCTAACCAACGGCAATGAAATAAGCTATAATCCCGTCTTTCCCTACCATCCTCCATGGTAAATTACTTAAAATCGGAGCACAACTGTCTAAATCCATTTAGAGCTGCACATTTTGTGTATGTATATAGGCCTACACGCTAAAAAAAAGCCCTGCCATGTGCGACCCGCCGGACTACTAATTAAGGGGATCCGCCGGTGTGGCATGAAATCTTGTCCGGCATGAAATAATTTCCGGAAAGCCTTGTCATTGGTTCACGTGACCGTTGACATCAGATAGCAACTGTCAAGCTACAGTATTAATAGCACCATGAGATCTTGTCCAGGGAAGACACAAAATAGACAAGATAATTATTCAGCCTACCAAGACCAATGATACGAGGCACAGCCTAGCTGGCCCAACTATGATATTATTAAAACTAAGGCCTACGTGTCGCAAAAGAGCGCAATTAAAGGGGCGCAAACGAATTGAACGAAATGGCAATTTAAGGAGGTCGATCGATAAGACAATTAAAGGGCGCAAGCTTGAACAGATCAAAGGGAACGGAAAATGGTAAATAAATGATGATGATGATGATGATGATGATTATGCAGTCCATCCTCATTCTTGAGGGTCGGAGTCTCGGAGACCAGAGACAACGACAGCAGAGGCTGTCCAATCCTCTCTGTCTTGCGCCCGTCTGACACAGTCCACAGGTGATAGTCCGGTCCAGTCACAGACATCATTCATCCAGCGCCTCCTTGGTCTTCCCCGACACTGCATTATTTGACTGATTGGCCCTGACACAGAGAAAGTTTTACATGGTATAGGCCCTGTATAGGGCACTGCAGTGAGGACATTCAAAAACTTAAACATCGTGGGGGAGACGTCTATTGAACTCTTAAACTACGCTTTTCAGCAATGAAATTATAAGAATTTGGTTGATATGACAGCTTGAAATGTTGCCATTAGGCTACAGTTAGGAAATTCAAATTTGACAAATTTAAACAATAGGAGACACTTTTGAAGTCATAAATCACGACTATCAGCACTGAAATGATGAGCATTTTCACTAAAACGACAGTCTAGAATGCTACCATTGCCGCGTGGAAATTCAAAAAATTTCGATAATGGAAGGGCACATTCCCTCCACAAGCCCCTCTCTCTTCTCAGTGGCTCACGCTTAGCAATAGTCTCAAAATACACAAAGTAAAAGGTAGCTAGGCCTCAACATAATTAGTTTTTTTAAAATTAGGTAATCACAAGTTTTGCAGCGCTCGTGAATAAGCTGGTGCCCCGCGCTTGGCTTTCGAGTAGCGCTGTAGAAATTTGGAGATTACGACCACGATTACGACTACGATTTGGGTGATTTGACACCGTAAAGCCTCCTAGATACGACATGCTCCTATATATAGGGCTTTGAAATATCCATACGACAGAATAGCCTATATTTATAAAGTTGTTATAGGCCTAAACTTTTAACTTTTATGGTTACTGTTTCTTTTGAAATAAAACTTTGACTTTGTTATCCTGGTAATCTGCGACTCTGCAAAATGACTTCTCCTTGAAAATTTCACGACTTTATCGTTCATAAACAGCTATAACAAACAGGAGCCTAAAACTTGCTCTAGATGATGCCAATACATGTAGCTAACAATGCGTTCCTTTCTGGGGCTCAGCCCCAGACCCCGCTGGGGAGTGCTTCCCATAATTATGCTCACCCAGACCACCTAGTTCGTATGGGTTTCGTGCCTTCGGCGCTTGCAATACGAGCACTCTCAAAGAAATTGTTTCGATAGTTGCGCTCTCGGAGGGACTAAGGGCTTAATTAGGGCTTCAGCCCCCAAACCTGATATCCTGGCGCCGCCACTGCTTTCCCCCTTGATATTGACCTTACAACATTGAAAAGGCATTGGACTGTGTTATTTTTTGTGTATAGCTATCTCCTTCCTTCATCTCCTATTATAAGTGAGGTACGCTAGGCTTAGTATTTATATATATATGTATACTGATAAATTTACATTTAGAACCAGGGCGTCGCGGGTTGTACTCATAACTTCCATTTCTCAAGCGATGAGCTGAGGTTGTTAAATATTATTGGCTCACCGGCAAATGGTGAATGGAAGCTGGATGAAGGTTCCTTATAGGTGAAATAGAAGCTGGATTGACAAAAATAACGCTTGACAACTGGAAGCCGGATTAATGATACATCGCTTGAGAACTGGAAGCCGGATTAATGATACATCGCTTGAGAAATGGAAACTGGATGCATGTTGAAATACATGAATGAAAATCATCAATCCAGCTTCCATTTATCAGCCATGCGGCAATCCCTTAATTAGAAGAAAAGAAATTAACGACGCTAAACTGCGACCCCAAAAGAGGAAGCGGGATGATTTTTCTGATTTTTTGAGTGCAATAAACGTTTTCGGCAGTTATCTACAAATGCTGTGAAGTGACGGTAAGACAATTAAATGCTGTGAAATAATTTGGGACCGGAGTTCGGAGTTTTGCCGGATTACTAATATGACCAAAAATTACTAAATAAATACTACTACGGTAACTAGAAATAATATCAAATCAATAATTATCAAAAGATAAACAGCCAATATTCATTTTGTATTTATAATACGCTTATTTCATCAAAATAAGGTGTAGTTAACCATTAAAAATGTTTAAATCGTTAAAATCCCTACTTGCAAGTTGTGACTGTTGCATTACTTTATATAGACGAATTATAATACCATGCTCCGCTTTTGGCACTGAAGAAGCTCGAGATTACGATTACAAATAACGCCAAATAAGTCGCTTAAATAAATACGTGTTAGTGTAACAATAACAAGAGCTTCTTAACTGCACTTCTGTTATTTCTATTAATTTAAAATTTACTTCATCCACGCTCAAGTAAAAGAGATGGCCAAATAAAAACACGATCAACTCGTAAGGAACGGAAAGGAATTTCTCAACATGACAACCAATATACAAGTCAGAAAAGTCTATAGGCCTTATGAAGGCTTTCAACTAAGTGAATGCCCGCAAAATTTTAACCAGGGCGTCGCGGGTTGTACTCATAACTTTTGAGGTGAGTAGGCCTACACGCTGCCGCCGAAAAAAATCGACTCTGCTGGGAAAAAATATTCTGACGACCTTTTTTAAGTCATCGAAATTTTTGGCCGTGATATTTCGCACGGAAAACCTTTAAAACAGCGTGAAATGCTCTGCCTTTAGGACTATAATTCTTTGCCTCCGTAACTCGCAATTTTTGCCTGCGTGTACTCACTTATTGGTCTTGCTGAGGTGGGTATGCGCTGTATACCTGCGTGCACCCTCGGTTTTTGAGGCAAGTATAGGGCCTACGCTGTCATTTTTTCCGGAGGTGAGTATATATATATATATACGCCGTATACCCGGGTATACCCTTAAGTGCAGCCCTGTTTAGAACCCTTCATGAAAACATCCATGTAACCTCTATCCTGCCTTGCATTTTCAAGTTCCTGTAAAAAATTTATCAGTGACCGATGTGTTTTGCCTCGTCATGCAGAAATATCTGCGGGCGCCTATGGTACGCAGACCTATACGTATTTAAACAACAGCAAGGTAGCATCGAACCCGCGCTTCATCTGGCAAGGGGAGAACAGAATGGATCTGGATAGAAATGATTGGACAGTAGATACATTAGTTTAGAGCCAAAGTCTGCTGCGTGAGATAGGCTAAATATAGCTGTATACATGCAAGTGAGCAGCGGAACGCTTCAGGTTGTTAAACTTCTGCTTCAAAGTGTTTTGCTGCTCAGAGCCTGCAGAGAACATCAGTTTTCAGATTAGACTGAAGATGGCTTAATTTATTTTTATATGATATAGGTTAATTTAATATAGTTTCGCAAATTTATTTTGATCACTTGAAGTTATCGCGTAGACCTAATTAATGCCGTAAAATTAATGATAAATCATGACGTGTGCCTTGTCCTGAAATCAAACAGAAAATAATGAGTAGGCCTAATAAACAGCCATTGCTGTAGTCTATAGGCTTACCTTGTCAAGACTGCTCAACCACAAATCGCTGTTGGAGCAATTGTTAATATTTAAATTAACCATCTTTTCACATAGTTCATCCATAATCGAGCTCCTCTTAGACACAGCCAAAGGCCTGCTGCAACATAAAGGATCGAGTGAGGAGCGGTTATAAGTAGTAGAGATCGTATAACAAACCGTTACAAGTAGTAGGCCTAGGGATCGTATAACTAACGGTTACAAGTAGTAGGGATCGTATAGCGAACGATTGCAACTTTGTAGTAGGGATAGAATGAGGAAGGTTGTAGGCCTATTCTCGCCTTTGCTGACGAACGTACAGGTAATAATATTTTAAGTAACCATGACGTCATAAAGGATTGCAGCGTCTGTGAAAGATCTTTCACCTTGCTGCACAAGTAGGCCTAGGTGTATTAGACCGAGCGGTATAAATTTTCTAATTGTAGAAGCTCAGAATCGGCGGTTTGTCGGATTGAATCATTAAAAGATTATATATATCTATAGGGCTGTTGTTCGATTAAAAATTTTAATCGAAATTAATTGCGCGATTAATTTTTTTAATCGCAATTAACTGCAAATTAATCGCAATACATTTCCTTCAAATATACTAATCTTACTATTTTCTAAGGACCCATGAAGCATAAAATTTTAATGACTGCAGGAATGAATTCTTTCTATTGCAAACATATTTAATAACCTTTGGCTTAGGACTATTGAATTTTTGCATTTAGTTTATTGAACAGTTTTGTATGACAGACAGAATTGAAACACTGTTCAAATCAGTCAACTGCTCAAAATCCGTTAATTTTTTTCATTTGAGCCACCTTTAATTAAGATGACATATAGGCCTAAATGCAGTGCTTAAAGTGTGGGGAAATAAGTGCCTGGACGCCTATTACCTTTCCAAAAGAAGTGCCTGGACACCCTCAGTAGCGGCGCTAGGGGGGCGAGGGGCCAAGCCCCCTATAAGAGGCTCAGCCCCCCTAAAAAGGACCATCGGATTTTTTACATTGAAATATCCACGATTTTCGGCCGACGACTAAAAAAAGGTCGTCAGAAATTATTTCGGCGGTGAAGATGGAGAATTTACACGAGATTTTGGCCGATGACTAAAAAAGTCGTCAGAAATTTCGGCGGTGAAAATGGGAAATTTCCGCCGCGAGGCTTCAGCCCCCCGAAACTGAAATCCTCGCGCCGCCACTGGACGCCCTTTACTTTACCATGCTGTGCTGACTAACAAAAGGCAGGACGCCGTTCAGATTTTAAAATAAGTGCATGGACGCCGTCCATGACCGTCCAGCCACACTTTAAGCCCTGCCTAAATGTGAAATTAGACAACCGTTTTCTGACTATCAAGATTAATTAATTATTCATCCAATTGTATAGGCAGACCAGTTTATTTACATTGGTCGGTTCATCGGTTCAAGGGATGCTCTTATTAATTAACAATAGTAGATCAAGTTACTATATTGACCGTCATTATTTAGTACAGTTACAGAACGATTCAAACACGAATTCATAATTAAATCAATAAAAATAAAAACGGAATTCAGGCACGACTTCATAATTAAATCAATAAAAATAAAAACGGAAGTCAGGCACGACTTCATAAAAAATTCTTCCCTTTTCTTCAGCTGCTCATTCGAAACAGAAGGTCCCGGCCTTTCATGCGTCGGCGTGGACGAACTTGCGCATGCTGCCACGCAGACGAGGAAGCGCGCTGCGTCTACTGAAACCGGACAGGACGGCCGACGTTGCGTCGTGGTCGGCTTGAAGGTGCTGCCACTGTATACGTCCAAATCACCGTCGTGCATATTTCGTTCCGTTCCTCGGTTGATTGACAGCCGGAACGGCTGCGCCGTCGCTGACTGCACCATGTCGATCCCGGAAGTCGCTCGTTCCGTTGCAGGCGTTGCTTTCCAACGGCGGCGTGGCTGACGGATGGAAGCCGTGGTGTTTTCGGTCACTTCGGGACGCGACCCTTCGGTCACTTTCGCGGTCGACTCATTCCATTCTCCTTTCGTCCTCCCAAAGCAGTGGCGGAGTTTATCAACATGCACCACGAAGGGCTTAGCCTTTGGCGACCTTTGAAGGAGATAATTGACCGGACCACACGCCCGCACAATCATCCAAGGACCAGTAAAGTTACGCTGAAACTTTGGACTGCGTCCCACAAACTTCCGTGGACTGAAGTAGTAGACCCAGTCTCCTTCTTCGAATTTCGCTGGTCGTACACGCAAGTCATAACTGTGCTTGCGTCTCTCAGCGCTTTCTTTGAGGCCTTTACCTGCAGCGTCATAGGCCATCCCAAACTTTTCTACGGCCGATCTTACCGATCCATAAGGTTCCTTGGCCGCCGGGTATCCAGCTTTAATAAGAGCACGGTATATCAAATCGTTCAGTGTACCATGGCGCATAGGCGGAGACCTGGGCCGAGAATTGGGGGAAGGGACGGAAAGACGCGAGATTTTCCGAAAAATTTCTGACGACCGGCGAAATCTTGGAAAAAATGCTGTTTTCGCCGCCGAAAAAGTTGATGACCTTTTTTTTTAGTCATCCGGCCAAATCTCGACGAAATTTTTTATTTTCGCCGCCAAAAAAGTCTTGACGCTCAAACATTGGGGGGGGGAGACAAATGCATGGGCCGTCCCCAACACTTTCATTGGGGGACCGTCCCCCTGTCCCCCCTAGGTCTCCGCCCCTGCCATGGCGGGCCATACGGCCGAAACCTAGCGAGCAAGACAAACCGTGCTCACCCCTTGCAGTGACAAGTGAGCCACAAGTGCATGTGTGTGGTTCGCAGATGCTGGCTCCAGTAGTGTTAGAAGCCGTCTACCACTATCATTTTTGGCGGGTATGGGTACGAATAAATGGGCCAAAGTTAAAGGCCAGAGTTCAAGGCCAAAGTTCAAGGCCAAAGGCCAAAGTTCAAGGTCAAAGGTCATCTTAATTAGGTCAATTAGGTCATTTTAATTAGGGCAATTAGGTTATTTTAATTAGGGCAATTAGATCGCATAATTAGTTAATATTAATTATAACATATAAATATAGCAATTAGCGAACCCTAATTAGCAGCGCTACAAACCCCCGCCCCGCCGGAAATGCCTCATCGGGCTGGACATGGACTAATTCTTATTTCTGGATCTTCGCTGACGACTAATTACTTCGTGTGATATGACGATTAAGGGATCTTTAATTACCAACGGTCGCCTTTGATCTAATATTTAATTGCTTTTTAATGACGGGCTGCCCCAGGAACGCAGCCTTTTATGACTAATAACTTTCTTTGATGTGCTGACTAAGGACTTGTTAATGACCGGCTGTCCCAGAAACGGAGGCGGCTCTCATCCTTTGATCTAATGATTAATGGCTTTCTTTCATGTGTAATAGCTAACAAAGGCCTTTAATGACTTCTTTTATGGCCAACGGCCTTCTTTGAAGTCCAACGCTTTCCTTTAATGACTTCTTTTATGACCAACGGCGGCCTTTAATGACTTCTTTTATGGCCAACGACCTTCTTTAATGTCTTTATTTGATGTCCAACGGCGGCCTTTAATGACTTCCTTTATGGCCAACGGCCTTCTTTGATCTCCAACGGCTTCCTTTAGTGACTTCTTTTATGGCCAACGGCTTTCTTTGATGTCTAACGGCGTTCTTTATTGGGTAATTACTTCTTTTGATCATACGATACTGCTGTCAGCATCAAAAATATGGCTATTATTCACTGTTTTATTCGAAAATTCGTATAAATCATGGAACAAACACAGTTGGTTGATAAATTTTTTTCACAACACAAATCTTTTTTCGTTAATATACGCGAGTATGCAATAGCTTTACACTTCTTTTGGTGTAATGACTTTCCTGCTCACCCTTCCATTCTCTATTTGGAAATAATTCCTTATATTTTAGACTTGTAGAACTTATAAACATACAGATTCTTCAACCCTACCATCCAATTTCTCTATATTTTAGCCATTTAGAACGTAGAAACGCACAAACTGCTCACCCTTCCATTCTTTATTTGGAAATAATTCCTATATATTTTAGCATTGTAGAACTTGGAAACATGCAAGCTGATCACCCTTCCATTCTCTAGCTGGAGATAATTCCTTATATTTTAGCCATGTAGAACGTAGAAACGCACAAACTGCTCACCCTTACATTCTCTATTTGGAGATAATTCCTTATATTTTAGCCATGTAGAACGTAGAAACACACAAACTGCTCACCCTTCCATTCTCTACTTGGAAATAATTCCTTATATTTTAGCCTTGTAGAACTTAGAAACATGAAAGCTGCTCACCCTTCCATATTCTCTAGCTGGAGTTAATTCCTTATATTTTAGACTTGTAGAACTTTCTTGCACACAAACACAAAAACCGACGAATCCAGCACCCTTCCTTTCGCAAGATGGCGACATTTCTTACTTCCTTGCACAGACAAACTCAAAAATCGACGTATACTTCAACCTTCCAATCGCAAGATGGGTCCATTTCTAACTTTCTTGCACCCACGAACTCAAAAACCGACGAAATCTTCAACCTTCCACGCCAAGATGGTGTCATTTCTAACTTTCATATACACAGAAACTCAAAAATCGACGAATCGAACAGCAGCACTATCAGCCGTTTGCAACATGGACCCTTTCTACATCACACACACACACACATAAGTTATGGGGGGTCCCGTAGCTCAGTGGAGAGAGCGCTGGCCGTTAAACTGAGAGTCATCCGCGCAACCCGGGTTCAAGCCTCACACGGGGCAAAAATTTATTTGAATTTTCTGTTAGCTGCCATTGGCGCTTTGCTGTTGTGTTGCTTGACTCGGGTTCTGCTAAAAATAAAAGATAGCCCCTCCCACTCCTGGCTTGGCCGAATCAGGAGTGATCCAGTACTTAGGCCATTAGTGTTAAGTTACCGAACCTGTTGTAGCCGAACTGCGTGTCGTGCGAAGCAGGCCGTATTTCGTATAACTTGTACATGTAATCGTTCTGCGGTTTGTCAGATTGAATGTCAATAAACGAAGATTATTATTTACACAAACACACGCACACACAAACATCCTTTCTCGCAAGGCTATGTCCAAATAACCCATGTATGCATCTTTCAATTCACAAGGTGTCGCATCTTCAGACTTTCACACACACACGAATCCAAAAGACATGGAAACACACAATCTTCAAATCTCTAGGTGGCGCATTTGCAGCATTTATCAATAGGTTAAGATCCACACAAAAAATGAACAAAGTTCTGCTCCCAAGATGGCGCCCGAGCAACTTTTCCTGCCCAGACATGACCAAATATCGAACACATGCAGCATTTCTCATACACGTAAGATCATCTAGCACACACAGGCAACTTTGCCATAACAAGGGAATACACAGTCAATATTTTACAAACACACACGAGAACTTTTAAAATTTCTAAGTTACAGATATATACTTTGAGCAATTTTCTCTAAATTAAGGTAGCAAGGATACATGGAACTGTGAAGAATGTAATATACATAAGACAAAGACTTGAACTTTATAGTTGCAAAGTAGCAGTAATGAACATTGACACAGTCAAAATGATAAGTATGATAGATGTGCGAGCGAATAGGACTTGTACTTTTCGAAATATTTCAAAGTAAGGCACGAGCTATTACCAATGTGCAAAGTCAAACTTGTAAATTTGTTGGTATGAAATGTAGATATTGCATGGCGAACGAAGTTCCAAGCATGAAATGCAGGGATTGTATGGGAACGATGTAAGATGCGAAGTGTAGAGAGGAGCACATTCTTCAATTTGTGGAAACAAATATGTTCATAGTTTGCAATATGCCAATAATTTTGGCAAAGTTAGGTTTGCAGACTGTGCATTACACGGCTATTTAGGTTTGAGTATGTTAAGTTGGTGAAATATTGGGTGCGGGAGAGTGTGCAGTCTTAAGTTTGTGCAAATTAGGACTATCATTGCTTGATATATGGCAACAATTTTGATAAATTTAGGGCTGCAGACTGTGAATTACATGGCTTTTTAGGGTTGGGTGTGTTAAGTTGGAGAAATATGGTGTGGGGGAGGAGTGTACATTCCTAGGATTTGTGCAAACAAAAGGTGTGACGCATTTGTGATGCGTCACCAATTTTGACAGAGTACGACTATAACAAGCGAAGAATACAAGTTAGGGTTGCAGACAGCTAATTACATGCTGCTTTAGGTGTAGCATACAGAGGCAAATTGGTCGAAACCTGTGTTCGACACGTGGAAAATTCTAAGTCAAGAAATTTTTTCTGCGCAAATTCGTGCGGCGACGGCACCTTCGTGCAGTGCAGCGGCGGCGGCGCGGCGCTCCGGCCCACTCGTGCGACTTCGACTCCATCGGCGTGACGGTGACGGCGACGGCGAGACATGCACTCACATTCGATCGTGCCTTGACTTGTATGAATTTAAAGACTCATGCGTGTTGCAGGTGAAGGAAATTATTGAAAGAGCTGTGCCGGGGCGTATTCGACTTTAACTTCTACGAGACAAAGCTTGATCTAATTGCGACTGCATTTCTCGCCATTGCCGCCACGCCGATGGGGTCGAAGTCGCACGATTGGGTCGGAGCGCCGCGCTGCTGCCGCCGCTGCACTACACGAAGGTGCCATCGCCGCACGAATTTGCGCAGCAAAAATAGGCCAATGCCCCATTCACTTTGGCATCCGGCTTGATGCAATGGATTTCAGTGCAACCAAGCTTCGAGACGCCGTTATATGAAAAATTGGTACATCTGTGTTTAACAAGGTAGTGCTGTGATATTGGTCAGGTGAAGTGGAAAATTTATAAATAGCATAAAATTTCAGCCATTTTGCCGTCTACCTACCAAAAGTTATTAAGATTGGTGGAAATTTGACGAAGTTCTGACAAAAACAATTTTGCACCTTTTTTTATTGAGACACGGTGTATACTTTGAGCAATTTTCTCTAAATTAAGGTAGCAAGGATACATGAAACTGTGAAGAATGTAATATAGGCCTACATAAGACAAAGACTTGAACTTCATAGTTGCAAAGTAGCAGTAATGAACATTGACACAGTCAAAATGATAAGTATGATAGTTGTGCGAGCGAATAGGACTTGTACTTTTCGAAATATTTCAAAGTAAGGCACGAACCAATGTGCAAAATCAAACTTGTAAATTTGCTAAGTATGAAATGTAGATATTGCATGGCGAACGAAGTACCAAGCATGAAATGCAGGGATTGTATGGGAACGATGTAAGATGCGAAGTGTAGAGAGGAGCACATTCTTCAATTTGTGGAAACAAATATGTTCATAGTTTGCAATATGCCAGGTTTAGGTTTGCAGACTGTGCATTACACGGCTGTTTAGGTTTGAGTATGTTAAGTTGGTGAAATATTGGGTGCGGGAGAGTGTGCAGTCTTAAGTTTGTGCAAATTAGGACTATCATTGCTTGCTATATATGGCAACAATTTTGAAATTGAGGTAAGATGTAGCACAGGTATGGATGGATGTTGCATCCCATGCGACATATCTGCCCCTCGCCCAGGGTACTAATGTTGCTCCATCCGGTCTCTTGCCGTCTGTCCGGATAAGACCCGGTGGTTCCTTCGAACTTGGAATATCTGCTTTTACAAGGGCTCTCCAGATGATGTCATTCATGGCGAAGTGGCGTGCAGCTCTCCCCGTAGATCTTCCGTAATAATATAATATAATATTATTATTATTATTATTATTATTATTTACTTATTATTACTAAGCTTTATTATTACTTCTGTGTATAATTTTACATCTATGACCTGTAACTTAATTGGTGCGGTGTTTCACAATGATTGTCTTTGACATTAAACGAATATACTATACTATATTATTATTATTATTACTACTATTATTTTTATTATTGTTGTTATTGTTGTTGTTATTATTGTAGCGGACCAGGGCTGGGCAAAAACACCAGGAGCCGAACACCAGCCCTAGTCGTCAGGGTATCGTCGTCTTGTCCGCGGGATCAGGCTTCAGCTGTAGACTGAAGACTAGCCGACTAGGCTTCAGCTCATTTATTTGAAGAACAGAAATGTCAATGCAGTTTTCAGTCATCCTCTGTAGCGCCAATGTTCGGAGCATTGTTCGGAGCAGTTTCTATAGCGCCACAGTCCGGATTAATGCACCACTGTTCGCAGCAATTGTCAATGCAGAACGTCCGTTCGTCCTTATAGATCGCAGTAGAGTCTACCGTGGCAGCGCCCGGAGTAGAACGTCGTGGCTGCGCTAGGAGTAGACCCGTCGTGGGAGCGCCCGGAGTAGGACCGTCGTCGCAGCGCTAGGAGTAGACCGTCGTTGCAGGTCCCAGTGACTTCCGTAGCACCAGGAGTAGAACCGTCGAGACTGCGCTCGGAGTAGGCCGTCGTGGCAGCGCCAGGAGTAGAACCGTCGTCGCAGCGGATCCCAGCGGTCGTTCTTGTCAGGGGGTGTCGGTTGTAGGAGTCACGAAGAGGGAAACCTGAGCACTCAATACCGACGCCTAGCTCAAGGCCGATTCAGGACTTACTCCCTCCACAAGCAGTTATCACTCGAAGCGTGTTTTACCACGAGTCGAGCCAGACAATTCAACAGCCTTATAGCCCCGAAAAGTCAGACTATCTCAACAGCGAGGCAAGCCTCCTTATATACACTGCCTCTGCACGCGTAGGCCACGCCTACTCAGGCCAGGTCTACGTAGACCGGGCAGGTCTACACCCGCTACAGGCCACGCCCACTCAGGCCAGGTCTACGGTAGAAAGGGCAGGTTTGCACCTGCTACAGGCCACGCCCACTTCAGGCCAGGTCTACGGTAGACCGGGCAGGTCTACGTAACCACAGGCAGGTCTACACCTGCCACAGGCCACGCCCACTTCAGGCCAGGTCTACGGTAGACCGGGCAGGTCTACACCTGCTACAGGCCACGCCCATTCAAGCCAGGTCTACGGTATACCGGGCAGGTCTACACCTGCTACAGGCCACGCCCACTTCAGGCCAGGTCTGCGTAACCGGGCAGGTCTACACCTGCTACAGGCCACGCCCACTCAGGCCAGGTCTACGGTAGACCGGGCAGGTCTACGTAACCTCAGGCAGGTCTACGTAGACCGGGCAGGTCTACGCCTGCTACAGGCCAGGTCTACGTAACCTCAGGCAGGTCTACACCTGCTACAGGCCAGGTCTACGTAACCACAGGCAGGTCTACGTAACCTCAGGCAGGTCTACGCCTGCTACAGGCCAGGTCTACGTAGGCCGGGCAGGTCTACACAGGTTGCGACAGACAGACAAACAGACAGACAGACAGAGTAAAAAATTCTCAACATTATTATTATTATTGTAACGGAACAGGGCTGGGCAAAAACCACCAGGAACCGAACCACCAACACTGTCGTCAGGTCTCGTCAGTCTTGTCCGGGGGTAAGACTTCAGCTGTAGATTGAAGGCTAGCCGACTAGGCTTAAACACGTTTATTGGTTTCCAACGACAACATATAGCACGGTAAAGGCAAATAGGCAAACAGACAGAACAGTACTGATGGGACTCGATATGGACTGCAGCAACCCCTATAGCACCCAGAGCCCTCCCTGCTGTCGCAGTCAGCCGTCCTGGCATCCCGTCAGTCGAGAAGGTAGTCGCTGACGTCCGTCGTCGAAGTAGTCGTCGGCAGTAACCGTCGCCGTAGTCGTCGACGTCGCAGTAACCGTCGCAGTAGTCGACGTCAGTCAGTCGTCGCAGTCGGGGGCAGAACCCCTGTCCAGTGGGAGCAGCCGACCTCTAGACCGATGCTAATGGATCAAGATCAATAGATATCAAGTGCTTGCCCCCACAGTCAGTCACCACTCGAGCCGCGTTTTACCGCGAGTCAAGTGCCGGACAGTTAGTCAGCTTCGTGGCCGTCCAAGAGTCGGTCGTGTCGAACAGGCATAGTCGTGTCCTTATAATTATACACTCTGTGAGCGGATGCATGCTAGGCAGTGGGCGTGGCGTAAGCTAACGTATGCCAGGCCAATCAGTCGTATACCGGCGTATGCCAGCGGGCAAACCAGTCGTATGCCGGAGCCAAGAGGGCGTGGCGTAAGCCGGAGCGTATGCCAGGCCAATATGTCGTAAGCTGAGCCAAATGGGCGTGTCGTATGCCAGGCGTATGCCAGCGTGTATGCCAGCGGGTATGCCGGGGTAAAGGTTTCAAATTACCCCCTCCTAAACATTACCCCCGGTAACTTGAAACCGGTTTCAGTTGACCCCCGGAAACTAGATTTGCATCAATCATCGCATTTATTGCACTAAAAAAATCAGAAAAATCATCCCGCTTCTTGTTTTGGTCTGAAGAATATCATCCGCCATCTCACTTCGTGTTTTGTTATCAATATTTTGATCCGAAAAAAATGATAGCCTGGAAGCCATTTTCTTCATTGTAACTTCAGCGGCGATTAGTATTTTAGTTACAGAAGAAAATATTGATAACAAACCACGAAGTGGGATCACGGATGAAAATTTTCAAACCAAAACAAGAAGCGGGATGATTTTTCCGATTTTAGTAGTGCAATAAATGCGATGATTGATGCAATTTACAGTTTTCAGGGGGGTAATGTTTAGGAGGGGGTAATCTGAAACCTTTACACCGGGCCAAAAGGAATCACGTCCAAGCTGGCGCTACAAAAATCGCCACATTATTATTTAAATGATTATTTAAAGGATACCCCTTGCTTATTGTCACAGCAAGGGTCGAGCACGGTTTGTCTTGCTCGCTAGGTTTTGGCCGTATGGCCCGCCATGGTACACTGAACGATTTGATATACCGTGCTCTTATTAAAGCTGGATACCCGGCGGCCAAGGAACCTCAGGGATTGGTAAGATCGGACGGCAAACGACCGGATGGAATCACGCTCATCCCATGGAAAGCCGGCAGAGGTTTGGTGTGGGATGCCACAGTGGTGGACACATTGGCACCGTCTTACCTTACCGCTTCAGCCATCCGAGTCGGATCAGCAGCTAGCCTGGCGGAGGACAGAAAGAATCAGAAATACAGCGAGTGCCCTTCTTGATGCTCATGTTTTCGTCCCGGTGGCTTTGGAAACCCTAGGACCTAGCCTAGGTCCAATCAACAACAAAGGCCTAGACTTCATCATTTGGGCCGACGTATAACAGACTAACACAAGCAACCGGGGAGCATATTACCATTCTCTAACCGATTTCGTAAGCCGGTCAGAGGAATAGAATGATTACATTGTGGAAGAAGCGAAGACCATAGGGGGGGAGAAGGTAGTTGATGTTAGCAGTTATTGGTGAAGCTGTAGGCTATTAGCTTCACCAACAACTGCTAAAGAACCAACGGAAAAATCTTAAGAATCTAATGACGACACTAACCCTAATACTAAGCCTAACCGACCCCGAGGACGCAAAAATCTGAAGAATCTAATGACGACACTGTGACAGGTACTTTGTCAATTTCATCAAACACAACACGGTTGTCGTGAATTAACCAAATATATTATTACTAAAACAAAACAGCCTTTCTTTGAGGCATAAAGAACTAGTTTCTACAAATATAGTTTTATGTCGCAGTTCTCTCCCACTCTCGGTCTCATCATCCGGGTCTCACTGTCCACTTCCACAACGTATAGTTCTGCCCAGACTGGTCGGCGGCGGTCTGCAGACTGACTGGCCACTGGTGTCGCTCTAGCTACCATCAGTGAACACCAGAGGACACCAGTGGCCGAAGGATCGTCAGAAGGATCGTCAGAAGGATGGTCGAGCGAACGTGACACCTCCCTCCTCAAAAGGATGCTTCCGGCTGAAACGGACGGAACATCCTCCAGCTCCAGCCGACATCGAGACCGCCGATCACAAGATCCCACCGGAAGATGTAACAGAAATCAAACCAAAAACACATTAAGTCAACTATTATACTAATAACTAAACCCTACAGAGTACACTTCGCCCAGCCATTAGGCTAATCTGGCCCCATCCGGGTCAAAGTGTCTGCAGCCACATTCAGTTTCCCTGAAAAATAGCAAAACTGAACAGCAAACTCCTGTAAAGCCATTGACCACCGCATGAGTTTCGCACTATTGGGTGCTCGCTCAGTCAAGAATGTCAGGGGGTTATGATCTGAATGTATCGTGACCTGAGAGCCCCATACCCAACTCTGGAACTTGCGAAGCATAGATAAAGCTGCGTATGCTTCCTTTTCAACAGTTGCCCATCGCCTCTGGGTATCATCTAATTTCTGGCTTGCAAAGGCAACCGGAAGTAATAACCCCCCATTGCCCCATTGAGTAAGCACACCCCCTAGGTTTTCTATTAGCCATCCCCCTGGGGATATGTCCCGAATACCCACCCTGAAATTTGGAATTCGGCTGACGAGCAAATTGGCTACCTCCACCCCTTCCCTGAGTGCCCTCAAAACGCTGGACTGGTGGTCCAAAAGAAGCAACTTTGGGGCGGTCCCCAACATGATTGGCCAAGTAACAGTCAATAGTGGACCCCAGTTTACCCGAGTCAACCCACCCAACCTCAGTAGCAGATTCTACTGATAACACATGTCTTAAACACGAGTCAGTTAGACAAGTTTTAGCTCGATCACATACCAACAAATCAATTAACTGCGTTAATGATGTAACACATCGACTTTCTATGTAATATGTTAACACAGCATGCAACCGAGAAAGAAACATGGCAAAAGTTTCTCCCTCGCGTTTCGACAAAGTGTTAAACGAGTCTCTGTACATGGCAGGAGATAATTTGTACTCTTTGAGAATCAGTGTCTTAATTTCTCCGTAAATGGTGGATTTCACTGGATCCATGCGACCCACCAGTTCCTTCGAACGAGCATTTAAGTAAGGTCGGATAAGTGTGCCCCGTAACTCACTCGGTACAGCTAATGAATCAAAAAGGTGTTCAGCATTTCTAAAAAAAGCAATGGTCTCAAAGGGATCCGCCGATTGAATATTGATGCTATTTTTAATGGCATCTCCAAAAGTCTTAATTTTGGCGGCCATGGTGTTGTGTCTTTCCATCTCTCTCTCTTTCACTTCCAAGTCAGCCCGAAACTTAGCCTCGTTCTGCCTAAGTTCTCTTTCCCTCATCTCAGCAATTTGCTGTAATTCTCGTTCTTTGAACTCAGCCTCCCGCTTATTTTTCTCTTCTTCCACTCGCACTCTTTCGGCTTCATGGAAAGCCTCCTGTCTATGTTTCTCTTCTTCAATCCGGAGTCTTTCAGCCTCCTGAAAAACCTCCTGTTTATTTTTCTCATCTTCCATCCGGACTCTTTCTGCCTCCTGTAAAACCTCTTGCTTATTTTTCTCTTCTTCCACCCTGAGTCTTTCTGCCTCCTGTAAAACCTCTTGCTTATTTTTCTCTTCTTCCACCCTGAGTCTTTCTGCCTCCTGTAAAACCTCTTGCTTATTTTTCTCTTCTTCCACCCTGAGTCTTTCTGCCTCCTGTAAAACCTCTTGCTTATTTTTCTCTTCTTCCACCCTGAGTCTTTCAGCCTGTTGCTCAAGCTCCTGAGCCTTTTGTTAAGAAACGAAGCGGATCACTTTGTAAACGATAAGATTTTAATAAGATTAATCGCCATGATCCAGAACTGAAACTAGCTGTCCTTCAGCCATTACCGGAAAAGGAAGAACTGAACACGAGAAAGAAGAACCGACGACTACATAATGTTAGAGTAATCATAGTCGTTATATAGCGCTAGATCTGTAAAGACCAACACCCCTCCTTAACGACTACTTTACCGTAACATCTTAACAACAAATAAACTGTTCTCTCAATTTAGCCCAATTTCACTAGTAAACTTCCTAGTTTTAACTGCTTCCAAAGGCTTAGTTAAGAGATCAGCAATCATGTGTTCACTAGGACAATACTTAATGTCTAGTTCCTTCTTTCTGTACATTTCCCGTACGAAATGATATTTAGTTCCGATATGCTTTGTTCTGTAACTGTTTCAAAACACCCGGATCTTCATGACCATAGTTTTATTCAGAAGTTCTTCAAACTTCTTTAACATTGTAGATTTTGTCGATGCTACAATCAGGTCATCCACATGAATTGAGATGTAAATCCATCCATCATCGTACTGTTTTGAATATAAACATAGATCATTGTCACTTCTCTTGTATCCATCAGTGACAAGTACTTCATTGAGCTTTTTGTTCCATTTATTTGCTCCTTGTTTACGTCCATATAAATTCTTTTTCAATTTACAGACTTCAGTAGTACCTTTCTGATATCCATCAGGTTGTTTCATGTAGACTTCATGAGATAGATCACCATTTAGGTAAGCTGTTTCCACATCATAGTGTTTTACTATCATGCCTTTAGAACCTGCTATAGTCAAGATAGTTCTCAGAGTTGATGGTTTTGCTACAGGAGCAAATACTTCATCATAGTCTTCTCCAAATTTCTGAGAATATCCTTGTGCTACTAAACGAGCTTTATATCTTGTTATATTTCCCTTTTCATCTTTCTTGATTTTGTAAACCCATTTGCTACCAATGGCTGTTTTGTTTTCAGGTAATTCTGTTAAGATCCATGTTCCATTTTCATTCAATGATTTCATTTCATCATCCATTGCTTTACGCCAGGATTCTTGTTGTTGACAAGATATTGCTTCCTTGTAACTTCTTGGTTCTGACTCAACTGTTGTTATTTTATTAATGGTTTCAATTAGTCTTTCGGGCGGTTTTGCCTTGTTGACTCTTTCTGATCTTCTTAAATTTACCTGAGTGTCTGTAGTTTCTGTAATTTCCTTATCAGGCTGTGTAATTTCTTCCTCGGGTAATTGATGTGTCGGAAAAAGAATAGTTTCATCATCAAAATCTGAATTTGATGACTGCTCTTCAATGTCCAAATCAAAATCACCCTCTGTTGACAAATGTGGATCTGTCTCGAGAAAAATTACATCTCTACTGACGTATACTTTGTTAGTATTCACATCTAGTAGTCTGTAACCTTTTGTGCCTCTTTCATAACCAACGAAGGTCAATTTCTTGGCTTTATCGTCCAATTTCTGTCTTTTCTCTGCAGGAATTGCTACGTACGCTTTAGATCCAAATCTCTTTATGTAGCTTAAATTTGGTTTTCTTTTGTTCCATCTTTCATAAGGAGTAACTTCAATCCCTTCAACTGGTAATCTGTTCTGTAAATGGTTTGCTGTCATTATGGTTTCACCCCAAAATTGTAGCGGTAGATCTGCATCCTTTAACATGCATCTTGTCATCTCGGTGAGATAACGATTCTTTCTTTCTGCAGAACCATTCTGTTGAGGAGTATAAGGGTTTGTGAATTCTGCTCGAATTCCTTCACTTTTCATGAAATTCTGTAACCTTTGAGCTGTGTATTCCCCTCCTCTATCTGATCGAATTCTTTTCGGTGTTTTACCAAACCTTGTCTGTACATACTTGACGTACTCTTGAATCTTTTCAGGTACTTCAGATTTATTTGCCAATAAATACACTTCTGTATATTTACTGTAATCATCAATCATCGTCATGAAATATCTTTTTCCACCAGGTGTTGTTGTCTGCATTGGTCCACAAACATCTGTATGTATTAAGTCTAGAATCTCATCTGACTTGGAATCTGACTTCTTTGGAATTGACTTTCTTGTCATCTTTGTTTGAATGCAACATTCACACACACTTGAGAATTTACACGGCTTGATGATGATCCCGGATACTTTATTCTGATTCACCATGTTTTGTATGGCTTTTGGATCTCTGTGTCCCATTCTGTTATGCCAAACGTGTATGCAACCTGTGCAACTTTGTGCAACCTGTGCGATATGTGTTTCCTTTACTTTATTCGTTTGGTCAGAGATTCTCAATTCAAACAAATCATTTTTGTCATTTGCAATTGCTATTGTTTCTCCATCCTTTATGATAGTGCATTTGTTTTCCTTGAATCTCACTTCACAACCTTTATAGACAAGTTTCTTTACTGAAAGTAAATTTCCTTTCAATTGTGGAACGTACAAGACTCCACATAATTTTGCAACATGTATCTCTCCGTTTTCCTTTATGAAATTTATCATCACATCACCAATTCCAGCTGTTTTAATCTTTCGACCATCAGCGAGAAAAACTTCACTGTTATACTGTCTGTTAATGTTCAAGAAGAAATTTCTGTTACTGCACATATGTGTTGTTGCACCTGAATCAACGTGCCAAACACAGCTTATGTCTCTTTCGTATGCTTTAAGACATGTATGTGCTACACTTTCTGTTGGTTTTTCTTCATTGAAATTTTCTCTCAACGTTTTAACCGCGTGGTCTGGATTTCTTTTCTTCCACTGGATATATTTTCTGCAATCCCTTTTTATGTGGTTAGGTTTCTTACAGAAATAACATGTGCGATGTTCCTTAGGATTTGTTTCTGGTTCTGTTGCCTTTAAAACTTTTAATTCCTGTCCTTTATGTGTTGAGGAATTACTTGTCCTTCTTGTAAACTCTTCAAGGAGTTTGTTTTTGACTAATTCAACAGTCAAATCACCTTCAGGTATGCTTTCTAATGCCGTAATCAGTGTCCCGTAACTTTCTGGAAGGCTACTGAGGAAGAAAGCAACTGTTAAATGCTCTGCCAACGTTTCTCCCAACGCCGTGAGCTGGTCAATTAAATTTTCCATTTCTGCAAGATGGTTTTGCATATCACCGTGTTCTGTTAACTTTAATGCACACAGTTTTCTCAATAAATTGACTTTACTGGACAGTGTTGCCTTTTGATAATACTTCTTTAATTGTTCCCATGAACCTTTTGCCGTAGTTTCTTTCCTTATTAGATGAAGTTGGTTGTCTTCAACTAACAAACCTATTGTGGCTCTTGCTTTTCCATCTTTACTTTGCCACGCTTCCGTAATAGGATCGGGCGTTTCTTTAGTGACAGTGTCCCACAAATCCTCTTTAATTAGCAGAAGTTCAACTTTAAACTTCCAAGTCTGGTAGTTGCTATTATTCAGTTTTGCGATTTTACCTGAACCTTTATCCGTCATCTTTATTCTTTCGGTGAAAAGAAATAAACAACTGTTTCTCGCATTTCTGTCGCGATGTAAGAAAACAGTCACGCTATACTGCGCAGTTGACCGGATTATCCTTATATACCTTATTAAAGTTCTATTTCATAAACTTTTGTGATCATTACGAGCTCTAGGCTTGCTGGGCCCATAACCTGTTAAGAAACGAAGCGGATCACTTTGTAAACGATAAGATTTTAATAAGATTAATCGCCATGATCCAGAACTGAAACTAGCTGTCCTTCAGCCATTACCGGAAAAGGAAGAACTGAACACGAGAAAGAAGAACCGACGACTACATAATGTTAGAGTAATCATAGTCGTTATATAGCGCTAGATCTGTAAAGTCCAACACCTTTAATTCAGTCTGCCTTTGAAACTCCAGCTTCCGCAAAGCGAGCTCCTGCTCCTTCCTGTCATTTTCCCGAGCCCGTTCAACTCGTTCCAACTCGTAGCGAGCCTTCTCAAATGCCAACTTCTCACGCTCAAACTCTAGGTCAAAAACACCAGACTTTACAGCCTCCACTGCCCCAACGGAAACAGGTTTATCCGTTCCAGCCACTACTCGCTCCGCCCACTGACTCAAAAGTTCCGGACGGCCCATTTCCTCAACCAAATCCTCCTCACAACCAGCCGCAATTAATTTCACTCGTAAAGCGTGAGAGGACATTTTCTTCACCCCCTCCGCCTGCGCTTTCGACAATTTATCCATCAAAAATGCAAAACGAGGGACACGCAAAAAGAAAACGGAATATCGGAAGGACTCAAAACACAAACCCCGGCAATGTACTGAGACAACAATGGCCCTAATCTCGTCTGGAGCCAGACTAACCCGAATAAATGGCTAAACGAAGCGACTCACCTCTAGACCAACACGGAAGACGGCTGTGCGGCTGCGCCAAATGTGACAGGTTCTTTGTCAATTTCATCAAACACAACACGGTTGTCGTGAATTAACCAAATATATTATTACTAAAACAAAACAGCCTTTCTTTGAGGCATAAAGAACTAGTTTCTACAAATATAGTTTTATGTCGCAGTTCTCTCCCACTCTCGGTCTCATCATCCGGGTCTCACTGTCCACTTCCACAACGTATAGTTCTGCCCAGACTGGTCGGCGGCGGTCTGCAGACTGACTGGCCACTGGTGTCGCTCTAGCTACCATCAGTGAACACCAGAGGACACCAGTGGCCGAAGGATCGTCAGAAGGATCGTCAGAAGGATGGTCGAGCGAACGTGACAGACACTAACCCTAACACTAACCCTAACCGACCCTCACGACGCGAAACCTTACCCTAGGCCTATACGCGAACGACACCATGCTTAAATTTACCTATAAAGAGCCGTAAAGTGACACATAATTACCTGTCCAAATGTTCCTCCATACGTAGGGTAATTATTTGCAAGAAATTTGAAACGTTTTACATTGCAATTCGTGTAAAATCGTGAGAGCCTGCCGACGCGCACGTGTTGTTGACAGTTTAGAAGGGATGGTCAGAAATTGTACTCCACAACCTTCTCCCCCCTATATGGTCTTCGCGTCTTCCACAATGTAATCATTGTATTCCTCTATAGCCGGCTTACGAAATCGGTTAGAGAATGCTAATAAGCCTCCGGGGAGCCCCGAGAATCAAGTTTCTTGTTCCAACGTATTTCAATGACAATACAACGCTTTAATGCCGTGGCTTTCACAGGTTCATTCATTAAGCCGTTAATTGACATGGATGAGGGTGGTTGGACTCGCCCAAACGCACACAGCTTTTGCACTGTTTGACTGTTTGCAATAATTGAATTGTTGAATCAATAATAAACAATAATAACAATAATAATAATAATATTATTATTATTATAAGCATGAGGTAGGGGTAAAGTGTAAAAAGCGTAGTGAAAATTTCCGCTTAAAGCGTAATGTTTTGTATGGTGTAATAATAAGAGGACACCTTTCATTTGACGTGTCTTAAAAAATAGTCGCGC
The DNA here is from genome assembly GCA_949752735.1 of Lumbricus terrestris. Lineage (NCBI taxonomy): Eukaryota > Metazoa > Annelida > Clitellata > Crassiclitellata > Lumbricidae > Lumbricus > Lumbricus terrestris. Next base: position 16,480,175 of record OX457037.1, on the reverse strand, counting down.
TGTTGCGTTGTACTTAGGACTCGGTAGATGGCTTCTCTGTCGGCCAATGAAGAGCCCTGGACAATTAGTGTAGTCGATTAAAGTGGATTTTTTCGAAACCCGAACAAAATTGTAACAAGCATCGTTTTGCGATAGAACTGTGGTAAAGGTGATTTTGTATTGTTTGTTGAAAATCCCCATTTCAATCTTTAATATTTACGAAGTTATTTTATAAAACACTAAAAGTGAGCGATAATGCAGGTCGTTGTCCTTTGCAAATTAAATTTTCCACTCAAATGACAGAACGTAACTTGTTGCTTGTTGGCAAACTGGATCGAAATAACATAATTTTCGTTTAAAAATTTACCGACGAGGGTCTGAGAATCGTTTACGATGTCCAGCTTATGAGCACATGGACTTATAAAGGTCCTGCTCGTAGATACTCTACAGTCTACAAGACCCAACGACTGAAAAATATTCCAGGCTTCTGATAAAATCTCAAATTCTTTGTCATTTGTTAGTGCTAATGTTTCAACAGTTTTTTCACAGCATATTACGCACTTTGATTGGCTACCTTGTAGGACTAGTGAAACGCATCTAAACGGACGAAACGATATTAATATTACCATCATTAGGCTGCAATTTTTGCTTAGCACTTCGGCCTTCTTGTGCAGGTCTGCACATGGGCCTGCGCGTGTCCTGCGCTCACATCGGTCCATCGCAGGCATTTGACTGTGTGGGGATTGTGGCAGGTGCTTAGAAACAATGGGGATACCAGATGAACTAGTGGTGTTACCATCTAGAGGATCTCTACCGCAGGCCAGTAAGCACAGTTAGAGTGGACGGGGAGCTAACAGAGTGGTTCAAAATCGTGGTGGGAGTAAGACAAGGATGTGGTCTGTCACCGGACCTCTTTAACTTCATCTTGGAAGCATTGATGAGCCTTGCAGTGAGATCGGTAGAGTCCGGAGTTACAGTAAATGGACGGCTGCGCAACATTGCCCAACATTGACCTTGCATCGGAATTACCGAAGCAGCTGTAGACAACAGTAGCAAAAGCTGTGTCTAAGAATTAATGTAGAAAAGACAAAAACAGTGACTGTTGGGAAAAAACAGGAAGATCTGGAGGTAAGACTGGAAAACAAAGTGCTGGAACAGATTACAGAATTCATGTACCTGGGAATATGTACAAAGGACATCAAACGTAGAATTGGTCTTGCAGGAGCGACGTTTGGACGTCTGAGTAAGATGTGGAAAACAAACAGCATGTCGATAAAACGAAGATGAAGCTGTATGGAACGCTTGTACTGCTGGTGCTACTGTGTGGAGCAGAGTGCTGGTGTCTGTGCAGCGAAGAAGAGAGAAGATTACTGGCGGCGGAGTTAAGCTGGCTGCAAAGAATACTGGGTAGAAATCGGAGAGACAGGATCCGAAACGAAGTGACTCGGGAGCAGCTGGTACAATGGAAAAGGAAACACTGGTGGACAAGATCAGAAATAGAAGATTCACATGGTTCGGGCACGTCACATGAATGGAGGACTAAAGGCTACCAGTGATTGAATGCTTCATTTGGTCTGACTGGTAACTTTCTTGAATGGATAGCCTCTTTTTTATATGACCGCTCTCTTTGTGTGGTCCATGGCTCTACCTAGGTCTGCATGGGTCCCTGCCCAATATGGCCTGCGGCAGGGATCTGTTCTTGGTCCAATTCTGTACATAATTTACACTTCTGAACTTGCCTCTCTTCTTGCAACACATGCAGTTTTGGGTCAGCTTTATGCTGATGATGTACAAGCCTACAAACATTGTCTATCGTCTAGCCGCTCTAGCGACATATCAGTGGTCCGGGACATGAGTGAGACCTTAACTGCCTTAGAAACATAGGTGTCGTCTAACCGACTGTGCCTAAATCCAACTAAGACTAAATTTACCTGGCTAGGCAATCGTAAGCAACTTGCTAAAATTGACTTCGATGCACTTGTGACTGAATTCCCCACTTACACTTTCTCAAATACGGTCCGTGACCTTGGTGTCCTGTTGGATCAGGAGCTCACATTTGCGCCTCACATTCAAGGACTTGCTCGAGACTGTTACTATCAACTGCGTCAACTTCGCACAAATACTCGTTCACTAACATCTAGTGCTGTCACCACTTAGTCCATTCCTTCATTACTTCCCGTCTTGATTATTGCTCATCACTCTACTCTGGCCTCCCATTCAATCGAATAATGTGCTTAAACAGAGTCTTACGCTCTGCTGTGCTCATTTTTAATAATTATTGCTTGTCGTCAATTATTATTAATTATAATTAGTGCACATATTCCTAAATTTCTAATAGTAGAAGAAGCGCTATATAAATTCTTGAATAAATGCCTCTGACACTGCACACCATTGAGAAGTGTTCCCAGTCGATAAAATGCAGGGAAAATAATGTGATTTTCAGACAACAGAAAGATGCACGTTGGGTTCCAGTTATTTGTGAAGAACATGTCCATGGAAAGAGTCTGATTCAAAAGTGCAGGACTAATGAATAGGAGAGATAGTTGTTCAGCAAACATCAAAGCACTATCAAGTGTGACACCCAATTCACGAACACTTAAGGGAAAGGTGAAATCAGGGAATAATGAGGCCAGCATTATTGGGTTTTAAGCTTTTGTAACTGTTGTTTGGTTCCTAACCAGATTGAGTTTTTGAAGGAATAAGGCTAATTCTGTTTGGTGTCATCCAAAGGTGGAGGACTTGCAATTGCAGCCTCCACATTTCAATTTATTTGTTTTAATAATAAAATCATTTACCTTAATCCACCAGGTCTCTATGGGGTCCTGCTCCTTTTGGCTTACCTCAGGGTTTGCCTCTCCTGTGTATCTTTAGTCTTGAGGGGCCACTATAAAATGCTCTTTATAAATAAAAATAAATACAGGGCCTTAAATTTTCTCTGTATTAGGTGGCATTTTCTAGCGGGACCTGGGTTTCTTTACTTTCTTAAAGGTTTCCATTTGGCCCACTACTCTAGTTTAATTGTAATTTACTTGTTATAAAAAAAACCCTTATGATTGCAACTTTATAACTTGTGTTCAGTTTGTCCACCACCAGTATTCACAATGCTCTGAGTATCTTTGTAAAGTTTTTTGCTTGTTGTTGGGTTCCAGAAATAATCTTTCCACATAAACTCCAAGGCGACCTTCAATTCTCTTGTCTTTTGCATGGCATTGGTCCCAGATTGTGATATTTCTGAAGCTTGGCTCCCACATGTGATAATCTATGGGGTTCAAATCAGGAGAGTTTGGGCCATTCTCAGTTAAACCAGGACGAATTACACTGAGCTGATATCGTATATCCTTTCTTCAACGTGGCCGCATATTTTTAGCGGTTCTCGGTCTCCACCGCTTATCAGGTTTAGCACTTATAGTGAGGAGGCTAAGGTCCAAAAACGCAGTGCATTGTGCATCTTGTGGATAAAAGCAACAAATTTTTACAGCTTCAAGACAAACATATTTTAAAACTTTTCAGCGAGAGGCATCAAAAAATTCAAATGGGAACATACTTAAACAGAAGGTTGAAAGTATGCTAAATATGCACAAGCTCCAGAGTTGATATGCAGCCATAAACTGCACCTAGATGCAGAATATGCGGTCTTTTGACAACAAGAAACATTACTAATCTAATTTAAACATTGCACAGTGTTGTACAATTGATACAGAACAAGTATACTACTAAAGTATGCTAAACATTCACATTTTAGAGCCTATATGTGTGGCGAAATTCGCCTGAGCCGCCTCCGCGGTCTTGTTTACGCCGTCGATTGGCTTCGTGGGCGGTCGTTTCGCGTCGTCGTTCGCTCGTGCCTAGAGGTCCCCTTCCCTCCTCCCTTGCCTCCTCGCACCTGGCGGATCTTTTGGCGCGAAGTCCCCCCTGTAGTGCGCATGCGCGGATCTTTTGGCGCGAAGCCCCCTTGCCTCCTCCCTTGCCTCCTCGCACCTGGCGGATCTTTTGGCGCGAAGTCCCCCCTGTAGTGCGCATGCGCGGATCTTTTACATGTGTGGTACAATTGTTATAGCGCCAGTATGCTATGGAAGTATGCTAAATATTCAAATTTTAAGAGCCGATACACAACTCTGTATGCACTTAGATGCAGAATATGTTGTCTTTTGACAATGTGACACATTACTAATCTCAATCAAACATTTAACATTATATGCATACATGTGTGGGACAATTGATACAGCTCCAGTATACTAGGAAAGTATGCTAAAACTGCACATTTCCAGAGCCGATATGCAACTCAATATTGCACTTATATGCAGAATATGTGGTCTTTAGAGAACATGAAATATTACTAATCTTATTCAAACATTCCACAAATGCATACATGTATGCACGGGACAATTGATATACCGCCAGTATACAATGAAAGTATGCTTAAAACTGAACATTTTCAGAGCTGATATGCAACTCCATATTGCACTTAGATGCAGAATATGTGGTCTGAATATGTGGTCTTTTTACAATGTTCATGAACCTTACAATTTCTGGTTGCAATATGGTCATGTGAGGTAGCACAATGTTTTGCACACCAATACAAAGGACTTCAAGAGTACTTTCAGCAGATACCAAATATCAATATCAGCTTGCCTCCGTCATGGAAGACATCAGAATAATGTCATAAATAGACACAATGTCAAAATTCCAGTGATAAAACAGGTATTTTACATTATGAAATTTTTCTAGAAAAATGCATGCTGGCACCGCAATTTGAAGAAAGTATTTGATTTACATTTTTGTATCTCTAGTAATTAAATGTCAGTTTAAATATGCTGTCATTTATTTCTAACACTATTTTAACAATTTCAAAGGGTTTTTTCTTTGCAAAACGTGTCCAGTTATTTACGATCAGCCAGGTTGTCTCATTAAGATTACGCTGACAACCAGTACTAGTGGTGTGACGAACTGGAAAGTTTGAAGTGTCTAAAGTGAAAAATTGACTGAGATATGTAGGCTGCTGAAGTTGATTGGGTAGGACAAAAATGTATGTGAATTTGTGTGGTTTAATTTAGCTGCAACTAGAGTATTAAATGTGTAATTTATGTATAATGTCTTGGCTGAAATGAACTGTTGTAGCAGTTAGCCAAAAACCTTTCATTTTCATGAACTGACCAAATGGGCATGTGGGACACCATTGAAGTAAACCCTTTTTATTGACACCAAACTTTAAGTAAATAATCTTTAAAGCAGTGGAATTTTTTGTAAAACATTCTGCAGGAATTCGTAAGATAGGCAGTGTCCCTAAAGCTTGACTCCAAACATACCCAGCCTGATGCCCAGAATGTTTGAGATGTCACACAATGCATAAATTTTGCCTTGGTGGAATGTTCTCAATTGTTCTACCTTTCCAAGCAATACTTCCTGACAAGTTCTTTTGCTATGGCCAACTAACGCTGAAACCGCATCACAGATAATGAATGCATCAAACAAAGGTAATCATGCAAATGCTAGTTCGGGACTCAAAATTCATGCAACCTCATGAGCAGCAATGTATTGAAGCTTAGACCATGCCCCTATTGTCACCAAGAATTAATTTGTGACGCACGATTTTCTCTCCTGGAAGCAACAGCCAGGACAACGACATCAGTATCAATAGTCTTGATCAATATGCTGGGATTCCCAGCTTGAAACAAATCTCTACATTCATGATTTAATAACTTTACTAAATCCCTCTCTCTGACCATGCACAATTCAAAATTCTTGTTTTGGTTTTGTCTCAATTGGGTCTTTCTTCGAAGCATCTCTGTGATCTGAAGCTTCGTCTCCTCTCTGCCACATCACTGCGTCCTCTAATATCCTGTGATCGGCTTGACTTTTTGTTCCTCATGTCTGCCTTGGCTCAATACAGTTGCCCTGCCTGCATAGGTCCCTCTCTCACCTTGTTACCTTGTGTTGTCAGCTCGTAGAGCTCTAGCGATCATCATGACACACATTCTCCAATGTTTTCTGTTCGCAGACAAGTCCCTCAGTTCTTCCAAATTCATGCCAGTTATGTCGTATATCTTGTCCATCCATTTCATCCTCGGTCTGCCGCATCTTCTCCTTCCTTCACCACAAGCCAGCATCCTTAGCTTCAATTTTGTCACGAGTTGTTTTAACGACTCTTCGTTTTCCAATTCTAACTCCTTTCTTATAGACTCGTTTGTTCCCTCTCTATGGAATGGAATTCGACCATCAATTCACTCTACCTTTCTCTCTGGCAATCTTTCCTCATCTTTATCTCACCTCAAATTATGCCTTTTCTCCAGGGTCCATCACACTGGTAGTGCATCTGAATCCATTAATTTTGCTGAGAGTAGCGCTATAATCGGAAAACATTTTCATCAGTCAAAATTATTTTCATAGGAAGAATTATCTTCATCAATCTGTTTTACCAATTCTTGTCAATGACAACTGAATTAGCTGGACACTGCAGTTTCTCATGTGATTTATTCTGGCACACACAAACACACCTGAAGGGTAATCTATCGCTTTAGTTTCTAAAAAACTAATTCATCATTGAGTGGGTTGTAGCGTTGGATGCAGACAAGTAGGGCTGACAAAAAAGATTTCTCACTAAACAGAAGTTGGATTGAAGAAAAATGTTTACTTAAATAGAAGTTGGATCGATAAAAAATTCTTACTAAAACTAGAGCTGGATTGATTAACACTATATTTAACTTAAATATCGAATGATAATAAAAAGTTGTTGTTGCTCAAATAGAAGCAATACTGATTAAATCAATTCTGGCCTTAAATGAACTTATGGAAGCTAGATTGATGAAAAAGGGTAATCGTACAGACAATGGCCCTGCCCTGTTCATGTAAGCAGTATAGCCACCCAAGAAATTGCAAAGACAGAGTGCTATGACCTATCAGCCGTATTCCATGATGCAATGCGTTCATTAAGTAAGTAATCAACATAACAAATTACCACAATTTCCAAGTAAGCAAATAGGACATTTCATTTTATTACAGCAATAGAAGAAATTAGAACCTACCGAATTAATTAAATAAATAAGTTTTAAAATCATGACGAAATAGGGAAAATTAAAATTAAAACGTACCGAATTAATGGAAGAAATAAGTGTTCGAATTAATAAGCAAAATGTTGGAAAAAATAATGAAACAAGGAAGCGCACAAAAACTGGGTAAGGCGTCATGATCGAGTGTCAGTTAGGGTGAGGTTGTGTTCTCATTAGATAGAATTGTCCACCGGCATATAGGCCTACAGTATATTTGGACAGTATCTAATGTCAACACTAACCCTAATCCAAACCGACCATCATGACGCCTAACCTGACCCTAACCGAAACTCACGATGCTTAACCTGACCCAATGCATCAAGAGATACTTAAAAGCGCCCAATCAGTTTTGGAAGCGCAGGCTTCTTCACTTTGAACTTTCTATTGACTCATATTATTTACTTAATATTTTCATTTACAATTATTAACTTAACCCTTTTACTTGGGATCTTGCGTTGATTACTTACTGAGAGCACTGCATCACGAAATGCGTCTGATAAGTCGCAGCGCTCTATTTTAGCGATTTCTTGGGCGGCTCATACCGTTTACATGGTCAGGCCCACAGTCTGCAAAATTACCATGAAAAGGATTCATGCCAAAGCAGAAGTAGGATTGATGGAAATAAACTAATGCAGCGATAGGCGAATAATTTAGAACACTAAAGCGATAGATTATCCGAACACTGCGTTCAATTAACTGGCAAGTACTGGGACAGACGATCGAGTCGATTAAAAGCACTGATTAGACATCGCTGTTATTCAAATTCTAACCTTTCAGACACAAATATTCAAATGCATGCAAATTTAGATAATCCTTGTTAAAAAATATTAATGTTCTTGTCCACAATATAAGCGAAAAACAACTTTATAAATTTATAAACTTTTATTATTGAAGTTTGTATTTCCCTTTCTTCGCTCAGGATACTAAGTGTACAAGCATAGCTAGCGCACAAGGTTGGCTCTGTAGACCGAATATAGCCCAATAAATTCGCCCAAATGGTCGATCTAACATCAAAAGTAACCGAATTTTTCACACATTTCACTAATTTTTTTAGTTATGTTCCGGATCGAATTAATTGATGCCTCTCGCTGAAAAGTCTTAAAATATGTTTTTCTTCAATACAAAAAAGTTTGTTGCTTTTATCCACAGTTTGCACAATGCACGAGCTTAACGTCCTCACTATTAGCAACAAGTATAATTTTAACTCCAAGACCTTGCTCATACAATGTCTGCATGTGTATTTTGTCTGTCATTGAGGCCTTATCCATTTTCATTTGTGATGTGACTTTATCAAATCAAATTTGTACCTTTTTGGTGCGTTACATGTGTTTGGACCTTCAAAAAACAGTGCGTGGACTCACTAAAAGTAATATAACTTTTGTTACGTTTGAAATTTGTTGGTGAAATTTGGCAGTTGTATGTAGCTATGAGTTACTTTTGAGCCTATAAAGGCTTATTAAAAATGATTTACTTTTGGCCTAAATATTAGCAAAAAACCGTTTCGGGGCTTCATTTTTTGACCACCCTGTAAATCCCCGACATGGGATTAATGGGGATTTTCACTCAAATGATCAGCTTCAAATTCTGATTCCAACGATACCAAATTTATGCTTGTTACAATTTTGTTCGGGTTTTCTAGCCGTCTACCCTACTAAATATTTGAACGTTTGGGTATCATAGGTAATTTCTGACTGTGATTTAAAATTTCCCCTATTATTATTTGGTATTTAGAAAAAACCACTTATAGTGTAATCCACTTTAAAAATATCTTAAAAATAGAAGATGGACTTATGTTCGTATGTCGTAACTCTGAGAAATGTTTTATGGTTTTTTTCTATGAATTAAACGTATATTTCGGCAATTTACTATGATATTCATCTCAAACTGTTGACTTGTAAAAAACATAACTATTTTTGAAAAAAATAAACCCTTTATAACGTAATCCACTCTGAGCATCTGAAAACTGGAAAACTAGGACTTATGTTCGTATATCGCAATTCTGAAAAGTGCTTTAGTTTTTTCTTCTATGAATGGGGGACTCTGTAGAATGTCGACTAATAGGTGGCGCCACGTTGCCATTTAGACAAAACACGGACTTCCGGTTAAATCGTGTACATTGGTGTGCTGTTTGTTTATTTACAAAAGTGATGAAAAGTTTTGAAAATCACAAAATTTTGACGCATGGCTGCGTGCTAAAATGCAGAGGAAATGAGACGGCAAGTTTCCTAAAGATAGCCATTTTGGACGGTAGTGGATTGTAGCAAAAAACGTGACAAATAACACCAAACTTCAGCGAGTGGGTATGCGAGTCTCACTTCAAGGCCGATGACAACACTGATATGACGAGTTACGGTAAGTTGTTTAGATTTATGATTTTGGGGTTGTTTTCATTTTTCAAAAGGTACGGCAAGGCCAACACATAGACTGAAGTAACGATGTATGACACAGAGATCTTTTAGGCTACACCGTTGTTCACTGTACTTCACCACCGCTACCGTAGCAACAGTAACAATAATAATAATAAAGGTTATGTGAAGCATGTTATACTGTGACTGTTGTGTATGGTTGATGGTTATAATAAATGAATTGATTCATTGACTAACGGATATAGTTTCCAAGATATTTCCATGCTTTTAAATATGTTGTAAAAACTATCAAAGATAGAAGTAATAATTTTATTATCATTATTACCAAGTGTGATGGTAACACATTTTTAGTTGCTTTGCTGTTATTTTCAGTTAGAAACCACTAAAGAATAATACAGTGATTAAACGTCAATATTATTTATCATCATTATTAGTACAGTTATTACAGATGTGGTGGTATGAACAGCTTTATATATGTTTGGCTGTCTTTTCGATGTTAAAATAATTATTACGAGGCAATGATGTAGTGTGTAAAAGTATTATAACACTTGATGCTATTTATCATCACTATCTCCAGGTGTTTGCCGCACAAACTTGAAAATGTTTTACTGTCACTTTGCAGGTTACAAATCACTATAAAGTGTTGAGACAATCAGCGGTTCGCAATTCGGTTTACCTGGACTCCGCAACCTTCTGCCCAGTCCTTGTGTCGGACAACACGACTAAAGACTCGGTGCAATAAAAAAAGAGGAACAATCACCAGAATTTCCTGATAGTAAAGTCAACAATCTGAATATGGATAATGAATTAACTGTTGGTTGGGCAGTCGGAGTAGTTTCAGAGTCTACACTTTCCAGAAGCAAACGCTGACAGATGCAGAGACTCTAGACAGTGGAGGAAGCCATACAAACAGATCATGCATCTGTCCAAACTTTGGGAAAGCAATCAGTCTTGTCAATTAGTAACAATGATAAGGCAGTTAATTTTTACACAGGACTGGGAAAATATGTTCAGTTCGTGCTTGCAAGTTTAAGGCCAGCATCTCATTGCTTCATTTATACATAATAGTGATGTTGAAAATATATGTGTAGAGGATCAAATTTTCATGGTTCTAATGAAACTTTGTAGATGTACCACGAACTTTGAACTTGGCATGATGTTTGGTGTGTGTGTGAAAGTCAAATGGATAATGTGTTTTGTACTTGAATTTGCTTCATATCACTTCAGTATAGGGAACTGAAATGTGGCCCTCGCACGATTTGGTGAATTTTTATGCCTTCTCATTTCTTGGGAAAATTCCTAAAGACGTTCATTCGTTCAAGTATTTATATAGCGCCTCTTCATGACGTGTCATATTAGATGAGATTGAATGCCCTCTAAGAACTCATAGCTCCCCTTAGCCCAACAAGCAAAATTTTTAACGTATAAGAATCGTAGTATGTTAATAGGTTGGTGCGACACCATTGTCCATCAGGTCTTGAGTCATTTGTATCACCTATACATGGTGGATCTACAAGTGACAGAAAAACAGTAGAACAGTGGCTTGCCCAGTTTATGCCATTTAGGGAACTCCATTATGACAGATAAAGGATTTGTTTGTTTGTTTGTATGCGCACTTGTTATAGCGCCCCTTCAAACTATCTACTCACAGGCGCTCCCGACTGCAGAGCGGACACTGCATTGGAGTTTCACGCCGAAGCAATTACGAGTGAAGGACTTGCCCAAGGTCCCTACGCAGTGACTTGAAGTGGATTCGAACCTCGAACCTTCCGGCTTCAAGGCAACGACGCCACCACTACACCACTGCGCCCCACATATATGTTGTTGTATAGAACATGTTTGCATCATTCAATGTGCAGGTTAATATTCCCACGTTATGCAAAGCAATCTTACATGACCACAAAGTAAGTAGCAAAAGAGTTCATATTGGTATTTGCAAAACACACTAAATTTTAACACAACCAATGAACCATTCTGAAATACAATTGCCATCAGATATAATATTGGTTTGTTACATGCATGCTATGTAATTTCGCAGTCACATTGTTTACGAAATGCTTAGAATCTGACCTTGCTATGTAGTGCACAATCAGGTTATGATATTACTATCAGACCTACATTACCAGTAAATATGTTTTCAAAGTGTAATGTGTCATAGTCTAAAGAACTTGTTAAATCAAGCTTTTTTTAAACGATAAAAGAAATGTTCTAGTGTTGAAAGCATTGCCACAATGAAGTCAGCATCATGTAAAACGCTAATACAATTCGTGTCCATTAAAGTGTACAGAAGAGTTGACGCTGAACGTGGTAATAATAGTTGTGTGTCTTGCTCAATGTAATTTGGCCATCACTGTCTTCAAGGAAGTGAATAGAAATGTTAGAAATAGGGCGATCTGTTGCACTGAAAGGGCACTTAACTTGAAGTGGTCAGCATCGATCAAAATTCTGAAGAACTGCAAAGGTATCCATGGGTGACTAACTGAAATGAAAACTACACAATCTTTTGTTTTCATTCCAAGATTTTCCGGATGACTGTTCAAAGTGTTTATGGCAACTGACTCATGTTTCATTTCATGTCCTGTTGCTGTAGAATGGAAATGCAACTGTAAGATCAGTTGCCGCGCAAGCTTGTGCAAATCTGTTCTTATGGCGGCCTTGCAAATCCTTCCGGATGTTATGCACCTTGGTAGTGAATGAGGTTAAATAGTCATCCACGGTGAATGATGTAACATTCCAAGAATGGTCAGCTTGTCCACGGCCAAGGAGGACATTGAAAGTCGCCCATAACCGCTTCGGTTGGTCAGCGTTTCCAGTGATTCTGGCCTCCCAGTGGTCCTGTTCCTTACCTCGGTAGCGCCTGTGCATGTTACGGACGGATTTGATCCAGGCGGTATGATCCACAGGAGATTGTGTCTTCGCGTCAAACCATGGGAAGAGTGGGCGGTGCTGGACTTTAGCCTGGCGAGTTGGAAGAAACCGGGTCGGGAGGTCTGTCATGGTTGTCGGCAACCAGCAGGTCCTCCAGGGTCGATGCATCAGCGATGACTGGGATATCGAGAAGCGTAGACTTTAAGGCTGCCCGGTCAAGACTCCACCAGTCATGGACCTTGTGTAAGGAAGTAGGACGGTGCCTCGAAGAGGAACGGGATGGATGCGACGACAAGGCCATGATTGGAGATGGTAGGTGGATGGAATGAATCAAGTATGCGTTCACTGCATCCTCTTCAATAACTGGAATCTGTAAAAAGAAACAGACATTTTACAGCGATACCTGCTTCTGACATCCAAGTACTTGAAAGCAAATGAGAAATACATGCAGTAGATGCTTCATGAAGAACATTAAATTGAGGTTTGGATGGATGGATCCAGATTTGAGGGCTTCGGTTGGTCAGCGTTTGCAGTGGGCTTTTGACAACAGAGGCCGTTGCCCTCGCAAAAATTTGTTTCGCATATTACAGCACGTTTAGGTATAAAATCTTTGTGGCAGTTGATCCTATTCTCTGGGGAGAGGGTCATGGAATGCGCGTGAACCCATAATTGTTCTGCATTGTGGCTCAGCAGAAAAACCAGTACTTGCTACTTTTGTGACTGATGGAGTTACTAGTGATTGAAGGTAGGGAGATTTGCTGGTGCTGAGGATTGTAGGTAAACAATGCCAAATTATTGTATCCTCCAAGTAGAATGTAATTAGACGCAAATATTGTGAGAGACGCTATTTAAATTTATGGATACAATAAGACGACTGTTTACACAGATATAACATCAAATAGACTGTAAATATTACAGGCAAATCAGTTCTTTATATATATATATATACTCATAAGGCGCTGTACTTAGTGTATTGATTACAGACAGACAAATGAAATCGTTCAGTGCACTCATTACTTAAACATTTCGTGATTTTGTGAATTGTCCATAATGTGAAGTAGACCAAAACAGGACTTTCTCTAAATGCAACTCATCAGAGGCACAAGTATAATGACTTTACACCTCAAGCCTAGGGTTTAATCATATGCGTTTTATGGTGGCGTTAAAACTGTCCTTTACAGCTAGGTTTGGGAACACTCCTGAGTAGTTACCTTGAAGGGGTGCTACATAAAGTTTGGTGAACGTTTACCTAAATCACACAGAATGAGTGGTTTATAGTTATAGGGTGAACTCAGTTGCGTTTAGTTATTTCGTTATCTTACCGTTCAAGAAGCATGTGTTATCTTCCAGAACTCTTGGTTTCTCTTTGTCTCAACTCCACTTTCAACATTTCTTCCAATTTGCGTAATTATCCATGATGGAATTAAATTTTAATTCTAACGCGAAGCAATCGATCATAACAACATAAACACTGAAATCAAGACCGACAACCACAGAACTTCTTGGTCTAATATACATAGTGGCGACATCTATTTTCACTTAAAGGAACTGCTCACTGAGTCCCCCATTATCGACCAGACCTGTACACCTAGCGGAGAGGTTCGTTACTTCTCCTTAACGCGGGGGTCGATGGAAGGCGGGATCAGAATGCTGAAGTCGGAACGGGGTCAGGCGTGGCTGGGGACAAAACTTATATTTCCCGGGCAACGCCGGGTAATTCAGCTAGTATTGTATAAATATAGATGCTGAAAGACGCAGACTGGAAGACGCAGACTGACTCATAGCAGACAGTATAGGCCACAGCAGGCGGAAAGGCCATAGCAGAGGACTGGGCACAGAGAGCCCATGGGCAGAAAACTGGAATGAGATATGGACATTGTAGCGGTAGAATGCTTCTTATCAAACAAACCTATTAAATGATGCATTGTATAAGTATTAAATAAGTAAGTGTAAGCTTTTGCCCCCTTGATGTCGTCGCTATCTCATCGAAGGGGGACGGCGAGGGAGCAATGGATGGATGATTATGAAGAGGCGTTGTAGCTTGATAACCGAGAGAGTCAGAATTTGGAATAGGTTGCAAATCGGAATGGTTCATCGAATAGGAGTCGTATATTTCAGAGTTAGCGGTTATTCTACCAGGACGCCGCTCGAGTGGAAGGAAGGACATATCGTCGCCGGTTCTCTGTCCGAGAACACCCGCCGCCAGGGGTCGGGCTGGGTCCGCCTGCTCCCCGCCGTAGTCTGCTTCTAATTGGCCTGACACCACGCTAGCGTGCCACAACTGCATGAGTCCTACTCGGGCATCCGCTCGGGCCTCGTCGTCCGCCGCGGTTGTAATTATAGTTTCCCTCGGATCTCGTGTGAATGCGTCTTCTGCTCGATCGCAGGCGGAGTTATTAATGTTCGAGTACACGTGGGCAGTATTAAGGGTTGAATCATGGGAGGGATGTTTTTGTTGGGTTGCCATTTTATCTTGCATCAGTTCACCAACAAACAACACACACAGATTCGCAGACTTAATCACCACTCGCAGTGTATTATCATTAAGGTAAAATCGCAAACAAACTGTCCGATTCAACTAAAATTACTAAAACCGGCCATATGACAACGTGTCAGCCATTACAGAACGCAACAGAGAAAAGAAAAGATCTTAATCTTAAAGCGTTGACTATCAGTCGGTAGCTACGGGTAATTAATTGGCGCCCGCTAAATCTCGGCGGTTTCCACTATACCGTTTGGCCGTATCACGTGGCACGTGAGCTAAGGGCTGGTCCTTTACATAAGAATTAAGCTAGACAATATGTGGCGTATTGTAGATTATAATTAATATTACTTGTGGCATTAAGTTAGATAATAATAATAGCGCTACAACAATCCTTGAACACGCGCTACAACAATTCTCGATATACAACGGAGGGCGGAAAGCAGCGTCAACTTGAGCAGACGGCAACAACGGCAGACGATAAAAGTTAGTCAGCGAAGAGCGAGTGGAGGAAGAAGACGGAGATTTCTGAGCAAGGGCGGCCATTGACAAATGTGGCGTTCCTTGTCGGTAATTCAGAAGATCTGACGGTGGAATTGGGTGTGGAAGGCGACACGCTGTCGGCCTGTCCCACTAGAGACTATAAGACCTTGGGAACTGAGATACCAGGGCGTGTCGAACGAAACTTTGCGAAGTTTGATGTGACACTTGCGAGTGAACTGCGATCGACATCGGGAGAAGGTCGAATTCGGAACTACAATTGCGATTGGAGTTCGACGGCAGAAGAAAGGGGCGAAACGACAACAAGACGAGGTCGAAAGGACGCACAAGCGACGAGAAGCTACCGTTGCTTGTGAAGATTCAACGAGGCGGACGAAACTACAGAGTGCTGTGCCAGCTACAGCATTCTCCGTCTACACAGCTACAGAAGAGAATTGGGAACGACGGCAAGCAAGAAGAAGGTGACCTTCCTTCCTCTTCGAACCTTCATTCCAATCCATACGAACTGAAGAACTTCTACATCTACGCTGGAGAAGTCCAACGTGGAAGATAAGAAACAAGCTATAATATTCTTAAATAATACGCCACAAATAAGTAGATAAGATTATTGATTGTATTTTACTGTTTGATATTGTTTTATTATAATATAATCTTTAAACGAATCTCAGCTACATTTGTTTTAGGTCCTAGCTCATTCTAATATTGATCACCCGAAAGCCTCTGAGCATAAAGTTCCCTATTAAAACTAGATTTAAAACCCTAGATTTTGATGGTTGGTGACAGACATATAAGGCAAGAATGAATAATAGGTAGAGAAAGGCGGAAAGGCGATAGCAAGGGGGACTGGGCAGAGAAAGCCTAGGGCAGAAGAAACAGGAGGTATGAAAATATTACCATAAAAGGAGTGAATGCATAGCAAGTAGGGAGTTGAACAGAAAGATGACCATGTAAGGAGATAAAACGGAGAGAAAGGGGCTGAGACTAGACCTGGGAGTGACTTTGGTCAGCTAATCTGACCCCACTTGACCCTAAAGTGACTTGAGGTCGACTTGAAGTCGACTTCTCGGCGTCAAAACGACTTGACCCGACTTGGCAGAGAAACAACCGACTCTCGACTTGAAGTCGACTTCTGACATGGTAGGCCTACTATAGTCATTAGCCTAGGTCTACGTACGGCTACTAATGCAAGAAGTCATGCCAATTTTCCTGCATTAATTTCATTTAGGCCTACTAATGACACTTAATTGATGCATGAATCTGTTTCAAGCTGTTTGTGTTTCAGTTTGAATAGTTTTGTGATTCTTTGGGCCATCTAGTAACCTAGACAATGCGACGGCAAATTATTAGACCTGTGAATTTTAGCTTGTCCATTGTCTGTGATTATTCAGATTACATTCATTAATATTATTTTTCAATATTGATATTAAATAGGCCTAAATTTGAAAAAAGCTCAAGGTCTAAGATAAATAGCGGACCGCGGACTGCATGGTTGCACTGAATGGCGTGTTATGATAAGCCTAATTTGTAATTCTGTTTTCATAATTATTTGGCAAGTAGCATCATTTCGCAACTTAGCATGTAGCATTGCAAGCGCATCATCCTACAATAGGCTACTACAGCTACTAGGCCTACTCAGCGACAGACTGTGACAGTAAAGTCTTTCATTGTCCAATTGGCCCCACAATAGTTTTTCCGTCTGCAGACAACTCCAGATGCAGCGCTCCAAATATAGGCCTTGTAGATCCAGCTTTCTTTGCGCCGAATTCACTGATGTAGTTCATGCCATGCCATTCTCTCTTTGATGACTTTGGCATCATCTTGTCGACTCTCCAAATCCCATTTCCAATGCTCTGAGGAGTGGTGAAAAGCAGTGGTAATATCCATTGTGATCTTTTTCTTTTACTTGTGATGCTTTAGCCATAACTCTACATGTAGTTTGTCACTTTCTCTGATATTCTATTGCTAGCTTCTTCCTCATCGCAGCTAGTTCACGTTTTTCTAGCGCAATACAATAGTGCTCCAAGTGCTTTTCTATACCTGTATTTTCTTTCATTGCTGCATGAAGCTCTATATTATTGTAGAGTTTCTACCTGCACTGACCATATGATCTTTAACGGTTTTCACCATTTCTATTAATAATCAAGGAAATTAACTAGCATACTATTCATTTAAATGTATTGATCATGTAATCTTGCATTAACAGCATTTATAAATCAATATAAATGCAATGAATAAATAATATTAAAACACATAAATACATCATGCTAAATGTTGATCAATGTGTATTAGACGTCAGCTAAATAAAATTTCTACATGGCTGAAAATTGTTGACTAGATCCATGCTATCCACATAGTAGCTTCGAAAGTGATCAATAAAAGAAATTATGTTAACAAGATACATGTTGAATGTTTAGCTTCTATGCATAATTTCTGACAATTGTAGCCATTAACTCATCAACTGAATTTGTGCTTGTAGAGTCCGTAACACTTTTTGTAGAGTCCGTAACAATATTCAACCCCACATAAAAAATTTTAAGGCAGTGTTAGGAAAATAAATTTATGTTGACTCAGTAGCCCACAATGGTGAATCAGAGGAATGGAGATAACAAGTTTGCTGTTCAATTCTAAATGCCTGCAAAAGAAATTAGAAGCCCCAGAAAGTTACGGACTCTACAACTCATGTTTTGCTCAAGCAAATCTGGACACAGGATAAGGTGAATTTTTGATCACAAAGTATTTGTCACTTACTCTCACCATGGTCATGATGTCCATGCAAAAATTGTCCACATTGGATTTACAATAAAATTTAGCATTTAAAAATTGTATGTAGAGTCCGTAACGCAAAAAAATCAAATTCGCCACTTTGAAGCAAAGTCGACAAAAAACGATAAGTGCAGAAAGACAAATTCTTTTGGAATCTTATACTAGAACCATCTAGCTACAACAGAAATTAATTTCACTTTAAAATTCCAATATTTTTTATTGACACCTCATGGACCACAATACCGTGGAATGGCCCTTAAACAAGAAATGGGTCTATGTCAATGTAGCGGACTGGACTTCCACCCCCACCGTAGCTTTAGGAGCTACATGGGGTGGCTGCGCTAGCTGTGGCGTGAATAGCACTTCCTTTCCTTGCATGATGACATGGGATGATTTCCTACTCGGGAGCTCCCACGCTCTTGCATAGGTTCCAGGTAAACCCTGGGAATCGAACTCCGAACTCTACAATGTGACACACAACTCAGCTCTTCGGTAGAGTTCTATAATGACTCGGTAGACGTTCTAGAATGACTCGGTAGACACCAAGAACTAACGTTGCAGCGTTGTTATCTTTAATAAATCCAACTTCTAGTTTGCCGAGAATTCTTTGAATCGATCCAGCTTCTCTTTAGGCAAGAATTTGTTCGATAAATCCCGCTTCTATTTCGTCAGCAAATATTTTTCAGCCATTTTTCATTGAAAGTTATTGTTCATCAATCCAGCTTCAGAATGACTGCACTAACCCTAAAACTAACCCTAACCGACCCTCACGACGCCTAACCTGAGCCCTAACCGACCCTCGAACAAAAAATCCCGCTTCAATTTCGTCAGGAAATATTTTTCATCAAATTTATAACAAAAAGTTACTTGCTACCGAGTCATTATAGAATATAACCCCCCCACTTATCAAGCAGGGAACCAGGGTTCTTTGCATTCACCACCACAGACTTCGAGTTCTTCCCTACAAGAGCTGAGTCATGAGACAGCATGTCAGGAATTATATTTCTGTCAGTCAAGTCTAACAAGGCTGCTGCTACTTCTTCTATGGCGCTATATAAAATGCTCAGGGCGGTCGCCCTCTTCTACGGCACCTGTCCCTTTGGTTGCCAGCAAACGCTCACACATTTCCAATGAATCTTTATTACAATTCTTAACTAGTCCAAATTAATCGTGCGTGCAACGCACCTCCTACAATAAGCACAAAGACAGGCCTAGACTTACAATGTGAAATACAAATGGCAATAATGAACTGCACGAGGCAAATCTATGCGCTATATAAATTCTCTAGATAATTACAGGTCTTTGTTATCGGTCACAGAAATAGCGGGCCATCGCTCTGAATCAGAATGCAATTAAATTACAATTTCCTTGGCCTTACAAAACCAAGACGAACCCAGGAATCGTCCCTAACGATTCCTTAATACCTCCCACTTAGCAACAGGCTAAATTGGCAACAGGTTAAACAGTTACGACATTTAATTTAATTATATTCAATTCTTGGCAATTCTGCCGACAGACTTCAACATGGCCGCACCGATCAACAACTCTGCGTCACCTGATAATATATCAGAGATTCACCACCAAGGGACGCACAGTCGCGCCACCAAGCGGTGGGAGCTATTTTATAAAGGGACGATAGTTACTTACTTACTATGCGATAATCTATAGAGTTCAACATCTGTACAATATCCCACCACCAGATAATAATTTCTTCTACAGGGAGAAATTATCCGAATTCCTCCGGGAATTAAGCTAAATCTTAGTCAGAGGATGTTCGGCCTCTATACAAGACGAGGTCACGAACTTACATTAATCTAACTACTCTTATGACAGTTCACAAGGTTACTAACAGTTCTCAAATGTCCATGCTAAAACAACAGCATTTCAGTTCCATAAAACAGTTCAATTACACAAATTGCAACTTAATTCTGTTCAAGAGTCATCATGGAACTAATTTATCATTAATTAACTGTTTTCCTTAACTACACATACAAATACAGTATATCAAACAAAGTGTATCAAATCAAACACTTCTATTTACTTTCATTTCTACACAGCACAGCACGCTGTTTTTAGATCATCAACACAAGTCTGGTCAGTTGTAAACATGACCTACTTTAAGGAAACACAGCATCATTGACACAACAGGGCTTTCCTAAGACCAAAAATAGAACCTGACATGACGTCACAATGCTTCCATAAATAGAACTCACAGAAAGGGATTCCTTTCACATTGACACAAGCACTTTGAAGAATACACAAAGGCAATAGAATCTTATCAACTGAAACATTTCAATGTAGTACAGTTATCAAATGAAATACAGTCTTCTGCAACAGAAATTAAATGCAAATCTAATCCAGCTAGTAAGCACAACTGCTCAACTGTTACACAGAGCTAGATTAATTCAACAGCCATCTGAATTCATTGCAGCACTCTACATTCACAGCTTTTCAACTACAGGTTTGTCAAACACCTTATCACCAGCCATTGACATAGAAATAATTCTTCAGTAAGATCCAAATCACAGACTTGGGCAATCAGAATATTAATACAGGTCAACCACATTACCTTAGAGCAGAGGTCACTACAAAGGACGGCTTTAACTCCAAGATCCTCAACTGGCCCACGACATCCAACCTCACAACGGAAGGAGTACCACCAATCAAACCAGTAACTAAGACTGGACTGATTACAGCTCTCTACTACAAACTAGGCCACCAGTCTCACCATTGTGTGCAATCCCCCATGACCTGCCAAAACATCAGCATAATTCACCAGATCCTATCCAACAATCTATCCAGCACATCACACTAACCAGTTAATCACCATACTTGCATCAAATTCTACATATCTAAAATCTAGCATAATTTCAGAATCAATCAGATTATGCAAATTAAATCTTCTATACTACAGAGAAGCACAACATTTTGCCTTGCTCTTGGGCATCCAATAAAACAACATGAGAAACAAACAAGAAAACAATTCTTATCTATAAATCATTATCTAACTCAGATCAAAATGCAGTAACTAAAATCATCATCCAAAGGAACGAAAATCTAGGCTTCTCGACAAAGCCTAATGTCGCCATTATGCGACTGTTCCGGTTCAAACTGGTCAGGTTTGAAAAAGGGTCAGACCTCCAGGGAATCCGGACAGAGTTCAAATCTCATGTACACAATTTATTCCTACAAAACACATCCACAACAGTAAGATCTACAACCAATGAACAACCACCAGAACTGGGTCGGGTTCTGGACTCGAGGGCGTGACCAGAGGCAGGAGGGGTTTCTCGTTCCGCTGAGGATGAGACACAACCGGGGTGGGGAAGGTGTCGTGACTCTGCGTTGATGAACTGTACTGAACCACCTCTCGTTGTAACGGTTCGCCAACCATTACAACAGTTTCCTGTTGTCTCTCCGGAATCGTGCCAGGTCGCTCAACAGTCTCTTGCACGAGGGACAGGTCGGACCTGGTGGGAACGGGTGGGTCGCGTTCCACCACAGTTCTCTTGCACATGCTAGTTCCAGATCGACTGATGACCGGGAAGCAGCGGTTCTGGATCTTGATCCGACGATTGACAAAATCCCATTGCGCACCTTGCTTCTCCATCCATTTCAACCAGAGAATCATCTCTGATATCTGGTCGGTGACCAAACACGACACTGCAAATTGGTAGTCATCGATCTGACATCGGACTGTAGCTTCGCCTCGAACTCGAATGTCTGATCCTTCTGCGGCTCGTAGTCTTTGCTCGGACCCAGCGACATCAGTGGAACGAACGAGCGAAGAAGGAACGAAGCTCATCTCACTTCCAGTGTCGAGTAGAGCGAGAATCGACTTACCATTCACCTTCACCGGTAAGTAGGCAAAGGTACTGCCACTGACATAGCGTACGTTCACAGATTCCGTTTCAGTTCTTGTTTCAGTTCTTGCTACATCCTCCGCATCATCCGGTAACTCACGTAGGAAGGGGCAAGAACGACGGTAATGTCCAAGTCCACGACAGTGGAAGCAGCGATTGGAGTTTCTCGGGGAACCAAATGTTCGACGACGCCCAGTGCCTTTTCGGAACGTCGGGGCACCAGTCTGCACATTCCACCTCGGTCCAGGTGGTCGGTAAATGGTATTCAGGGTCTGCTCCAGCTGGTCCAACCGACGACCCTGTGGCTCCAGTTCTTCATGGATGATTTGTCTGATTGTCTCGACCGATATTCCTGTATTTTGAACTGTTTTGACCCGACTGTACTGAAATTCAGAGTTTTTACTGGACTGTTCAGCTGCACCATGATAATCGTCCAAACGCAGGGCCAATTTAACTGCATTGTCCAATGAGGATGGCTCACGCTCACGAACTTTCAGAGCGAGGTCCTGATCCGTCATTGCATCCAGGAAGGCACGGGTCGCAATAGTTTCGCCGAATCCGGAAGTGTTACCCGAAAACGCCAGCATCATGAGACGACGGACATCTTGCGCGAGGCTGCTGAGATCCTCATCCGCCTTCTGCTTGCGGGTTCCCAGCTGAGTCTGGAAGAGCGCTGCCTGATCAGCACTACCGTAACGAGATCGAAGCTTCTGGACCAGGTCTGACCACGTCACCACATCTTTCGATCCAAAATCCCAGAGAATCTGATCAGCGGGAGTTGTCAGCCCGCACGTAAGTTGATCCAGTCTCTCCTGGTCCGACCAGTTATTGTGTCAGGAGCAGACTTCGAATCGACGCAGAAAGGCTTCCAGTTCAGTCTTTCCATTATATTATTGTCCCAGTTTGATGAACTGCTTGTGTCTATCTGCCGAAGTGTTCGTACGTGTTACTGGACTGGATTGTTCGTTCGCAGCGCTGGTTACACTGTTTACAGCAAAGTTCAGAGGTTCGACCTTGACCTCCGACCTTTCTTCATTCGCGACTGGCTCTTTAATTTTCGCTTTATTCTGTAACTCTTCGTGAATAATTTTTCTTACCCGATCACTGCTCGGACAGTTCTGGCGCGCCTTGACTTCGTTGACCGGAGGAGTTGGCAGTCTGCGCCTCGTCTTCTGGTCCGACGTTCTGGGTGCGTTGTACGCTAATTTGCTGCTACCCGTAGCACTGACTCGAGGCAAGGGAGTCGGTGAACTGGGCAACTGGAATGGCACGACGGATTCCAGGCGCTGACGCAGAATGCTCGGGACGACGAGAGGTTGTGTCTCGGCGGGTCAGCGGAACTGAGCGAGGGGAATCTGCCTCCGGTCTAGGACGAGAGAGAGTAGACAACGATTGACGAGGAGTATGACATGGCTCGTCATTCGCTGCTGCTGTCTTCTCCATATCTGCAACTAGACAATCTAAATTAGCTTTCAGCCAATTTACTCTAGATTCAAATGCAGCCATTTTGTTTTCTTTTACAGACTGCTCTTGAGATGACTTCGCTTCTGCATCATCATCTCCACCTATACACTCGTAGGAAATATCACCTCTTTCATATCCAAACTCATCTTTATCCAAACATTTGTCACATTCATGCGCAACCGGAAGTAATCTACCACCTTCAATTCTAGAACCAATTGTAGCGGACTGGACTTCCACCCCCACCGTAGCTTTAGGAGCTACATGGGGTGGCTGCGCTAGCTGTGGCGTGAATAGCACTTCCTTTAGTTAGCACAAAGACACACCTAAACTGCGATAATTACTTACTTACTATGCGATAATCTGTAGCGTTCAACATCTGTACATCAACAGCCTGGAAGTGGTAAACAATCGAGTAGAGCAAGCTGCGGAATAATTGACCTATAGGACTTCAACAACTCCACTACAACAGGTGAAGAGCAGAAATAGTGTCTGCTGCTGATTCTGCAATCCAGAAAGTTCAAAGTCAGGTACCCAGAAGAGAGAAAGACTGTTTGTCAGTTATGATATTCTGCGGTATCAGAGTCGGACAACTAAGAATGACCATGCATTGATTTATTATTTTAAATGTCTGTCAGAACAATGCTTTTAACGAAATTGATAAAGAAATTGCCTTAACAGAGTCAATCAGCAGACGTTTTATAGTGCTGTTTTGATAAAATATCAGAAATATTTCGGTGATAAAAAGTAAGACATAAGGGGTCGTTGCATAATTACGTAACGCCGAAAATGACCGTTTTCGACCCACCCACCCACCCACCCTGTAACGTTTCCCTTGACCCACCCACCCACCCTCCCCAGCGTTACGTAACGATTGGAACAAAAAATCAGTTGAGATTTAGGTATATTATTGACTTATGTGAGCGCGTATAGACCTAGGCCCTAATTAATTATAATTCATATTTTCAGAGTGAATTTAATCTAGCCCAGTAGACCTATGTGAATTATACGCTAGTTTGACTATATATATATGCTTAAAATATAGGCCTACACAATTTATATAAACGGCAGTCATGCGTGAACTGCAGTTTTCTTAAATTATACCGCAAAAATAAAATTTTACACTGCTGAAAAGTTTCGCGGACTAGATGGCTCATTAACAATTAGCCTAACCAAAATTATGATGGACTAATTATTTCCTTATTCTGGCACTTCAATAATAATATTAATAGAAATATTGCCGAGTTTTATTGAGCATTAATTTTAAATGTTTGGGATCGTGTCCATTAAGTAAAACATGCTTCAAAGTGGTTCTTCGATGTCGGGAATTCAAGGATAATTATTAGGCCTACCACGTTGTTCTGCTGGTGAAATTATGACAAACAATTCGAACAGCGGTTCCGGTTTGCACAATGGGGAACAGAATTGACCTGGCATGTAACTGGTGTCTATATACTGCTAGATCTTATTACGATAAATAGACCTACTTCCGTTAAGTTTTAAATCATTGTCACGAAGTTTAAACTTTAATCGCATCATATCATGTCTAAAGTGTCATTCGATGGTAATTTAATAATCATTAATAATTTTTTCACGGCGTTACGTAACGTTCAGCTTCCCCGACCCACCCACCCACGTAACGTTTCGTAACGTTTTCAATTACACCACCCACCCACCCTCGAGCGTTACGTAATTATGCAATGACCCCTAAGCACGAATAACGTAGCCTACAATAGGACCAAAAGTTTGCAACCTTCAAACATGCATCCAAAATTCACAAAAAATTACCATGAGCTGCTCTCATCACAGATAACAAAATGGGAGGATTCCACGAAAGAAATTCTGAAATTTATTTTTAACGGGCACCCTAGTGGGCATGCATCTTCACCTGGACTTACTAGACACTGTATGGATTAAGTTCATGTAGACTGTAGAGATTTGCTTGTCATCAGTTTTCCTGGGTGACTGATATATATATATATATATATGTATATTGTTAGGAGTGAGGCCTTAGTTCGGTACTAGTCGCTAGAGGATGTACGGTAGTTCGGTACTAGTCGTTAGAGGGCGCACTGTAGGAAGTGTTAGTCGCTAGGAGATGTCATGTGACTGTGTTGTGGCGGGGTAGAAGGAGAGTAGCCGCTGAACTTTCATGTCGATACGAACTATACCTAACGTCGTTCTGAGTTTTGTCATGGATATGACTGTGTTACTGCTATGCGGTTTATGTTGAATTAGAGTTTACTTATACGAAGTTGGTCTTTCTAGTTCAATTCGTTCTACCCCTAGACAACGGTGCCCACATATGGAGGCCCGTCCAAAGAGCGGCGAAAAGGTGCGTGTGGACAGGGAGCTTCGACGACAGCACGTGCTGCGGAGGTGTCATTGGAACTGTTCGTGGCGTTTGATGGTTTCGTCGGGAAAAAATGGTTCTAATGCGAGTAAAAGAGGAACTGTGGATAGTCCTCAATGTTATTGGATAAACGGTCGAAAATTTTGGACGAACGGTAGATTTGAGACGACGGAGGAAAGTCACGTGGGCGGAGTTGAAGGTCAGCCCAGGGTGAGAATTGCCGGGGGGGTTGGAGGGTTTCGACCCCCCCAGTCTTTCTTAGAGCCCCATGTTAAAGTATGATTTTTACACCCCAATTCCAAGTAGATAATGGTCCAACCCCCCCAGTTATTTTTCCACAATTCTCACACTGGGTCAGCCTATGGATCAGCTGTCGCATGTTTCGGTGCAGGGGTCACGTGGTCGACGCCAGGGTCGAAGCGGGGAATTCTGGACCTGTCTGGTCGGTCGGTGTTTTTGTCAGGAGTCACGTGCGTCGTCGGTTGTTGACCTGGATTCTGGGGTCGACGGTTTCGATTGCGAGAATCAGCGAGGCGTGTTGTCATGGCCTGTTTCGGGGTCAGTGCCTTCTTCATCGCGATGTCGTCAGTTCCGGGGCCGTGGAGTCTTCGCCAGTGGTCCGGTCATGGGTCAGCGACGGGCGAGCGAAAATCATCTGGGTGTCATGGAGGCGGCGCCTGGGTGTTTCGGCGCTACTGCTACCGTTCCTCTGGGTGTCTTGGAAACGGCGCCTGGGTGGTTGGTGGATGAAGATGAAGTGGACGTGGTGTCGAGGATGGCTCGGCTCAACTTCGCGGGTGTTGGGATTGGTCGGTCTAGGAGACGATATCTACAATGTGCCATTGTCAGACCCGGTCGCTGTGGGTGTGACTGTTGTCGGCCGCCAAAGGAACGATATAGTGGACGACCAGGATAGGCCTCAGCCTGCTGGTTCTTATGATTAACGTGATGTTTTGTTTGTGGGATGTATACATTGTTTATAATTTGTTGGTATTTGGAATTTGGATTGTATGGACTTTTTGTAATTGATGGTGCTGAGGTATTGGACAAATGGTATTGGTGCTGGCTGGTGGACTTCCGGATGTTATTTTTTGGCGGTTTTGGAAAATAGAAATGGTGGTGGTGTTTTTGGAGATGTCTTTGGCTGGATTTCTGGAAGGAATATTGTTTTGGATTTTGGAGTGGACAATTGATGGTCTGGAATTTTTTGGATTGCATGGATTTTTTTTTGTAATTGATGGTACGATGATTTTCTGGCGTATTGGAATGTGATGATTATTTTATAGAAATGTGGAATTTATAAAAAAGATGATGATGTTTAAAATTTTAAGTTGATATGACTAATTGAATTATCGCTTTGTATATCTGTGACATAAGAGTAGTGTGTAGTGAGTGACTGATTGAGTTCGTAGGGTGACTGTGAACAGTTTATTGTTATTTTTAAGTTTCAGTTATGGCGCTCTGATGGTTATCTGTGCGTGTGGATGGTGTTGTTGTGGTGTAGTAGTGGATGTCGTTGTTCTGTGTTGTGCAGTGTAGGTTGGCCTGCCAGGTGTCCGTGTGTTGAGAGTGGTAGGTTCGTAGGCCCTTGCCTTGTTTGGGTAGTTGGGGTGGACCTTACTAGGTAATTCACGAGATTTTGGTGCTTTGAGCATGTTTTTTTTTTGAGCTTTTGGCCGTGTTGTATTAAGCGGTGTTGACCCTGTGGGTTTTTTGGTAGCTCTTGTATATACGGACTGTGTTTCCGTTTGGGCTTGATTGCCTGTTGATAATTGCCTGTGGGTGATTTTGAGTCATGCTGTCATTGTACGGTATTTAGTGAGTTTCTGGTGAGGTGTTGGGTGTTGGCGGTGTGGAATGGCAGGTTGTGTGATCCCTCCGGTGGTATTAAAAAAAAGAAGAAGAAAAAAGAAAGAAAGATAGATCTCTTCTTTTTTTTTTACTGTGAGGGGTGGGGATATGTTAGGAGTGAGGCCTTAGTTCGGTACTAGTCGCTAGAGGATGTACGGTAGTTCGGTACTAGTCGTTAGAGGGCGCACTGTAGGAAGTGTTAGTCGCTAGGAGATGTCATGTGACTGTGTTGTGGCGGGGTAGAAGGAGAGTAGCCGCTGAACTTTCATGTCGATACGAACTATAGGCCTACCTAACGTCGTTCTGAGTTTTGTCATGGATATGACTGTGTTACTGCTATGCGGTTTATGTTGAATTAGAGTTTACTTATACGAAGTTGGTCTTTCTAGTTCAATTCGTTCTACCCCTAGACAACGGTGCCCACAATATATATAAATAAATATATATATATTATATATCCCGTCTATATAGGCCTTTACTAAACGCCGTTTATTAAAGAAGTCTTTTGGCTTAACCGAGAAATGATATGGGACTTTGAAGTATATAGATACATATACATTAAGTAGCCTTGGTATATTCTTTTGAAACCAGCTTGAAGCCAGCTCTTTGACGTTCAATTTCAAACCTATGGGTACGAACAGAGATCATCAGGTTTAATATAGGCTAGTAGGCCTATTATTTTGCTGAACATTTATTATGAGCAGACTTCCTGTTACGCGCTTTCGTGCAAATTTTTTAGGCGCGTAATAGGCTAAATGGCAGCTTCTGTGCACATTTCTGGATAGGGGGCATGGCCGGATTGGCCCTCTGGATCCGCCCTGTATACCGGTACTATATCAGCTGGGCCTACCTATAAGTTATCATGTTTGTCGACAGATTTGATTAAGAACTGAAACGAAAGAGACATCGTGAAGTCAGGAAGTATGGAGTGAAATGTCCTGATCCAGCACATCACTGTACCACTTTGGATCAACATATCGCAGGTCCGCCATGGGTCAAATAATGTGGGCCAGGCAAGTCTCGGGTTAGGTCTATGATGAGCAAGTTGTTTGAATCTTCATTCTATCGAAGGTATCCCTAAGTCAAGTATAGATTTGCAGCCCCCTGCGAACATTTAAACCATGCTAGGCCCCATGCCAACATGCTCACAGGCAACCCATATAGGATCTAGTCTTATATGGGACCACTTGTAGACATAATGGCACAGTTGACGTACCTCACTCACCTTATCGTTACATACAGGTTCTAAGAACCCGTGAGGATTGCATGCGTTAATCTACACCTTCAGCAACAACTTCATTATGCAGCACAATACTGACCAAATGACATTGTCATTCGAGCTTCAAGACCTACATATGACGTTGATGGATAGAAAAATCTGATTTCTTTTTAAATTCGAAGTGCGCATTTGACAGACGACAAGAAAACCGTTGCAGGCGGATCAGGTCCGTTTCAACGTAAGTTATTTGTAAAGAAAGCTATTTGCTTAAGGCCTGTGGTTTTTTTATATAACGAAGACTGGCCCTTTTAACGTTGTTCCGGCTTTCTCATTTGACCAATACACGACATAAACGCTACCACGGTAACGTTAGACCTAAATTAATTGGCAAATGAGAACGAGATGTGACGTCACAAACGTTACAAAGTAGCGTTTATGACGTCGTTTATGACGTCGTCTATGACGTCATATAGGCCTATGTTGCAGAGATAGAAACGTAGTTTAGCGTATCCTCATCTAGGCTAATAAGATGAATGAATAATAACGAACAATGATAACATGAAAGTTACGTAGGCTATACAAGACGTCAATCAATACAATTTACGAGGTTCGTCTTCCGTCGCTAAGGAGGCTATTATTTTTTTTATCCCAACGGGAGAAGGATAATCAATAATGACAGACGATGGAGCCCTGCAGAGGAAACCACGAAATGACCAAATGACGTCACGTGGGCTAATCGTAATCGTAATCTCGAGACTTCTACAGCGCCCACAAAAGCCAAGTCGCGGGAACCAGCTTATTCACAGGCGCTCAATCAAAACAAAATCGATATAGGCAGTGGGTCAAGTCCGGAGAGTCAGGCAGGCAGATAGATGGACGGCTAAGGTGGGTGATGTTTAGAGTTGAAGTGGCGGGGGATGTGAGGAGAAGAGAAAGAATCAGGATAGGATTTTTGAAAGAGCAATGTTTTCAGTTTTGAGTGAAAGACCTGTGGGGAGATAGCGAGAGGTGGAGTTTTGGTGAGTTCGCATGATGGGTCGGAAGTTTGCCGAAGTGCTGGCGGAAGTTTGTTCCAGAGAGGTGGAACGGCAATGGCTATGGAGCGGTTTGCGAATTTCAGTGATGAAGT
The DNA here is from genome assembly GCA_949752735.1 of Lumbricus terrestris. Lineage (NCBI taxonomy): Eukaryota > Metazoa > Annelida > Clitellata > Crassiclitellata > Lumbricidae > Lumbricus > Lumbricus terrestris. The sequence goes on along the minus strand of OX457037.1, from coordinate 16,450,294 downwards.
GATGGGAGGGCGAAGCAGTGTAATGGAGGATGAGGAGCAATTAAGCGCCTCTGAGTATATCTTGAAGGGGGGTGCTAACACTGAAGAACAATGAATTTGACAAAATTATTGATGAATCAGAATACCAGATATATTAATGGCGACCAATTAAATTTATTCTGAATTTCTTATCCGTCGACACAAAATGGCCGGTGTCACGAAATAGACAAAAAGTCGAAAAAACCGCTTCCGCGTGTATTTTTTTGGGCAAATTAATTTTCATCTGCTTTATGCTGAACAATGACACTAACAAGTATGTTTATTCTTACTATATAATTTCTTTTCCCCTGTTTTTAGAGCACTTAAAACTTTTAAAACACTTAAAAACACTCAGAGTCACTAAATAAATTCGAGTTACCTTTATCTGAGCATTGCTTAGGACACTTAAAACAATTAGAGTCACTTTAAATTTTGATTACAGCATAATTTTTTTTACTATGCTCATTTTTCAAAAAAGGGGATAGAATGGTTTATCCCCCCGGATAGTATAGACCGGTTAATTCCATCCGGGGGGATAGATTAATTCATCCCACCGGATAGCTTTCAGGGGGGATACTCCGTTTCATGACACCGGCGCGTGGCGACAGACAATAATCTGTCGCCACTCGCCGGCCATTTTGTAATGATTGCGATCCATAACTCTCTTCTAGGCTACATAGGCTGCTTTTCGATCTACAATGATTATTATTCATTCATTCATTAAGAAAACTTCGTCCTACAGAGCACCCCCCTTCAAGATTATACTCAGAGGCGCTTAATTGCTACGATAAACTAAAATATAAAAGTAAATAATTATAATTAAAGAGTAAAATAACTAGAAAAGTAACAATTCTCACAAACACGGAAAACCCAGCTAACGGATTCTCAGCTAAAGTTGGGTCTATAGACCTATCAAAATTGGGTGTTACAGCACTTTCAGCCCCCACCTAAATGCGAGCCTGGTGGGACAGTGGGAGCCACAGGCCTAGCCGGAAACTTTGTGAGGCTGCAGCCTGAAATCCTTTAAATTCCTCGTTTCAACCCTAAGGATCATCCAACAAAGCCGTCTAACTAACATGCCTGTCTGACTCTCTGGATCTTTATAATTTACTTTGCTTTGAATAAGCGCCTGCGGAGTTTTTTTTATCTAGGCATCTCCAGGGGAGAACCCCAGGAACGAAAATCCCCCAGAAAATTGCTGTTTGCGTCTATGGTGCATTAAACAAACAGTTAAAATAGATAAAACACTAAAAAAGAACTCTGATATCAAAAAAGGTCTTTTGGATGACCCTTCTTATTCACAGCACTCATGAATAAGCTGGTGCCCTGCGCATGGGTTTCGAGTGGCGCTAAAATTAAAAAGTTGGAGTGTCAACAAAGAATATAATTATTATTATGGGTGGCACTTATCCCAGAGACAGTTACTATAAAAAACTCAAAGACCTGAACTAGGATGGATCATGGATTGATAACATAAAGCCATGGACCGGATAATCATTCAAGTGATTATTGAAATAAACAAGAAACGGAATCGAAATGAAGCAAAATTGTCCAAGTTATAAATGTGACCAACCCTCGAATGAAAGACGGTTGAAAACAAGACTACCATAGGTGATACTTCCATTGGTTGCTGTCTACTGGTGGTGTAATCTGTTCAGTCATTCTGTAGCATGTAATGCATATGTGTACATTCCATTACAGTTGGTGCTGTTCATGAGTGGGAGGGCTTAAAGTGTGACTGGACGGTCGTCGGTCATAGATGGCATCCAGCCACTTGTTTTCGTACCTGAACGCCATTCTGCCACTTATTACGAGAGTGCAGCCTGAAAGTTAAGGTAAGGGGTGTAAAGAGAATTCTTTTTTAAACTTTAAGCACTGGTTATCCAATAATCTCATGATTGCCTCTTGCTGATGATCATCATAAAGATTGATGATGAAACAAGAATCCTGATGACAACAAAGTATGAGGTCAGCAGTTTCATCTAAATGTACTTGCAGCAGAAAATCAAGCTCATACAATTACAGGGAAACTAAGTTACACAATTTTCCATACTTTCTCAAAAATGTAATCTCTAAAGTAAATCTATGTGTAAAAATACACAGAATGAAACAAATTGTTTAAGAAAAGTAAATTTCCTTAAAATTAATGACTGAATAGATAGAAAAATGACATAAACCTAAACAAACAGTCTAAATGAATCTGTTTAAGAAATAGAAATTTTCACAAATGACCGAATAGATCGGAAAAACCACAGAACCTAAATATAATTGCAAAGTCTGAATGAATGTGATTCAGAAATTGAATCATCCTTAAATGACTGAATAGACAGAAAAATTATTTAAACTGAATTGGCCTAGACCAGTGGTTCCCAAACTTCAGAAGGCCGCGGACCGCGATAATTTTTGGTGAAGCTCGCGGACCGCTAACTTAGGCCTAGGCCTAAATGGCGATGGCAAACAAAAGCGATCTAAATTATAAAAAAGACTAAAATATAAGGTTATTTACAATTAGCCTATATTTACTGATTTACATCTACATGTCCTTGAAATCTTACTTGTTTAAGATTTATTATGAGTAGACTTTGCTGTTAAACGCTATTTGTGCAAGATTCCTTTTTTTGTTTAGTTGCGCGGCTTGCGCCCTAGGCCTAAATAAATGACAGTTTAATAATAATATAATAGACACTAATGGCCTTTGCGATGTGTAGAGATGCAAGTAAAGATGCTTTCAATGCGCAAACAATAACATTGTGCTTTTAACCATATACCTCTGCTGTTTTTCAGATTTGTTTGCTTGCGTTTGCTCATTTGTTTCATTCAAAGACATTTGTTTTATTTAAAGTTTTAAACTAAAAGTTTTACACAATGTTAGACATTTTTTAAAAATTTTGCATCCAGCGTTTGCTAGGACTAGGTTATCGATCAGTCTGATCACCATAGATCAACATAAATAAGCTCGAAAGAGTCGAAACTGATTGCAGTCATCGATGTAGTAGGACTAAATTTATAATAGGCCCTAAATTTAAATTGTTTGAATTCGCCATCTGGCAAGTTAAAATGAGCCGCGTTGATTTTTAAATTTTTTTAAATATTAAGACAGAAATTTGAATAAATTGCGGACAACAATTCGAATAATTTCACAATTTCAAACAAATAAACTAATAATTGCAATTTATTTCTTAAATTTTTAACTCCTCCGCGGACCGGCGATCATTATGATCGCCGATCATACCTCCGCGGACCAGTGCCGGTCCGTGGACCACCACTTTGGGAACCACTGAATCTTCTTTAAATGATTGATTAGCTAATAAATGAATAGCTGAAAATTTTTTAAAAATGCTTTTGATATATCTTATATGCAAAACTGCTAGAAAAAACTAAGAAAATGATATACACCTAAACAAAAAACAATTTCAGCTTGTTCTTGAACTGCTTGCAGTATAAAAGTCTATGCCATCCAAATGTAGCTCTTCAAAATACCTTGCTACTTAAATCTGTCTGACATTCTAGAAGGTACTATATTAAAATGAAAGCATTCACAATCATAGAGATGCTAAATTTCTAATTTGAACCGGTTGGTATCAGATTAGCGGCAAAATCAAAAGAAGCGCCTGGCGAGTAGATACCGACATTTCCGATTTCGAGATTATCCTTTTCGTTGGCGTGCGTCTTCATGTGATTGACGAGACTCTCCTGTTCGAGAAAGTATGTGCTGCACTCGTGACACTTGTACTTCCCGTTGGTGTGGACGAGAACGTAGTGTCGCAACATCAGATCAATGCGCCGGAACTTCTGTCGACACTCATCGCATGTGTGTAATCGTTCTCCCGTGTGCGTGCGCATGTGTCTCTTGAGGTGATCCTGACGACCAAAGCGCTTCTCACACTCCTTGCACACGTGTCGCTTCTCCGTGTCGTGGATTGTGCGATGCTGTGTCAGCTGGTCTGGTCTTCTGAATCGTTTGGCACACTCCTGGCAGGCGTATCTTCGCTCGTCTGAATGGGTGACCATGTGTAGCTTCAGCTGGCATGGCCACCGAAACTGTTTGCCGCATTGGGGACATGAATTCGGAGGCTTTTTTGATTCGTACGCCATTCTCAAACTTGATCTGTGAGATATTTACAGTTTTCAACAAGTTCATTGGTTTTCAGACAGCAAAGAAACTTGATTCAAATGAACATAAAACAACAGAAAGTCAGCCAAAGAACCAGATCCCATATGCAGAAACAGAATTTAAAATAGTTCTTCTGAAGAAATAATGTTACAGTTCACATGTTAACATTTACATTCATCTCTACATCCCAGGTTGTAATTACCTAAGGTAAGTTATAATCAATGCCCAGACAATAGCATATGGCTATTGACGTTAAGTCAGCTGATGAAGTCCCTGGACGGTAGCATATTATCCTATTTGTTTTGCATTAATAAAACTGATTTAAAGCATGTTTTCATTTAAATTCACAGTTGAAGTAATTGGCTACCGTCCAGGGACTTCATCAGCTGACTAAACGTCAACAGTCAGAACTAGTTTCAAACACAGAAGAACAAAGTACTATTTAAAAAATCGATGATTAACCTAATTAACGAATTTCTGTACTGGCAGGGTAGAGTCACAATAAATAAAGCACCGGTCAGTTTTTTTATGTATAGAGATGATGATCATTGGCCATAATCTTAAGATGCTGCACAATTTTACACAATGTTTCTGGCGTACGATGGTCTACATAATACTAGAACTGCAGCCTGCTTTCTTGAGGCACTGGCCTTGGCATCATCGACTATAAGTTAAAGTTATCTGAACGATTCGTAACCATTCGCAACGCAACTGTAATCAAAATCGAATATTAACTGGCAAAGAAACAAAGCGATAATTTATTTCAATATGGCTACGAAAGTCGCTGAAGCGCCGCAGCTGAGAGCGACTCTCGCACGTGTTTAACATAATCAAGTCGTCCAGTATTTCCATCTAGCGAGTGCAAATATCAGAGACTGTTCGAGATTCCTTTCGATCAGATGATGAGAGAAGCAAAAAAATCGAGAAAGGTGGAGAAAACTTGTCCGTGGAGCGACCAACCCGATCCGAGGACAGTTAAAAACAAGAACAGTGTTCAGAAAATGAACATCCAAAGTTCGATTTCAATTTTTGAGTGAATGCTGAAGGACGGGCAGAAACATATAAACAAACGCAAAGATAGCTCCAAAGAGAAACATAGAAGACTGCAAGTTATTAATTGTGTTGGAAACGCTCGCATTTGACAGTTCCAACAAAGATCTTGAGTCTTCGACTGCTTTTACTGTTGTGTAGGCTATTTCAAAGACATTCCAACGTTTAGACTCCGGTTTGATTCCTGGTTCAAATCTCTGATTGGTTCCTGTTTATTAATAATTTATTTATGGCTGATGCAGTCCGAGCCAGATAACGAAATCTATCAACTTGTGATCAAATTTTTTTAAATCTTATAATTCCATCTGCTAGATGTCGCAAGAAAGCAACGAGAAATTCAGAACTATGGAATTTTCAAGCACACTGCTCTAATACATTGAGCTGATGCCATGTGTTGAAACATATCATGTATTATCGCCCTTAAGTATAATGTTTACGATAAAATGAATCCGAGCAAAACAGAATCTACCGAGAAATTCGCTAACTTGCTCGATCTATCGAAAGAGGTACACTAGACGTTTTTGCACAATAATTTGGTTAACACAGACGTTAGGTGCAGTATGCGATGAATTTGAGAGCTTGCATGTTCGTTAGTGATAACTGGTCAAACACATCATTAACAGTGCCCATAAGTTTTATTTATCTCAGATTTGCTTCTGTTGTATAGGAGTTGGCTGACCGAGTTAGACAACTTCAGACACATGTTACTCAACTGCAGAATGTTATTGCAAAGTCAAAAACTCAAGAAGGGAAAAGCCGCACACAACAACGAGCATTTGACTTTACCAAGTAACAAATAAATTTAGTTGTCTTGTAAAATGCTGTTTTGCTAAAAAATCTTAAAGCCTTGTTAAGAGGTCATTGAATCAGTTAGTTGATTCATTTATTTAATCTAGTCTTCATTGTTGATGATGCTTGACGTGTTTTACTCAGCCAAATTAATATGCCTCTCCTTTTTTCATCCCAATTATTTTTCTACATCAGACCAAATATCTGGACTGTTTTCTGTTTTATATGTTTAAAATATCGGCAAACCTGGTAATGGCGGTCCCAAATTATAGCATTAAGGAAATCGATACATAGTATTATGTTGACATAGAAAATGAATGTGAAGACCATGTTGTCATTAATTTGACAATATTACACGTCATATGCCATAGTTTTCACTCAAGAACTTCAAATATTAAAAAAATTAAACAATAGGAGGAGACGCTTTTCAAGCCTTAAATCACGACTATGAGCCCTGAAATGATGAGAAATGTCTTTAAAATGACAGCCTAAAAGTAATTGCACTGTTTGCTGTGGCAGTGTGGAAATTTAAAACAAATCAAAAATGGGAAGGTAGTGTGCCCTCCCCAAGCCCCTCCGCTGCTAGGCGCTTCGCTCCTCGGCTATCGTCCTCCGGTTGCTCGCTCACGGCTCACCACCCCCCTCACCAAGCCAAAGCCAAGTCTCCGCCAACGCGAGCGCCCATGCTATAGCATGGTTCACATTATTCTGCAAATGGCGGTGGCAAACTGGTGAAGAGTGTCATTGAAAGAAACAGTATCTAAATAAGAGACGGTAGAGAAGATAGCAGAAATATGCATTGTAACCTTTAAGACACCAGACTCACAAATTTCAGGTTCTTTAGATGTAGCCTAGGTCTGTACCTTCAATGCACGGCGCTTAGGGCCTAACTATACCATTAAACATACTGACCCACCCCCTTCCTTTGATCCATCTGGAGTTTATGGGGAAAAATTCAGTTTTGGAACAGAGGAACTTACGCTATTTGCTTTCCTACCAGAGGGTTCCTTGGCTATTTGCCTTTTTTGAGCACTGGAAAGTTGAAATATTTTTCCCCCATCGTTTGCTTTCACACTCCACGCGGAAGAAATTATTGTAGTTTTACAATTATGTGCCAGTCTGTAATAGTTTCAAACATGACATGTTTGCTTTGCACGTCAAAGACCCAGAAATAGATAAACATTACTATTTTCTTCCCGAAATCTCGATTTCCTTAATGCTATAATTTGGGACCGCCATTACCAGGTTTGCCAAAATATCTTTGCCTGGACAGTGGTTTATGCATTTGTCTTTGCTCTGGTTTTTATGGGTCAGAATTCCTCTCTACTTCATTCTTCTACATTTTCAGCTTTTCTTCAGAATGGAAGTGTCCTGATAATCATATAAGTACTGCAGAACCTGCTAGCAAGTACATCAAATTTAAATCTGCATTATGATCCCATTATTATGCCAACTCATTGTCATTGGGTAAAATATACAGGGTGCGGCCAAAAAAAATAATCCATTACGAAAATTGCGATTTCTCGAAAACCGCTGAATATTTTGTTACAAATATTTTCATTCTTATTCGTAACATATTTTTGCATATTATGTGAAATTTTTATGACAGTATCTTTATATTTGTGATCATGACATCAGGCAGAAGAAACAACTGCATTTTTTCAACTGAACACAGCATTCACGAAATAGGAAATCAAATTTTTACATAAAGTAGCATGTGGTGTGCCATAATTACGTCATTTCCGCTTTGCAGACGGTGTTTTGTTTACATTTTGAGTAAAATTGCAAGGTTTTCTTCACCTATGAGAAGATCATTTACATCAATCCACCCATTAATATTCAAAACAGCCGCGTCTGGGCGAAGAAAAAAACCGATATCCATCCAAGCCGTCTGTTGGTCGAGAGAGTCAAGTTCTCTCCCCACATCATGGTTTCTGCAGGTGTCAGATACGAGGGTAAAGGACTCTTTCATTTCATTGATGAGAAGGCCAAAGCCAATGCTAAGTACTACGTGGAGAATTTTTTGCCTAAGCTTGTCGATGACTGTCTTGGGAAATCAGTTCACTTTTCAGCAAGATGGAGCGCACGCTGACGGCGCCAAGCTGGCCCAAGATTGGTTAAGTCACTGTCCGGACTTCTTCGACAAAGATTCACGGCCGCCTAATTTCCCAGATATGAACCCACTCGACTATGCTGTCTGGGGTGCAATGCTTGAGACTTACAACAAAAGTTACCACAAAGCCGAAGAATATTCCTGAACTGAAAACTACGCTGCAAATCATCTGGAACGACTTTTGCCACTTGAGACCATTCAGAAGTCTGTTCTGGGCTTTCGAAAACGTCTGCAAGCTTCCGTAAAAGCAAACGGTGGTCACTTCGAACATTCATTGCACAAAACTTAACACTGGGCCTAATCTTGTCAATAGCAATAAGTAACCTGGAACCTTGTTACATTGCTCTTTTTGTCATTACTTTGTTACTTATTTCTGTCAATAAATGTCTGTTGAAACGAAAATAACATTGTTTCACTTCAGGGTTGCACCATTTTGGTTTTCTTGATTCGAATTTCATTAGATTTAGCCAAGCTGTAGATAATTATCTATCAAATAGACTGGCGAAGTTTTGTAACAAAATATTCAGCGGTTTTTGAGAAATCGCAATTTTCGTAATGGATTATTTTTTTTGGCCGCACCCTGTATATATAAAAAGATTTATGTGCAGCACAATTTTCATTGGCATTGTCTTCGCTACGACCTATATAAATTGTCTAATTAATTATTACTACATATAAGTGTCTTGTATTTGAACCTCATGTGTAGTCGTTATGTGGCATCAAACCACTCATTTATAGGTGATGTGTATCGTTGCAGGTACAATGTTAGACACGTGGCTTTGAAGATAGCATATCTTGGCTGGGATTACCAAGGCTTTGCTGCCCAGGAAGATACCAACAGAACAATCGAATTCGTGATTTTCGACGCCCTCATCAAAACAAGACTTATAGAATCCAGGTCGATTAAGTAACCGTTTAATGTATCTTCTTGTTGTGCTGTAAACATGGGGACACAATCAAGAGTCAGAACCATATCTGTTACTAAGAAAATGCACTGTTGAACTATTATATAATGTTACATCATTATGTCTTTAAACTTTTGGAATAAATAAAACTCAGAACCGTTTGATGGGTTTTGTTTTACTGGACTTCTGCCTTATTGGTTGGCAATTAAAATGTCAGAACAGATAAGCTCTCGGATGTAAAGCAATAGGGGTGAGCACTGAGCATATCAATTGAAGGCTGTTGGTGGAAGACTAGGTGATGATGGAGAGGACTTATGTGCTGTTGCCAAGAAAATAAAGTCACATGCACTTTGCAGCTACAGCTTCTTTCTCTTTGGGTTATGGACATAAAAAAGAGTGAATTGCTTTTGCCAAAATTAATCCCAAGAATTTTTCGAGACTGACCTTTCTACATCTCTTTCAACATCTTCCCTAATATAATAGTTTTAGTTACATCTTTGTAAAGGATTATGCATATAAATTGCAACTCATCATCTTTTGTCATGTTAGTCAAGTGATTTCAGGATTAATTATTTTGATGTCAGGGACATAATCAGTCTTGATTTATTTACAGGGAGACATCAAATTACCACAGGTGTGGCCGTACTGACAAAGGTGTTAGCGCTTTCTCGCAGGTAAAATAGTCTTCCAGTATTTCATCTTTTCACATTTCCGTTTTCAATGCTGAGGTTTGTTTCATAGAAAATTGTCCAGTTTGGTGGGAGAAATTAATTATCGCTACAGCTAACTGATGACTGACCAAGTCAGTTTATGTTTATGCTTAGTTGCTTACGTTTTATTATATTAACCATTGATCTGTTTACTTGTACTACAAGGACAACCATGTCCATTGAACTTCAATTTAACAGTGATTCATTCTGACTGAACTTGTGAATGACCGTGTGTGTGGCTGTAGGTTATATCTATTGATCTTCGAACAAACTTACTAGAAGGAAAGGGAGTCAAAGTTAGAGCAGGCGGAACAGCCATGGAAAGGCCAGGTACGCTGTTTATATTATAATTATTCACCTGTACTTTTACTAGTACTGAAACACAGAAGTTATGACATCTTAATCTCTTATGTAGCTGGTTTTTTAAATTTAAGTTTATGACCAGTTGCCTCTTCCTATTAGTAGTGACCAGTGAATGTATCGGGACCCAGACAACTCTGAAAGTTCAGTTTTAAGCAATTTCAATGATGTCGCTTTTTGATCTAATTATGCCAAAGCTGTAGTCACCGGATTGGCAAACTGTTTTTATTGCAGGTGATAAGACTGTTGAAATACGATATATTCACATTCTGAATAAAGTCCTTCCGCAAGAAATCCGCGTCTTAGCCTGGTGCCCCGTTGAACCGGAGTTCAGTGCAAGGTAGTCATGGACTTGATATTTAATGTTTATCATAATTTATCTAAAAGTTGTAATTGTGAATTTCTTTCTGTAGTTTGCCAGAAACAGAATGGAGTTTTTCTTTATGTTCTACCTATAGATATCTGTGCTACTTTTTACCACTGTTTGTAAAGTATCCGAGCATTTGTCTGTTGATAGTTTTTTTTTGCTCATGTAATTACTTATTTTATGTCTTACAGATGATCTGATGATCCCCTTAAACATTGCTTGTCTCTGCTTTTGTCTTAGCCTAGAGATATTATATACTTCTTAGGACAGGTTGCACAAATCTATTTGAAAGTATTTCATTCAGAGATTTGTTATAGTGTCCTTTCAAGGTGATTAGACTTGTATAATGAATAGAGCTTAGAAGTGCATCACACTTTTATTGGCACTGACTAGAAACCTCTGGAATGGTACTCAAGTAGTTAGGAAAAAGGATTTGGGGAATATGGCTGCTGCCTTAGAAGTGCATGGAGTAGGACCCAGTCAAGGCCAGCATGGCATCGCATTGTGGATGTGAAGTTGAGTTCCCTGAGCAAAGAAAAATGGAGCCTTTGCACGGTAACTCTGTGAATGCTATAATTATAGGTTTATAGTGCTGAATTCTAGATTGAAAAACTTCCTACAAGAACTCTATAAAACGCACTTCTGCTGTGGTTGTCTTCATTAGCCTGTTTTGTATTCCTGTTTTAGGTTTAGCTGCAAAAGAAGAATGTACAAGTACTTCTTTCCTAGAGGAAATCTTGATCTAGATGTGAGTTTAAGTTCTACGAACTTGTGGATGGATTCTTTGCTTCTAAAGTCTTAACAGATCATCTTTATCTTCTTTCTGGTAACTGGACTGATATCTTCCCTTGACTGGACAACCCTTGACTAACATGGTGCAGCACTTGTGAATGAGCTCGTGCCCCCACTTGACTATAGAGTAGAACTTCATAAATTTCGAGTTTCTGGCTATGATTGCTCAACAGTGATGCTGTAGAACAGATTCTGAAGACTTGCTGCCTAGTGCTTCTGGCAATCATGATTATGGTATTGAATGTCCTGCTATAACCTGTTATTTCTATTCTTTCATTTTCAAGCAATTCTGAGAATAAGTATGCCGGCTGTTTGTCTAGTTTAACTGATATCTGCAGGATGCAAATTGACTTTTATTGACCTTTTCTTGTCATTTCTTAACAGCAAATGGCAGAGGGTGCTCGTAGACTTGTCGGTGACAATGACTATCGCAATCTGTGCAAAATGGACGTCGCCAACGGTGTTGTCAACTTCAGACGAACAATTCTATCTGTCGATTTGAAACCTTGTCACTTTCCCAGTTCCAGGTATGCCATTCAGCCGTGCACCACTAGATCCTTGCATGGTTTGTGACAGTTTTGCATAGTTGCGGGTTTAATTTTTTATGTACCATATTTCACATTTTTGCAAGTGCTCTTGAAGCAGAAGATTCTTTGACTCCAAAGCTGCAGTGTTCTATTCGCTAAACTCTTGCCATAATGGCATTGCCATGATATCATGATATGCAATACACATGCACACACACGCATGCACGTATAGTCGCATACGCACACACATGCGTACATATTACTTGCGTAATATTCAGTAGTCAATTGATGTCATGTACTATCATGTTTTAAGACACCTCTACTTCAAATCTGATGTCTTTCGTCTATATTTAAAGTCTCTTATATGTGTTTAAAGTCTTATTATTTTATATTTCTTATTCATAATTTGAGTGCAGCTCATTCATTTCTTTCTAGGGGCCCGGATAATCTGCTACCTAGAGAATATGACACAGAAATTAAAGATGCAAATCGCAGCATGGCTGCTGAAACTGAGGAATCAGTTTGCAGCAAATCTTTCAAAGGTGGAACTTCAGCCGAGAGATTATCAGAATCTGAATTGAGCGTTGGTGGAAACCCAACGGTGGACGACGTAACGATTCATCCTCCGGAAAATGGTTACGACATGTGTGAATTAACGGTTGTTGGAAATGCGTTCCTCTGGCATCAGATCCGGTGCATTGTGGCCGTTCTCTTGCTCATCGGAGAAGGAAAAGAAAGGCCAGAGGTGAGTCAGTGAGGTGGTATCATATTCTATATAAAAAGTTATAGAATGATTTTCACGGCATAGACTATTCAGTGGTGATTTCAGCGCAGATGCCCGGGGTGGGGGGGGCAAAAGAAACGTCTTGAGAGCAATAAGCTGGGGAAAAAATGGCGAATCATGCAGTGCCCTGACCCCATGTGATGATCCATTGCCGGCTCATGTTTTTACAATAGGGAAACTTATGTTCCACTTGGAACATGGGAGCTTTACTTTGTTTACTTGTACATATTCTCAGTCGTACTTTCTGCTATGTGTATGTATGTTGTGTATACATTGTGCGACTTGTATGTACATTTCGAAACACTTAAAGTCGGCATGTTTTAATCAATAATTATCTGTTATCATTTTGTGTTTCTGTTACATCCAGTATCATTTCTGTCCACGGCAGGTGATCACGGAACTGCTTGATGTGGAGAAAAATCCTCAGAAGCCACAGTTTACGATGGCCTCTGGTCAGTATAAGTTCACTTTAATTGAGAGCATTTTCATTATCTTATATCGTATGTATATGAAAAAGTTTATAAAGCGTTTCTTACTTTACAAGCCATGCAGAGGTGCTCTCAGTGTGACAGCCATGAGTAAATAAGAAAATCTTGTATATGTTAGGCCTATGTCTAATTATTCTTGTTAGGAGGTGGATGGATCATTTAAGAGAAATTATCAATCATTTTGTATAAAATTTATTAAAAGGGATTCAATTCAATATTACATTTGGTAGTCAGTATAGAAATTACTTATTGTGGCTTTATAGCAGTGGTAGGCATGTTGGATTGCAAACCCAGACACTGAATGTTTTATTTTCATGTGATGCAGAATGATAAGTCAAAATTTATATTCCATTATCACTCTTACAAAATGACTGCATCAGAATTTACTTGATAAACGATAACTGGCCAGCAGCTTACAAATGCCGAGCCTTAGAAATTGAAGCTACTATCATACTATACCCTTGACCGTTTTCCAGGTTCGGCTGAAGTGACTGGTCTTTGTAAAACCACTTAGACTGAAATTCACTGAATGGAGAAAATGTTAGAAATGTAAAGCTGTTTGAATTTTGGCTTTTCATAATTTAAATGAGTGTCATATGCTTCATTGTAGAGTTGCCTCTAATTTTATTTGACTGTGATTTCGATGACGTACAGTGGCTGCATGATTCTGGTTAGTATGTGAACTTTAACAACAGTTTTTCAGCGTAAACAAGCTCTTGTTCATTGTTTACAACCTTTAGTTAGTAGGTACGTAAGAAATTTAAGAATATTCTTTATGAATTAAATTTTCATGTTTAGTCATCTTTGTGGAAGCATGTATGCCTTTAAGAAGTTCTGCAAAATTGTAATTTAGGAATTAGATATGTGAAATTTTCTCTCTGTGAAAACTGAATGCTGTTGACAAATCAGCTTGTATGTGGTTTTGATTAAATATCAAATGAGTTTTGATATATAATTATATATACATGAGATTTTCTCAATCAAGTTAGTAGCAGTTACACGCTGAAGAACTTTTCTTCATTTTTATTATTCATGCAAGAATTTATATAGCACCCATTCAAGAAGAACACTCCAAGGGTAGCAGTACTTAGTAGTATTACCGTAAGAAACAAGTTTTTTTATCATGTGAGATGTTAGTAGTCGTATACTGACCAGGCAAGGTTCCTTGATCATGTTAGTTGCAGTGATGCATCGAGTTGAATTTATAGCCATCCAGAAGGAAGTACTTCTGAAGTAGCTTACAACTTGCACATGCTGTATAATTGTATGTAGAATGTAACTTTTTTAGTCATACAATTGCAATTATCTGTTACAAAGGAAAGCTATTAGTTATTTCAGAAAAGGTAGTGCTTGTAGCTTTATAAAGTGTTTAAAAACAATGATTAAGAAATCTTTTTGTGCATATATAACTTTAGAAACTGTCATTTGCTTTTTTGTTGTACAGAAAATAGAGAAGAAGTAATCGAACAGCTTCAAGAAATGTGGATGAAGCATTCAGTCAAGTAAGTGAAAGTGAAAAGCACTTATGTGTAGTACTGATAGAAGCTGAAGGTTTTGGTTGCAAAACATACTGATGATAGTGCTATCAGGCATTCAGTCAAGTAAGCTCATAAGAAGTAGAACTTGTAGTAGCTCAAAGTTTTCGTTGCAAAAGGATATTGATGACAGACCGTATTCGACCATGTAAAGACTAGCAGCACAATGATGTATTGCCTCAATGTTTAGTGGACATTAGATACTAGAAAAATGTTATTACCATTCTTTTTATTGTAATAATTAATTTTTGTGACTGAACTGTAGGATTGTGCTCTTTGGGAAAAACAATGACTAGCTGTTTGTGGGGAAGGGGGAAAGGTTGTACAAATGTGGTTACTTCTACTGTGTGTAATGCACAAAGCATCAACTAGTGGTGCTCCAAAACCAAGTCATAATCAATTCAATATCGTGGAGAAGATTGGTCTGTAAGGCAAAGAGGCAGTCAATGGTGGACAAGGGAGTAATCAAATGTGTGCTTGCATGTGTGTGTTTGTTTGCATGTTTGTGTGTGTGTAACATTCGCAGTGCCGCAGCAGTTTCAATGTGTTTTAGCAATGTACAGACCAACATTCAGACACTTTACGTATTTGTACTTTTTATTACATCTGCTTGGGTTTGTTTCGATTAAATATATGTAGCATCCTGAGCGGCACAGAAATTTCTCTGCAGTTTATTGTCCTGTAATTAATTTGTTTTTAACTTTTGTGATAAATTAATTTCAGGACAACTATGTTGAGAGGAATGTTAGACCATTTGAATTTAACGAGTGATTCTCAAGGTAATTGGTTCTTTCGATTCTGACGATACTTTTACAGTAACTGTAAGCTAGACAAGATTATTAGAATTATCTGGTAGGCCTTTATTATTGTTTCAATTACTGAGATTTATTTCATGTTTTGTGATTTAATAGGTTACTTTACATGCAAATATGTCTGAAGACTTCAATTTTCTAAAGATTTACAGTAATAATTTCTGCTGCTAAGAATCTAGCCATCTGTTAGTTGTTCATTTGCATTGTGCCATTTTCAAATGACTATTTGCTGATTTTGAAATCTCCATATACAGAAATTATTATTATATGAAGATTTATTCAAGTTAATGTACATAATGCTCTACATTCTACAAATATGCTGCAGCACGTTTAAAATGTGCTAAGTTTCTGTCAAAGATGAATGCCGCACACATCCGCACATAATTTACCTACAAACCACGTGAATAATTTATTCGAAATTTTTTGATGATTTTTACATGTTTTTATACTTTAGTTGAGGAGATGCGTTGTCAGACTATGGGACTTATACCAGGAAACCGAGCTCGAAAATATAAGCTACTGTTGGATCGAGAACGATGTGGTACTTACTTTCTACATATATTAATCAGAAATATGTTGTTGAAATTAAGAGAGTTGAATACTGCCAGTTGATCCCCATGTCAAGAGAGCTAATCAATCAATGGCTTACAGATTGAAGTTCAGACATTGGTAAGACTAGGAGAGTGATGACTGAGGAAGTCATCACAGACTTAGAAGTCCAGCAGACCTATTTGCCATGTTACATTTCAAGTACATAGTCCTGTTTTCTCGTAAAGTATGACTCAAATTCAAGATTTAGTTTTCCATGTACAGTTCTGTAACAAGTTAAGAAATTAATATCCAGAGGATTCTGATTTTTTGCTATTCTTACGTACCATGATGCACCTGACCATCCAATTTTGACTGGACTCGTCCAACAATTCATGAATTTTGACTGATTTCACATGATTAGACCATTAACTACTGTCTTACGATAAACAATGCTAGAGAAGCTATTACACTTGATTAAATCTATAGGTTACATATTTAGGTAAATTTTTAGGTGAGTACACGCTGATCGGGAGAAAAACCGACTTTTGGGTCCACAATTTTTGGTGACCCGTTTTTTATTTTATTCTTTACTTTACTACTTAGTCATCCAGCCCAAATCTTCAGAAAACGTAAACAATTTCCCGTAAAAAACTGATGACTTTTTTAATCATTCGCTGCGAATTTCACGAAAAATACACCTAATACTCATTGCCTTTTCTTGCATATACGCACATGCTCTTTGTGAGGCGAGAATACGCTGTATACCCACATGCACCCTGGTTTTGGCGGTGAGTATACGATGCCGTTTTTCCCCAGGAGGTGAGTATAAGCTGTATACCCGCATATACCCTTGATTACAGCCCTGGTTACATTATATTATGTTGCAGTTGTTACAGGCAAGATTTTGTTGTCGTTTTTTTAGATAGCCTAGAGGATCGAGTGAAACACTACTCAAAGAAACAAAAACTAGATGTCAGTAATAAAAGTGATGACAGCTGAATGTGCATCGCACAGAGAAGCAGAGATAATAGCGATACACGAACAGTAACTGACCATTGCTTCAAAAACATGCAGAAATAAATCTGAAAAATTAACTGCTGATTCTTGAAGATTTACAAAGCTCAAGTTAATGTAAAACAATACTCTACAATAATCTGTCACAAATCTTTCTTTGCATTTGAAGCAACAGCAAATACGAAGTTCAGGACAAAAAACAGTACAATTTCAAGCAGTAAACTTTATACAATACTGGTATTGGTTTAATAACTGTTCACGTAACATCAGTAATTCATAAGTACATGTTAAACGAGTGCCGAATTGTTGGAAGGCAGCATGGTCTACTGTTTGGAGGTGCAGTTTTTAAGTGGGTGAGCAAAATTAAATGGTACCATGTGGTAGTACCATACTAATTTGGATTTAATTTAGCAATCACTGAAATTTAATTTTAGAACCATCACACAAATACTTGGTTTTTTTATCATAGAAATTTATCTAAATTTACATGAAAATTATAAATAATTTAACAATAAAGTTCATATCACAGAAAATCAATTAACAGAAGAGAATTTGTTTGGATGAACTGTTTGCATTAGTTGGCATTGACGAAAGCCTTGAGAATGAATCTGTAAGTCTCTGTGACGTCTCCTCTAATTGTGCAATTGATGGCTGTAGAAGTCACTAAGTTTGGCTGCAAGGCAAGAACAACGCAACCAACATCAGAAAGTGGTTCTATAAATTATTTTTGCACATGTTACACCTCCAGTTAAAGAAATATTTTATTTTTTATAAATGTCTTTATTGGCTACATGTATTACAGCAAGTTTGACAAGAGAAAAAGTTATTGGATGTATTTGATTTAGTATTTTATCTTGAATTAAAAATCTCGTTCGTGTTTACTCCACCGATGTCGTAGTAACTTTATCATTAATTGTAAGTTCTATTAGTTAACTGAAAATTAAAACTGAAATGATTTAAAAACTAAACTGGAAAAAGTTAAAACAAAGTTAAACTGAAAAATAAACTGATATTTAAGTGACACTGCTCTTGGCTTTATTTGCTCTTTGGCTTGCAACTGGATTTTGCTTAGCAGCAGTCATCGACTGATGCTCTGCATGGTATTATTAGAGTACTGCTACAGCTTTTCAGAGTGTTACTAGTACTGTATAATTAAAGATTGCTTACGTTATGTGCTGATGGTGGAGTCCATGAAATGGTGACATTACGTTCCGTGCCAGCCTCCACTGTCCCCTGTAACATGGATAAACCATTTATAAACAAACGTAGATATATGCTAAAATTAAAATGTGTTATAAATGTATAATAGGCCTATATATTATGTTAGAGACTGTGTTATTTTTATGTTACCAGCTAGTGTGATTGTTAGTTTGCTCAAAATATTCAGCATATAGGTAAATCATATTCAAGAACCTTGGCAAGCACATTAGTTAGGCATTATAAGATCCTTCCCAATCACATTAGTTAAGCCCTTGTTCGACCAATGACCAGCTTTCATTGGTAACTAGATGTTCACATCAACCCTTTTTGCATTGAGATGCAGTTAGCAGACAGACAATGTCTGTTAGTATTAATAATTCCCAGCTGGTCGGTGAAGTCTCTTACCTTCAGTGGATCGATGTTGAACCCTAGAGCAGTTGCCTGTTGCATACTATCAAATGACCATTCAGCATTCTGTTGTATAAAAAATACACAGCTTTATTCCATAGTCCATACGATACTCAATGCTGATGAGTGAAACACACACCTACCTATCTTATAAAATGCAGACACGAAACTCTACTCATCTTTACCACCCATGATGCATAGTATAATGTATAGTAATGTTGTTATTTAATAACTTCTATCACACCAGTTTCTAATGCACTAGACATCAACTGATAATTATACACCAAAAGCAAAAAATAGTTGAACCTTAGTGCGGTACAAGTACGGCACGTTAAATGGTAGGCACCATAATTATATTAATTTTAGGGCCTACTTTTGCTTGCACTGGATATGTGTGAATTGCTGTTATGAAAACTTACATACCGGGTACATCTGTATGAAATCATAAATCTAGGACCAAATTCCTCAAACTTCTCAGAAGTGACTTGTCTTTAAATAGGACAACCAACTTGCATGCATGTTGTGTCAATTTCACTCTGATTAGGATTAAGATTATCATCTGATCATGGTAATTTGAGTGCATCACTATGAAATATAAACCCAATGTAAAACTCTTACATGCTTTGACAAAACAAAAGATGTATACTGTATAATAGTCATGGATATTTCTTACCTGCTTGCCTCCCTGTATGGTAGAAATTAAAAACAAATCAACATGTTTATTTTATATAACAGCTGAAAGTATCATTTTATCATTCAAAAAGCTAAAAGTATTATCGTCTCATGAAAATAATTAACTACTGTTAATGGCTCAGAAATTGACAGCCCTGGACAGAAACTCATAAATGGGCTGAGTTTGTTACATTTTATACGTTTGTCATTGCTTTTGTTAGATCTGTTTTCAACGACACAATATATCTCTTTACCACCACACGATTTACTTTTTGAATCTTATACAATGGCCTGCCTCTGGAGCTTTGCTTCTTTCCCAGGACCTACAACTATCCGTTTCTTTTCTGGCTTAATATATTCATTCAACTCAAGAATTTATATAGCACCATTTCAGGAAGCCCACTCAGAGGTGTCCCAGTCCAACCACAATGATGCAAATTAGGTTTTAAGGAGCCTGTCAAACACTGATGAGTCACCGTATTGCCAACGCAAGACTATTCCAGGCAACTAAGAAAGTATGATGCTAGGGACCAAAAGTTGGGGCATACGTGGTCACCAGTTTCCACCAATGGCATGTACATTGTACAGTATGGGTCAGCTGTGAACTAAACGGTGCTGAATAGTGTAATCAATTCTAATATTGTTATATTACTAATTTGCCACTGCCAACCTGTTTGGTCACTAATTGGTGGCTCATAATAGAAGTGCAGGTTTGTGGATCAGGTAGAGAGTTGTTGAATAGCGAATAATTTCCAATTGTAAACAATTTTGCTTTTGATTATAAATATCAAGAAGTGTTTTCTTTAGTGGAAATAAAATTGTTAAAATTGGCATAAACCTTAACTAGAGTTTGAACAATGAACATTGACCCGTGAGGTCTTGTTTAAATTCTTACAACAGTGGAAAATTAGAAAAATTCCAAAAAAACGCAGTTTAAAACACACAGCAAAACAACGCACGATAAAACCTGTTGAACTGTACGTTTAATCTAACTTAATAATACAATTAGTCAATAAACAACACGTTTCATAACAACAATGTGTTAGTGGTAAAACAAACAGGTCAACCGGAGGAACAGCTCATGAACTTATGGAACCCAGTTCCAGCTTACCATCTTTCCCTTCTTCTTATTCCCTTTTGCCAATTTATCTTTCCCTTTCTTACTATCCTTGCCTTTTCCCTGCTTAGCATTACGGCTCTCTGGCCGGTTATTCTGCGATTTCTTGGTTTTCACCTGCAATCAATCAGTTGGATATTTCTGGAATCCGCATTTCAAATCACCACAGAGGCCAAAGCAAAAGAATTGTCATGGGATGGTGCAATCGCAAAAGCAACCTCAATTTAGTGTACATCGTCGAAATTTCTATGCGTCACACAAAAGCTGTGTCATGGAGATGAGCCATTGTTTTATCAAGTATGAAGCCAGAATGAGACAGGGAAGCAGCACAGCGCTACAAGAACCAGACCTCATCACCATTGTAATCGTAACCTTCAAACTTCTAAAGCGCCACTCGAAAGTCAAGCGCAGGCACCAGCTTATACATGAGCGTTTTCTCGAGTTAGACTCGGAGAGGTTGTCCTTAAGAATAGTCTCCTGAAGGAGGTCCGAGTCTGGCTCCCAGAAGGGGCTCACATCCCATAGTGTGAGTGAGGGGAGACACTACTTCCGTTTCACAATCAGCATCAACACAGCCACCATCCCAATGCATCAACAACATTATCAATATCATTGTCATCACCAGATGTCCAGTCATCATTTCCTCAGTCAACAACATGAGCAACATTCATTCTAGCATCGGCATCATCCTGAAACAAGTTTCCTGAAACATGTTTCAGCAGATACCCTTACCAAGGATGCTGAAACCAATGATAATCACAACCACTGCCACTACCACCACCACCATAATCACCACCACCGTTCTTTTTAGCCGGGACTGGGTCGGGAGCGCTTCTGAGTAGTTGGTCTTGACGGGGCGCTATATAAATCTCTTAAAAGAATATGAATGAATCATGAATCAATAAAAAGCAAATAATTTACCTTCCTTCCAATGCCAGAGTATAATTTAACGCAACCAATGACAATGTCTTTCGTTGCCAAAGTAGATTCGGTTTCAGTTGATAAGCTATGAAGCATCACAAGAACTGGAATGGCAGGGGCTTTGGCATCTGTACAAACAATCACACAACACACACACACACGTTCTCTTATAATTTCAACAGAACACTATCTTCATAGTTTGAAAATATAGCAGTACGCATGCATTTATAAAAGCTGTCAATACGAACGAATGATTGTAAGTCATAAGTCATTTAATGGCCACACTTTGGAAACCGTTGATTTCGATTATTTATTGTTCCCATTACCACGAGGAGATGCAATATAAAAGATGTTTCTGGGATATAAAATGCAGACCTTGGGAACAACCTGGGTTCTGATTTGTGACATTGCCTGATAATGTCAAATCGGTTTGAAACAAAGTTTTATCAGATATTTTTAGCTAGAGGATTTTAGATCACTGCAATAGTATCTGCACCAGTCTTAAACATTTTTAAATGATGGACATTTGAATGGTATTATGCAAGCACAAACACCTTATATAGCTTACCAAGTCTATGAACTAGCTTGAAGGGGCGCTATAACAAGTGCACATATAAACAAACAAACAAACATAAAATACTCTTTACACGTGACTTCACTAAGTACTTTGAACTGTACAGTACTTGGGGATGTACAATTTTTTAAGCTGTACAGTATTTGGGGCCTTACAACATCTTAGGCAAAACAGTATTTGAGGGCTGTCCAATATATATTAGGCTGTACAGTATTCGTGGCTATGCAGTATATTGTGGCTATACAGTATCAAGGATAATACAGCATTTGTAGCTATATATGCTGTACAGTATTTTAGCTATACAGTATTTGTGGCTGTAAATTACAACAGTAAGTGGTGAATTGTTCTTGCAAGCGACTGGAGTGGAGTGCTGAACTGACCTTCCTCTCTCTCCAATTCAGGCACAGCAGAAAGTGTTTCGACTTCTGGAGAAAGGACATCTCCACCGGAGACATACATGTTATGCGCTCTTCCTTTTCCCACGATGTCGAATGCATGAGAGCCTTTGTCCTTTCAACACATAACAATCTCGCACTCACACACACACGTAAAGTAACAATCACACAAACTAAAAGTCCTTCAAAATGAAATACTAAGCTTCGCTAAACACTTACTGGTAATTAATAACAAAACCTCTCATCACTCCAACAAGAATCAATACAGTAAAAGTACTGTGTAGACTAGACTGACTGAAATACACACGGACTAGAGACTATCTTATGGTACTACCCATTGTCACTGGAATTGCATGTGTTGCCTTTATATGTAAAATTGGAACTACAGCAGTGAAAAATAACGTCGATTTGATATAGGAATTGACAACATAATATTCATAAAACAACATACATATTTTTATTCAGTAGCAATGGAATGTTGAAAGAATTTTAACACTTAAACGACAATTGTTTACTATATTGCGTAGAAACAATTCCTCTCATTGTTAAAGGGTTAAAGTTCGTATCTTTCCAGATTTTCCTACCTGTCCAAAGAGCAGAACATGGCACCGATCCCGGAAGTGCTCGCTCGGCTGATCAGGGCCAAAGGTCACCCGGATGTCCTGTGTGGCTCCTAAACAACGAAGAAATTCAACCAATCAAAACTTCTACATTTTTCAATCCAGAAATTAATTAATTAATGTATTCATTTCAATTAATAGCTGTGCAACCATTTCTGCTATAGATTCGAGGAGTCAATCATATCCAAGGTTTGCAGTTTAAATATGTGATCTATGTTATGTGATCTATTTATGTGTAAGTCTAAATATGTTGATTTAACAGGCTGGGTTCAGGATTTTTAATCAAGGCTACTCTTACCAGTTAAAAGCTCACACATTTACTGATTAGCCAATATGCCACCTCCGCTCATGTACTTCCATCATATATTTTATCAAAATCGGTTCTTAAGGTTTTTTTGCATACGCAGTTAAAAAATGAACTCAAAAAGTTCCAACGTCTGCTAAACCTTGCACTACCCAAGATAATGTTGCAAAGCAAACAAACACATGATTGCTGCATGGTTCAACAGATAATCTCCAATTTTTAATATTCAGTGAACCTAGCAAATACTTTTGCAGACAAGTGCACAGGAACATTGATCTGGTCTGTTTGCACTAACCAGGACTAATTGTGCCTTCTTTTGGAACACAGTCAAACACCTGTTTTCCGCTGAGATTTTGCGTTCCTGCAAAAGAAAAACCAACTTAAACTAAACATTGTTTTGTTACTCAAAGTAAAGACTACCGTTTAGGATTTACTTTATATTAAAAAGTCATATTGAGAAAACAAGAAGTTTCATCAAAGTCAGGTTTAGCAAACATATCAAGGAAGTCAACAGCATCGAAGAGCATAGATTGTAACAGCACTATAATTGAAATGGTACGTTACCTATTATCGTCAAAACTCAGATTCAGAATCTGTCTAAAATCATCACCATTATCACTGATATCATTGTCACATTATCATCATTACTCCAGTATGTATGTATGTATGTATGTGCACTTGTTATAGCGCCCCTTCAAGCTATATATCTACTCAGAGGCGCTCCCGAATGCAGAGCGGACACTGCATCGGAGTTTCACGCCGAAGCGCTGAGCAATTGTGAGTGAAGGACTTGCCCAAGGTCCTTACGCGGCGAGGTGGATTCGAACCTCGAACCTTCCGGCTTCAAGGCAACGACGCCACCACTACACCACCGTGCCCCACAGTGGTCACGTACTTCCATCACCAGTGATTAAACACTTTTTAAAATGATGACCTGCATTGGTTTTCAAGTCATTTCAAGTACGCTTTTGTTGCTAAAGAATTAAATCACCATCATCGTCATCATCATCATCATCATCATCATCGTCATCATCATCAGCAGCAGTAGCAGCAGCAATCATAATTTTCAACAGTGCAAGAAATGCAAATGTCAGTGAATGATGCATTTAATTAAAAATTAAACACACTTCTTGCAATCGCCACCAACATTCATCAATCAACCCAAGAGAACTAACTGCTTAATTACGTTTATTCATGAAAATAATATATGTATAATTTAAGATTGAAGAAACTTGCCAACAGAATTCTTGTGTTTTGAGTTTGACGCATGAACAACAGCCATCAACTGCATTCGCTGTTTCTCATGAAGTGACTGACTTTCAAGACTCAACCTGTAATCCACGCTCAGCTTTGATGTATTTATTATCTAAAACATCAGAAATCAACCCATCAATTATAGTAGCATCACAGCCAATAAGACAATCGAAATGAAAAAACAAAGTTTAACAACAGTGTGTAATAAAACAGATCATTAGTAACACCCTCCTCCTTTATCCAGACTTGGCATCGTCAGAGTGTCAGCAGTGGTAGAGTTAAATAAAGACAATTCAAGATCTTCAAATAAACAAAGTAATTATGATAAAAAATAAGAATAGCTCAAGTTTCTCACTTGGGTAAGAGCTTCACTGACCTTGAAAGTTTCCTCTTTGACATCACCTGCCATGACGTTACCCAAGTCGAGCAAGTTGTCTGTCACTGACACTGTGACAACAGGACTGACACCGACACCTCTCAGTGTCAGAAATGTTGTCGACATTGGAGAAGAGATCTCCTCGACTTGTTGGAACTATGACATCAAAACAACAAAGAACATAAGAAAACATTGTTTAAACGGCTAAATACTTCGGTCATCATAAATAATTAATCATAGTTGCAACATTCACACTGCTGTGAAAGAGTTGATTTTGTTCAAAAGAATTCATCCTGTACTAAATTTAAATTAAACTAAATCAAATTAAGATTTAAATTTGAGATTGTAACATAAAATTGTTTTTAATGATAAGCTGTTCCTTCAACATGAAAGTTGATGTTCTGTCATTGAAAATTCAAGATTTCTATAAAGTACACAATACGGTAAAACTGCACTTGACACGAAACAATTGCATATGATACAATACAATACAACTGTACTTGACAATGCCCTCTTTCCAAAGTTCACAACTGCATACACGGCCATATAACACAATAACAAAGGAACTGAGCAACAGCACCACTTCCATATTCTAATTTCAGACAACCAATATTATTTTGCTTAACAAGATCTTACAGTCGAAGAAGTTTTGTGTTGAAATCCAGTATTTACAAAACTGTTTCAATTCAGTAATTTATTCACTACTCACCTTTTCCGTCTTATGAGGTGCAAAGCTGAAGCGGAGGTTTAGAGTCCGATCCGGAGCGAGAGTTCTGAGCGCGTTGAGCAGAACGAAAGGTCCCTCTGGGTTCAGACATGAACCATGCAGCTGAATGATTTCGTTCAAGGAACAACTGTTCAATGTTCATCCATCTTAATGCACTTACATTTATATAGCTGCCTTTGTTTTCATGCACAAGATGTTACACAGTGTTATTATGTAAATATATTAAAGCAATTTCTCATGCAAACATACTCAAATGCTGTCTGTCTCGCATGATTACAATACTGGTGCTTTAGAAGCTTACTGAATCCCATAGGTCATGTTGATTCATAGCCTCAATCCTTAGATCTTGATATATGAATTTTTAGATTTTATATATGAATGCTATGCACTTAACTGATGAATCCGTTGATCTTGACATGCATCAATCTGTTGATCTTGACATGTATCAATATGTTGATCTTGACATATCAAAAAGTATGCATGACTTCAAGCATACATAAAGCATCTGAAGGTGTATCCGTTGTTTGTGTTGTGCCACCAGTGACTATCAAGTCAGGCTAACATTCAAGACCATCAAGGCAGAACAAAGAAACAACAAAGGATACGTCAATATTTCGACCGGATATGTTTTGAACTGTGATGGTTTTGATGATGCGTTGTCCAATGGAGACTTCACCAAAGTCGACCGTTGTCTGACTTGCATCTGAGAGGACAAGCAACTGCGGCTGGATGACAGGACAGTTCACTTCAACGTACAGAGTGTTCTCAACACTGGTTAGAAAAGAAATACGACATGTTTCAACATTGTTTCATACAAGAAAAAACGACTATCATCATCAACAACACACAAATTCTTTAATAGAATTTCATTCATCTGCCGCTGCTGTGAAACATATCTAGTATTTAAGCTCAAGTGATAACATTCTGCCATAAGCTGTCTCAACACAGGCGAAAACACAATGTAAAATATAATGCAACATAAACCTAAAATGCAATGTGAACTTAAAAGTAAGGCAACTATAAATGCAAAAAACCCTACTAACTAAAACTCCAGATTTCGCAATTGCTATCAACTGTGCAATAATAATAATATTCACATTAAAATCCCACGTCACTTAATTCTAGTAAATGACAAGTTTTCTAAGACAAAACGCCCAAATAAATCAGCTACTAAATACGTCAATCAAATATCTGTGTAAGGAAGCAAGAAACCAACAAAAATACTAAATAAGAATGACGAACAGCACAAGCGCAGCATATATATCACAAGGTAAATCTTAAATTGTGTCTCACCTGCACGCCAGTTCACCTGGACGACCACAGGTGCCAGAAACCAAGTAGCATGGAATGGAGAATGTACTGAACTTTCCAGTGAACTTCTTTATCAGCGCCGCAAGACCAGAGTAGTATTCAGGAGAGCTAAGCGAACAAAAAACAACCATTGAGACAATAACCATTAATTAATTAATTAAATAGTTAATTGCAATAAAATAAAAAGCATAATATTAACGACCAGA
Source organism: Lumbricus terrestris (assembly GCA_949752735.1). NCBI lineage: Eukaryota > Metazoa > Annelida > Clitellata > Crassiclitellata > Lumbricidae > Lumbricus > Lumbricus terrestris. The sequence continues at coordinate 16,423,300 of OX457037.1, read as the reverse complement.
AGTGGCATATAATGCATATATCTAGTGTGATCAATGTGTGAAATGCTTAACACAATTTTTATGCAGTTATGAAGTATTGCGATAAAATAAATGGCAACATCATCCAGAACCATCGATACGGACATGCGAATTAAAAAAACCACACACACAGTTATACAGCTACGCAATTTCTGCAGATTGCGACATGAGAGTTATTCAACAGGTTGAAGAAATGAAATGCAAAGAAGAAATTAAACATTACAAAGAATTTTTGGCAGATCATAAGGCAGGTCAAAAGCAACATAGGCAATACGTCAAATGACCAAGCTATGGTAGTGCCGCCACTGCACAGTGTACACCCCACACATGCATATACAGCCTTCTCGGTTGTTGGCCCGTCCACATGGAATGGGCTCCTGCTTGCACTACGCTTACTACCTTGAAATAATTTGCCTGCTTTCTACAAGTTGCTCAAGACCTATCTTTTTAGCTGTGGCTGGACTGGGAGCGCCTCTGAGTAGGCTTCTTGAAGGGGAGCTATATAAGTTTTCGGAATGAATGAATGAATGAACTAGAATAGACGAATGCGCTATATAAAATGACAGCATGGAAGTACTGACTTCTTTACGATGTCGTCTTCTGATGGTCGTTCGACGACTGCTGGACCTTTCTCTGCGATGGCAGCCGAACCAGTTGTATCAACGGATGTCTTAGGAATGGACTTCTCCTTAGATGAAGCAGACTTCTCCTTAGACGACTTCTCCTTCTTTCCTTTCTGCAGACAACACAATAGGTAAAACATATTACACAGCGCTCATCAATTCCAAGAACACAATGATGATAAAAGAAAACAATGACTACAATGAATATTAACTTTCAGACATTAATATTAATGATTTATCATGCACCAGCATCCATCATCTAGTTAATGATTGGCCAATCATCAATTGATGAAGGAGGCGGGCGATGCTAACGATCTTGGTTATCATACAATGACGTTAAACTGAAATTAACACTCATCTATGCAGCACACATGAACAATAAAATACGTTGCAAGAGATTGATGTCATCTTACAGCCGTGGCAGCCCGTTCTTCTGCCTCTCGCGCCTTCTTCAGCGCCAACTGGAATTCCTCTTCCGCTTTCAACTCGCGAGCTTTCGTGACGATGCGCACAGCCTCCTGACGAACCTCAAGATCGTCGAATGTTGGTGAGAAACGAACGCTCACTTTACACTTCTAAAACAGCGAATCGAGTATTCTGAGCAGGGTGCCTTCCATCAACATGAGGGGGATATGTAAGTGGGGTGGATGGTTGCCATTAGCAACTTCAATCGCTAGCTTAGCACATATTCATTCATTCATTTATTCAGAAATTTATATAGCGCCCTATCAAAGAAAAACTACTCAAAGGTGCTCCTGACTCCAGCGCGTCCAAAAAGAACAGTTTTAAGTTTTGTAAGAAAGGATCCCGGTAGAGTCCCAGGGTGCAGGCATAGCTCAAAAGGAAGGCCATTCCAGACCACTGGGCCAACCACAGAAAAGGCTCGATTCTTCATGGTTGTAGTACGAGCAAAAGGAACTAAGAGGACTCCCTTTTCATCAGCAGAGTGTAGCGGATGACATCCTTGGATACCCAATGTAACCCAGCATAGCTCTAGGAGGTAAATAGTATTCATTTCAAAAATTTATATAGCGCCTCTTCAAAGAAATCTACTCCTCATAGACGCTCCCAGCCCAGTCACAGCTAAAAATAAGATTTGAGCAACTTATAAAAAGCAGGTGATATAACTATGAATGTTTTCGTTCTTAATTCTTCACTTAGCCTAGCACAGGTAGTTTAGGGACATGTTTTAAAGTTGCTACACTAAGCATCTAGATAACTAATGATTAATGGAAATCTTTTAGCTGAAGTTGTTTATTTATTTTTTAAATACATATAAATAAGTTTATTTTTTTATTTTTCTCTCATTAATACATATGGAGCTCTACAAAGACTCCATTTTTTCTGCCACAGCCAAGTATAGTTTTAAAAGATCTATAGATTCCTAAAAGTTGCAGAAATGCAGCAAAGAAAATGTTTACATGAAAACTATTTAAATTGCACATGTATCTCAGATTTGCGTAATTACTGTCATAAAAGTTTCGTCAATTTCGTCTTACATGTACCAATTATAATATACACGCAGCTTGCGCTAATAAAATTAAGAAGCTTGAACATTGTAATGGAAATAAGAACAAAGGAATAATGGAGGAAGATTTCTGACCAACCTGTCCTGGAAGAATGGTTCCAACCTGTGGAGAAATGGAGATAGGCACTCCATCTGGAACTTTGAATTCAAAGGAAGTTGGTCCCACAGGTGCAATTGGCCCTGTTTCAATAAAACAATACACAATACACAATACAATTGCGTTCAAGAAACAATCAAAACTAAATATACATGGAGCCTCTCACCGCAGAGCTATTACACATTATCGCATACCTACATGTACTTACACACTCACATACATACACACGCACAATCATCGCACATCCATCCATGCATGTAATGATGACATTGAAAACAGGCAACCAGTCTCCTTAGTCTGACCTCTTCCAATCTTAGGAGCAGGTCTAAGGATTTCGTTGGGAATTGTGTGTTCGTTGATGACTTCGAGTGTCACGGTTGAGTTGTCATTGATGGCAGTGGCCGGGAATTGGATGATCTGGTGAGACAGTTTCAACAGAGGATGCACCCCAACTCCACTGCATTGGATCTTGAATTCCCTACAGACCACAGCATGTAATGTAAGCTCAATGCAACATATATGTAGTAATGCAAACCAGGATCAAGCACATAATGTAAAGAACCGAATGTAATGAAATGTAATGTACAACAATAATTGAATTAATCTATTCTATGGACTTGCACTGCATCCCTTCGAGAAACCTACTCTGGAAAGTTCCAAGTCCAGCCACCATTACAGAAAAAGACTTTAGTGATTAATGCAAGTATAAGCAGCAAGGAAATGCATATGATGTACTAAAATAAAGTGGCACTAATTTTTTATACGCATTTCATTCCAATCGTATATCAATAGTGAGCTTGTGTGCATAAAATAATAGTTTAATGTCAACTGAAATTTAATGTTATTTCGTTTTGTCCACAGAAATTCAAAGTACCATCTTTCATTCACCTGTGTAATTCTTTTCAACTATTTTTCTTTCCTATTCCCTCTCCTATTTTTCCTATTCTTATCACCTATTCTTCTCTTCTATTCTATTTTTTCTATTCTTTTCTCTAATTCCAATCACCAATTCTTTTCTTTACTACTTCTTTCCTATTTTTTTCTAATAATCCTTTCTCCTATTCGATTCTTCTATCCTTATCTCTATCTCCCATTTTATTCTGTGATAGTCTAGCTGTGTACAAGTGATCGGTCAGATTATGAAAATAATATGAACATAAATTACCACACAATGAATGAAATCACAAAAGTTTACCTGTTTATGAGTGATTTGCAGACTAAATCAAAGTTAAAAATATCGGCCTTCTTTGGACGAAATATGACATCAAGGTCGATTGTCTCTTGCGGCAGAAGAGTTCCAAAGCCGTCATTCGGCTGAATATCAACGTACTGTCAACAACAGATAAAGAAATTAAAAAAATAGCCAATTGTGGGTTTTTTACTATGCCGAGTGGACTCTGCTTAACAGCCTGGATTGCCTTGGATTAAGATTTATTCACCTCGCATGCACAGGTAAACTCATGCACGCACACACGCACAAACACGTGCACGCACACACACACACATGCACGCACACACACGTGCACGCGTGCATGGACACAAACATACACACACACACATACGCACACACACATATACATGCAACGTCTGAATAAATAAGTTAATGAAATCAACTGAGAAAAGGTAACTTATTCCAGCCGAAACTTGCACAGACCATGCTTATGATGTGACAATAATTAGTTAATTCATTGCATGAATTCGTCAAATGTTCACCTCCTGTAAACCCTGCACATGTGTCTTTCGCTCAAACTGCAAACTCTCCTTTTCCACAAATCCCATGGTGATTCCTCCTTAGCCGTCTTGCTGGTTCAAGTTTAAACACTACTCGTAATCCACCTGCCTGGTCCTGAACTGGCACTTATTTTGATCTTATCAAGCTATCGATATTTGTTTTGGCTGAGCACATATGAATAAGCTAATATCCACAACAAGGCAATTAGAAACTTAAAAAATTTCAATACCACAATTAGAGTATGAATATGTGGTGCAAAATAGATTTTTCGATAACAATTACAAGTCGTTTAGTCCAAATTGCGCACTAATGAACCAGTTATACCTCAAACTAGTTGTGCTACATCTGCTTTAAGGCCTCAATCAGAAGAGCTCAGGAAAAACAACTTCAGGAATAAAAACTGTTTTTAATCTGTCTGATGATAAATATACTGACGTCGGGGCAACCCATGAATCCAAAGTCCTGCGGCAGAAGAGACAGATTCGTGAGTCGGATTGGAACGACGGTCATTTCATGGATCGTGCAGTGACCAAAGTTAAGCGACGTCTGATCAAACTCCAGGTCAGATGACGTCACGGCCGCATGAACACTGAAAACGACGGGCAACGTCTGAAAGCAGAGAGACATCATTCATTCAATCATTCATTCATTCATTGAAGTATTTATCATAGCACAGGTCTCTTCTCAAAGGTGTTCCCGACTTCCGCCAAAAAAGAACAGTTTTCAACGGCTTATAGAATGTGTCCGTGAAGCTCATGAGAGAGGCCATTCCATACTACAGGGCCAACCACAGATACATACATCTATCAAAATCAACTATTCATATGTGTGTTCATTTATTCAACGGATTTCTACAGCAGCTCTTCAAGACATATACAAGCATGTGTCCCTCGCACACTGGGGTACCCTGAAAAATTTAGATCTGCTTTCTAAATACTATGTATTTGTGTTTGACAAATTTCTTCACACTAAAGAACTGTTGATAAACAGAGTGAAACTGAACAATTTTTGGAAACCTCTATGAAAAATGTCCATGTTCTTAATCTCCTGCATTGCATTTTTCAAGCTACGACTGCCATGAAATTTAACCATGGCCGTTGTGTTTTGTCCCTCATGCAAAAATACATGTATATATGCAGGCACCCATGTCTACCAGAAGACAAATTCTTAAATGCTGATATGAATTTATGATCTAATCTTTTATAATATCATGACGTTGATAGTTTCTTCTGCTCACCTGGCCCACAACATGTATGACAAGAGGTGCTTCAAAAACACCGGTGTCCTTGTCAAAGAACTCGCTAGCATCCTGGTACAAGGATTTCCTGAAAAAATCAGCAGCATAGTGAGTTTATTCACTCGAGATTAATTTTTATGATTTTATGAGTTTACTGGCACTCAAATATAATTTTATCATCATTATTATTATTATTTTTATTATTATTAATAGCAATAATTTTTAGTACTAATACTAAGTACCATTCCTACTATTACTACTATTACTACCACTAATACTGTATTCAGTGGTGCAGTGGTGGCGTTGTTGCCTTGAAGCCGGAAGGTTCAAGGTTCGAATCCACCTCAAGTCGCCGCGTAGGGACCTTGAGCAAGTCTTTCACTCGCAATTGCTTGGGCGCTTCGGCGTGAAACTCCGACGCAGTGTCTGCGCTGTAGTTGGAAGTGCATCTGAGTAGAGAGCTTGAAGGGGCACTATCAAAATGGAGAAATAAAAATTTAAAAAATAAATAAAAATTATTATGCACACTAGGTCACTAGGACTGCTTCCCTGGACTCCTAATGGGGCATTTTATATTCCATTTAAAGCTGTATTTTTGCCAAGCATGAGTCGAGGGGACCTCTGACCCGTCCACTTGAAGAGGTGCTAGCAAAATTTATGAATGAATGAATGAAATTTATACTAATCATAAGATACAACTAATCAATTATACTAATCATAAGATACAACTAACGCTTTACACAAGAAATGAATAAGAAATTGTTTGCATTAAATGTGACTGGCAAAGATTAGCAACAAACCTTGGCAGAAACTTCAGCTGAGCCGTGAACTGTGACTGACCCTGGATGTAGCCAGACTTTGGGAGTAGCTCCATATGGTTGCGCAGCTCTTTACACACCTCAAACTTCAGGTTGTAGGCTGTCGAAGCTCTGTGGAAACAATGTTTTTTCTTCATTAAGCATTTTTTTAAACCGACCTTTGTATACGGACGATGAGGACACAATTCGGCGATCGCGCTTTCTCGGTTGCTGGTCCCAGATGCTGGAACCGTCATCTGCTAGACATCAGATTGGCCGCCTCAGTGGACTCTTTCAAATCAAAGCCTAAATCTTATCTGTTTGCCAAGGCTTATCTCGCGGTTAGCCGTTTGTGAGGCGCCTTTGTAGCGGTATGGCCGCGCTACGGCGCCATATAAATTGTTGTTATTATTATTATAATATTTCCAGTTTTGTTACAATTTACATGACATTCAGCATCAACAGCACAGTCATCATTCACTATTGCCACAGCAAGAATATAAAAGAAATTAATGATAGTACCGGTATCTCAATTCTCATTATAACTAGAACTGGATGCTGTTTTATTAATCGCTGGCATAAGTAAAAATTAATGTCCATGCTGGACGAACATTTTTATACAATAATATTTCTAACGGTTTCAATAGCAGCGTAATTTCAATATAAAAGTTTATATTTAAATTCCAATCTGTAAGTTAATAAAAGCGACCTGTTATGAATGACAATGGAGTCTTGAAAAAGTCGGTCGAACATGCAGATCTTAAGGTCGACCGTTTTTCTCTCGACCCAGACCGGAATGTCAACGGCACGACCAACGGCTGTCACCAATATCTGGCCACAGACAATAGCACGAAAAAAAAAACCCGTTTTGTTTAAACACTTTCATTCTTACACACACATATATATTTAGTTAATTCAAGAACATCAAGATGACATGTTGCAATTTATTACACGAAATAATTCGATGAAAAGTGGACGATATAAACTATCTCTTTTTGTAAAATTCTAGGCTGGGAAAAAGAGTTTTTAGTGGTTCTTAAAGCTAACACAGCAAACAATCTAGAAGAGGACTCAAGAGATGAAATCAAAGTCATCTTTCATGGACAGTTCAAAACCGTGCTGTTCAGAGTGCAGAGCATACGGCCTATGAACAATACAGGCTATAATATTTCTATTTCAAACTCCTCTGGCAATTATTACTTGAGGCAATATCTGGTTACAATATGAAATACCAGTAACATGACCATTGCTGTCATCAGTGCAATTGAAAATTGTTTACCTATGCTCATTGTTGGAAAATGAAATATCCTTTCTGCATTTAAAATTATGTATGCTAATTGATTATTACAACGGCTGTTGATTTAATCGCGTTAACGCGTGCGATTAACGCGTTAACAAAATTTGCGATTAAAAATTTTAACGCATTAATTGTACGCGTTAATTAGATCTGATTAAAATGGAATCACAGGCAGAAAAACTCGTTTTAAACGGAAGACTCATGCTCAAAGCTAGTGATACAATCTTTGGCAAATATTCCAAAAAAGAATTTTAGTATTATCGTAGCAATTCTTTGCTCAATCATCGCCTGCATGCGAACAAAAACATGCGTTAGCCTATACGCTAACGATTAGCCGTCGACATCGGCCGCATCGCATCGTCCACTAAAGTTGTTTCCTCACCCCGTCAGACCACATTGGTTGAACTCCAGGAGATGGCAAGACCAATGGATCCAGGTTTCAAATGATAAATGTTTACAGAAGGACAACTGAGACGAGGTTTGGCAAGAACGGCATCCTATTGTGAAAAATTGTGACTAAATAATGAGGTTCAGTAGTAGACCTACAGTCACTGCTATTGTCAATAAATTAATAAGAGCATCCCTTTAACCGACCAATGCAAATAAACTGGTCTGCCTATAGGCTACAATTGGCTGAATAAAAAAATAATTTTGATAGTCAGAAAATGGTTGTCTAATTTTCCCATTTAGGCCTATATCATTTTAATTAAAGGTGGCTCAAATGAAAAAATTAACGGATTTTGAGCAGTTGACTGATTTGAACAGTGTTTCAATTCTGTCTGTCACACAAAACTGTTCAATAAACTAAATGCAGAATTCAATAGGCATAAGCCAAAGGTTATTGAATATGTCTGCAATAGAAAGAATGCATTCAGTCATTTAAAATTTTATGCTTCAGAGGTCCTTATGAAATAGTAAGATTAATATATTTGAAGGAAATGCATTGCGATTAATTTGCAGTTAATTGCAATTAAAAAAATTAATCGCGCGATTAATTTCGATTAAAAATTTTAATCGAACAACAGCCCTAATTATTACACTTGAAAATTATCAATGCGTACTGGAAATAAATATTTTCACTGAATATCAATAGAATTATTATTCATAATGAAATAGCAAAGAGATATTTAATATTATACTCACATCATCAACATCAGGTGCTTGGAATGAGAGAGCAAACTCTGTTGAGACATGACCAGGAATTGAAGGCACCCAAACGATCTCAAGCTTCACAGAGGAATAGGCAGCAACAGTACCAGATATCACCTGTAAACAGAACATCTATATAACAGTACCAGATATCACCTGTAAACAGAACATCTATATAACAGTACCAGAAATCACCTGTTAACAGAACATCTATATAACAGTACCAGAAATCACCTGTTAACAGAACATCTATATAACAGTACCAGCAACCACCTGTTAACAGAACATCTATATAACAAGTATCAAAACCCACCTGTCAACAGAACATCTATACAACAGTAGCAGAAATCACCTGTTAAGAGAACATTTACATAACAGTACCAGAAACCACTTGTTAACAGGAAATCTACATAACAGTACCAAAAATCACCTGTTAACAGAAAATCAACATAACAGTACCAGAAAGTACCAGAATAGTACCAGAAACCACCTGAAAACATACAGTATCTGAACAGTACCAGAAACCACCTGTTACCAGAACATCATCATAAGAATGATTTACTCAACTAATCAAGGAGCCACTCAACTTACTTACAGCACATGAGAAGGGAGTCATTTTCTAATATCTATTGCTGTTAGCACCTCAGACGAGCTGCATTACTTTCCCAGCTACTTTTAATAAACAAATGCACTGTACACTAGATTAAGAACAATGCCTTCATCAGTAACACTATCAAACAATGTTCCACGTAAAACAAAGTCACCACTTGCAGGTCTACCATCCGAAGGTCCAATGTGTCCAATGTTCAAAGAGTCACTATAGGTTTGCAACCATCTCCTTAGAACTCGTATTATAACTGTGTACAAGCTCAAGATGGTGCTGAGGTTGTAAGTTTCCTGTCCTAAATATGTAAAGCTGGATAAAATTATACCTCATGATTCATACGGTATATGGACCCTGAGGTTTAATCTAATACGGATAAACATATAAATAACCCAGTCAGCCTGGTTAAGCAACATATTGAAGCATTTGAATGTGAAAATAAATCTTCGAATCTCATGCGCTGACCTGGCCGACCGTCATGTCGTCAGGAATGAGAAGTCGAGTGTCAACATCTTTCCAATCACCATTCACTAATGCTAGAGCAACAAAACAAGAATAACAGAACAATTGAAATCTACAATGGACAATCAGTGGACCAAGTGCCTCTTTCCACTGTCTCAAGACCACTTCTTCTCTTTGTCTCACTGGGAGTGCCTCTGATAGGTGTGCACTGCACGAGGTGCTATATAAATTACGGCTACAATACAATACCACACAATAGCTGATTGGTTAGAATACTTTACATGTGACATGGAGAGTATGGGTTCGATTGTTAATGAGTACTAGGAATCTCGAGCAAGTCGCTCCTTCAATTGCTCAGAGCTATTAATTGACAATTGGTTATTTATTTGGATATTGGCACTTAATAAATGTTTAATAATAAATAGAGCTGTAATAATTATAATATTAGTGCTAATACTTATTCTTAAAATTAAAAAAACGCCAATTTCTATAACATATGAAAACTTTCAAAGCAGGACATCTTGCCCTCACAAAACCTTGTTGTTCCATGTTCTGACCTTCTCCAAAGACAAGATCACTAGCATGCTTAACACCTGTATTGCTGACGAACAATCCCATGAAAAATAGACGAATAGTCCACGTGACAAATCGTCCATTGATGAAACGTCCGCATCCTCGTGTCTCTTAAATGTCTTAAGTAAAAAACGTACCTCGTTCTTTATCATCGCCAACGATCAGAACTGAAGACTTTTCCTCAGCCGTTTCTTCCTCCTCATTTTTGCTTTCCTGCTTCCCATTTTCCAGCATTGCTTCACTAGTTCCAATTTTCTCCTCCTTTTATTTGACAGCGTTTACACACAACATTATCAAGAGGAGACAAAGACTGCCAAATAAAAGTTAAGCATCACATGCAGATTATATTCCAAACGAACTCAAACAGGCCAGCTCGACAACAGTTAAAGGGTTCAAACCCCAGAAATAAGAAATTTCCAATTTTATTGAAGCTAATTCTGTGCATAATTTTTCAACCATGTCCATTTGATAAATCCTGAAAGAGCAAACTCATAGAAATTAGCTACAACCCTTGTTGGGCACTAATGGAATTTATCAAAACAAAGCACATCAGAGGGGAAACATCAAAGGTAATGAAATAAATTTCAAAGGTGATAAATGTGTACTTCAAAGGCTATACAAGTAATCATCAACCGTGATCAGCGTTTAATCTAGGCATCTCCAGGGAGGAATGTTCCACCAGAAAATTTCAAAGTCCGGTAGAGTAGTGGTTAACACGCTGGCCAAGAGTGCGAGAGGTAGTGAGTTCGAGCCCCCGTTGGGCGGATTTGCTTTGTAGGCTGCCTTGGCGCCGTGTAATTACAAAGCTGTCTGTTCAGTTGGTAGTTAAGTTTAATTAAGATTACTGCATAACTTGTAAATGTAAAGCGCAGCGCGTTTGCATGCGTTGAATTAAAGAAAATATTATTATTATTATTATATCTATATTGCATTACATGAAGATGATAGATAGTCTTATTACATCAATAGATGAAATAAACGATACACTAAAAAAAATCATCAGATTTCAATTAACAGAATTTACTACCGAGGTCCGTATGTCTATCTGAAATTTTAACACAAAGACAAAAAAGAAAAGACGATAATCATAAAAAAAAACTGGACACAGGGTGTCATCGCTGTCTGCCCGAGCGGTAACCGGTTACCATCCGCCCAAAACGGTTGGTTTTCTCGCCCCCCCCACTCTCAGAAACCTGAATCCCACCCAAAGCAGGGTTCTAGATTAAACACTGAATGGTAATAAAAAAAAATTATTATTATGAATTAATCAATTCTACAGTTTAATTGATTATAGCCCAATATCAGAGAAATGAAAAGGTCGAATTAAATGTTTGAAAGCTAAATGAGAAAGACGTACTTCATCCAATGACAAACTACTTTCTCCCGCTCTTCTTCCAAAGTTGTTCTCTTCAGTTTTCTTGTCTATTATAAAATTGCAAAATTGCACAACATTTAATAACCATCAACATAAATAAACATAATCAACATAATCATCACTACTCTAAAATAAACCAATGCGTAGATGCAAATTGTGCCAACTTATCAAAATGACATAATTATTTACAGTCAGTAATTATATGGTAAACTTCTTGCATAGCATTTCAAAGATTTGCATCCAAGATACAACAAAACCATTTACCATTGATATTGTTTACACTGCATCAAATAAGCTCATAAATATCTGCATATAAAAGACTCCCTCTAGGTCCACACATAGCTTTATCATGCTATGTTTAATTGCAGAATCTCTGCATTAGAAGATGAATGCTCAGAAATGGAAGTTTACAATTAATGAGATCATTAATAAGTCACTGTCTTGCAAGCCTTAGAGACAATAGGTAAAGATTAGAATAACTTGACGATCCGCTCACTGGAGCATCGGTGGAACTGGAACGATGTAGACAGGGCACCAGCGTTCGTCAACGTGACGGTCTTTTTCAGAGTCTCACCCACAACAGACGTTCCAAAGTCAACCACAGACATGTCAACCTTCATCTGAACAGACAAAGGGGCAGCATGCACATAATTATATTATGTTATATTATAACATATTACATAATATATAAAATCATATATACACAAATATAAAATAATTATCATAATTATATACAATTATACAGATATATGTAATGCTACGTATATATGCTGTATGCATGTACATGAACAGTTATTGTCCAAAATTGCAAATAAGGAGAAACACGTGATAATTATGGGTGACTTTAACATTGACCTGCTTAAAGTTGAGGATCACTTTGGCACTAGTTCCTTTTTCGATAGTATGTCCTCCTATAATCTTCTCCCGACCATAACCAGACCCACAAGAATTACCACTCATTCGTCAACGCTAATTGACAACATTTTCACAAATGCTTGGTCTAATATTATTGAATCTAAGATTGTTGTATCTGATATCTCTGACCATTTGCCTGTCTTAACCTCCTTTGATTTTGAAATGCCTAGCTCTAGGAACTCCTCATTTGAGGAATCCCGAATTATTAACGAAGAAGGAAGGGCTAATTTTAGCAATTATCTTTCAGAAGCAGATTGGACTCCTATTTTTGAAACCTGTCGCTTGAAAGATGCTAACAAAGCATATGACTTGTTTATGAAAGAATATAAAAGAAACTATGATAAGGCGTTTCCAATAAAAACTAATATAAATAAAGGAAAACCCATGCTTAAACAACCCTGGATGACTCCTGGACTTCTCAAATCTAGTAAGAAAAAAGCTAAACTTCATTTAAAATATGTAAAGGTCCCTACCCTTGCCAATAAAAATAAGTTTGTTTCATACAGGAATAAATTTAAAACAATTAGAATGAAGGCTGAAAAGCATTACTATGCTGTTGAATTTACCAAGCATGTTAATAATTTAAAGAAAACTTGGACCCTCATTCGAAGTATAATTAAAATGGATGAACAACATATTAAAATTGAAGCACTAAAAATCAATGGAATAAGAAATGATGACCCTAAAGTGATGGCTAATACTTTTAATAATCTCTTCTCTGACATCGCTCATACTCTTGCCAAACAAATTCCCGCTCCTAAATCTCCTTTTAACACATACCTTGACCCGCCACTTCCTTATTCTTTTGGCTTGGTTCCTACTTCACCTGAGGAAATAAAAAATTTGAGCCACTTGATCCACGACAGTCACAGCCGTGGCGTTGATGATATCGACCCTCATATTGCTAATTCTTACATTTCTCAAGTCGCAACCCAACTGGCTGAAATAATTAATTGCTCCCTCAATACTGGAGTTGTACCTGATGCTATAAAAATTGCAAAAATAGTCCCTATTTTTAAAAAGGGTGACAGGGAGAACCCTTCTAACTATAGGCCCATATCCATTCTTCCTTTTTTTGCCAAGTATTTTGAAAAAATAATGCATGATAGGCTCAATAAATATGTAGAAAAATCTCATATTATTTTTCCATACCAATATGGCTTTCAATCTGGTCGATCTACTTTTATGCCTTTAATTGATATGTTTGATAAAATTTCTAAGGCCTTTGAAAACAATGAATATTCTATTGGTATCTTCTTCGATTTAGCAAAGGCCTTCGATACTGTGAATCATGAGATCCTATTAAAAAAATTAGCTAATTATGGCATCAGAGGCATCCAATTAGCTTGGTTTACCAGTTATCTCGAAAGACGTCTCCAGTGTGTTTCCTGCAATGGAGCTCTCTCAGACTTTAGAGTTGTTAGATATGGTGTGCCCCAAGGTTCTAATCTCGGACCCTTGCTTTTTCTTCTATACATTAATGACTTGCCTAATATATCTCCTACTCTTTCATTCATCTTGTTTGCTGATGATACAAATGTCTTCTACTCTCATAAATCCTACCAGAGTCTAATGCAAACAGTAAACAATGAACTTATCTTCATAGCCGAATGGTTCTCTGCTAATAGACTCTCCTTAAACATTGATAAAACTAACTTTATGCTCTTTCGAACTAATAAAAAGATGTGCCCCCAGAATGAATTGCAACTGTCTATCAATGATACCTCCATAACGCAGGTTAGCTCCACTAAATTTCTTGGTGTGTACATAGATCAACACCTCACATGGAATTATCATATTAAATATATCTCTGCCAAGGTTGCAAAAAGTGTTGGTATCCTTCGTCGAACTTCCCATATACTCCCCCCCACTATCCGTGTTAAATTGTACTACTCATTAATATATCCTTATCTCTCATACTGTAATTTAGTTTGGGCATCTACATATAAATCCAGGGTCAATAAATTAGTACTTCTCCAAAAACGTGCAATACGTATCATAGCTGGAGTTAAGCCTTTTATTCACTCAAGTCCTTTATTTCAATCATTTAATTTATTAAAGTTTCACCAAATAATGACTTTCCAGATAGGAGTCTTTATGTATCGGTTCACCCATGATCTTCTTCCCCTTAACTTTGCAGGGTATTTCCAAAAAGGATCTGAAATTCACTGCTATTCCACCAGGAACTCCTCTCATTATCGAGCCATATCCGCTCGTTTAAACTCAAGAAGATTCCATATTAAATATACTGGACCAGGTATATGGAACTCGTTTCCTAGTCATGTTCAACAAGCTTCCAGTTTACAAAGAGCAAAAACATTACTGCGCAACTACTTGGTTAATGACTGCAAAGATATTTAACCTTGTAGGCACTGATTTTATTTTATTATTATTTGTTGTGTTTGTTTTGCGTTCTTTAGTTAAGTTTACTACATTAATTGTCATCTCATGCTGTTCTTTTAGCCTATTGTTCAATTCATTATGTCAACCGTCTAGCCATCTGTTAAAATTGCATATGTAATTAGGTGTCCCTGTTAGCGGGATATTCATCCCTTAGGGCCTTCCTTGTTACCATCCGATAATGTGAAGCATGTTATACTATGTCTATTGTGTATGTTGATGGTTGGTTACAATAAATGAATTGAAAATTGAATTGAATTGACAATAACCAGACATGTCATTGTCGTCGTCATCATCATCATCATTATCTGAAGACTTTTCTAGATGACACATGTAATCTCTATCACAGACATGTTTGTTGGGTAAATGGCAATATTTAGCAGGTCAACATAGTGTCACTAGGGTGGTGGTTGTACTGATAACTAGCGGGGAAGGGGGAAGGGTATAATTGATGGCTGTGGTGATTGGTGATAATCATAATTAAATGTGGTATAAGCTAATGAATGCAGTAAATGATGCTGGTCATAAATCGTGACGGCTGTAACTGGTAGACGTTGCAACTGGTGCAGCACCTGGCAACTTGCCATCAAGATTGTCACACAGAAAGACCAAGAAGGAGCAGCCATACCTGCGTGTAAGCACTGTAAGTGTTATTCTTGTCGTATACTACGATATGAACATGAATGAATTGAGAAACTAACGATGCATTTCTTTGTAGAGCAGATGATTGGTATGCTGAACGGTCCGGTCTGAGCAAGAAACATCACCTCACCCTCCAAATCTTTATTAATCTACAAGAAATATCATAATATCAAAAACATTCGAACGGCCACATCGTTTAAATGAAAAGACAAATATCTGTGACACAGTTATCTAAATATCGTGAATTTAATTTTTTCAGGAAATCCAAAAGTTTGAACACACAAGAACTAAAGGGTTCAATTTGATAAAGCAACTGATTTCCTAACATATGTTTGGAAATTTAAAGAAATGTACACACAAAATTTCTAAGTGCTACCCAGAGGGTAAACGTAGGGCACCAGCTTATTCACAAGCACACCATCATGTTAAGGCATGTCAGAAGAATAGAGAAACGAGAATAAGATGTATAATATTATGGCCATTTACATACATTACAAGAGCCTAAGAAAAGCAGAGGTGATGGTGATGATGATGATGCGAGGCAAACAGTAAATATTTGTATGGTATCGTAAATGAGAATTTATCAAGTGACTTTACTGTGTTAGTTATTCATAGACTCGCACAGCATGATAACTACGACAAAATAAATGAGTCTTCAATCAGAGGTGACGAAAAAATGGCTCTGGTGGTGAACTGGGAATTTGATAAAAGTTAGTAGCCAGAGATTGATACACAGTCAAGGATTGGTTGAAGAACGAAGAACTTAAGCTGAGAAGTGACTTAGGGACAGGAAGGAGCAAGGTACGAACCAATTCCAGTTTACCGTCAATGACTTAAAGGTGAATCTTACCATTGGCTTAAAGGTGACAGTAAGTTCACAGGTCAGACCAGCTGACATCTGTCCCGGAGGGTTGAACCTAAAAATAAATAAATATATACTGAATCGCAATGATTATAATTTCAGCATTCACTGCATTTTATTGCAGTCTTAAAACCATCCTTTTGAGCCAGGGCTGGATCAGGAGCACTTCTCAGTGGTGACCTTGAATGGGCACTGTATAAATCTCCATAATGAATGAATGAATGAATTGATGGATGAATGAATGAATGAATGGATGGATGAATGAATGGATGAATGAATGAACGGATGATTGAATGGATTAATGAATGAATGGATGAATGAATGGATGAATGGATGGATGAATGGATGAATGAATGGATGAATGAATGGGTGACTGAATGGATGAATGGATGAATGAATGGCTGAATGAATGGATGAATGAATGGATAAATGAATGGATTAATGAATTCAACGACTTTAATGGAATATATGACATAGATGACATCAGACAACACAGATGGCATCAGATGACATTAAGAGGCAGATGACATTAGATGACATTAGGAGACCGATGGTATTAGATGACAATGGAAGCCATTAAATTACGCAAATGGCATTCGAAAACCCACAACAAAACACATAATAAATCCCTAATTGAACCACTATGATGAAAAAACTGTCCAAGGCTTGAAAGTCGTTGAATTCATTCTATAACTAGTGAAAATAACCTAATCTGCATTGTAGTGTAGTCTATTGTATTAAACCAATAATAAAGCATTTCTCTCAGCAGGAGCCTTTAAAAAGCCCTTCCAGTACAAGAGACCCCAAGAGAAAAGCAGGAATTTTTGCCAAAAGAAGGAGAGGAAAGACTACTAGAGCAGATGGCAGAGGGGGTCCATTCCCAAGCGAGTAAACTACACATGCAAAGAATCTGGATTGAGCCATGGTGGCCCCGTTAAGCTGTGTACGGCGATCTTAACTGCACTTACGTAAGTTCGACGAAGTCCTTGAGTTGCTCTGACAGACCGGACAGTTTGCAGGTGTTGAGCGTATTACTCACATTCGTCAGTATCACCTTCTTCTGATACGACTTTCCAACATCGAAATCCTACAGATCACATGAAAAACCTTGCATACGATAAATCTAATCAAAGTTCTGTTATTGCACATTCACTTTGTTAGTGACCGACTACCAACTGACTTACAGAGGAGCTATAGAAGTAATTGAATAATAATTATTGTATTGTATCTAAAATTATTGTATTGTATCTATAAATTTCTATAGCTCCCCTCACAGTGGCGCTCAGAGGTGCCCGCAGTTCATGAGACCAGGAGAGACAAACGTAGTCTTGAGACAATGAAAAGAGGTACTTGGCCCACGAGTTAACAACGTGTCAAAGGAGGAAGTTGGTTCTACACTCCACAGTGTAGGTCTAATGAGGCATAGGCTCACGTTCTAGCCATGGCAGTTCTAGCTCGTCGGACGAAGAGATCATGCCAGTTACAGGAGTGGTGCGGACGAAGAGAAGTGAACAAGGTCGGCAGACAATTGACGCCAATTATTCATCCACCGCAATTGTTAATCAGTAAGTCTCAATGTAATATCAATGCAAATTTCTACCATTTTTCACTGTCATAAAAATGACACATCTAGCAGACAAGATGTTATTCATTGTTGCTCAATGACAACTGCTACAATGCTACATGCCCATGAAGCAACAGATGGGTTAGAAAACACAAATACAGACAAAGGAGGACAAATGGAAAAAATGGACAATAGAAAAAACGTCTACCTTGAAGTGAATGACATCTGGTTTGCTCTTGAAAGCGCATCCCTTGAATTCTCGGCCAACCGCAACCTGCTTCACGACAATCCCCTCACGAAGTTTCTGCAGTCGTTGAGCCAAGATCTCCTGCAATAAAACAAAGACACATGTACAATGCACATTTCTCGTGATGTCTGCTACATTGAGTCAGCTGTCTTATTTATTTACTGAAAAAGATCATAAAATCTAGTTCAAAAGTTTTAGATCAGAGTGTGTGAACAACTTGTCTAGGGTCACTTAATGGAGTTTGCTTGGCAGTCAAAAACCAGCTGGCAATGGATTGCAAAGTCACCACGCTATCAAAGACACACCACCCTAACTGTACCATAAATAGAAAGAGACAGACACTCAGACAGACACACAGAGCAGCATGCAAGCAGACACAGACAGACACACAGATAGAGAGAGACACAGACAGAGAGACAAATAGACAGACAAAAGACAGCTAGACAGATAATCGAAAAGTAACCTGAATCTGAAACTCATAAGACCTAACTTGCATTCTCACATACATAACAAGACAGAAACTAGAACAAGTAGAAGCAAATTAAAGAGAGCTCTTTAAGTTCACAAAACAGACAAGGCGGTAAAGAAATATCCTCTCTAAAAATTCTTCACACATTTATTCACATAATTTCACTTGAAACAGCATTCAGAAAACAATACATTTACAAAACTCCCAAGATAAATCCTGATTTATTTCATCTTAAGTACCTCAATAAAAAAACAAGTATATCTAATTCAATTACTCTCTTGATCAAAGATAAATAAAATAAATCAGCATATCTCTTGCCATACTTTATTAATCATACTTTGCAATAAACTTCCCAACCATTGAGGCCCAACATCACATCTGTTGACAGACTCTTTAAAAGCCATTAACAATGATCCGAAACGCCTTAGTCTTAAATCCCTCCTCTTTTTAGTTAATGGATTTAACCTTACAGCTAGACCATAATTATAACTTCTCGTTATCTATTAAAGATCGTCATAAGTTCATTTCGTGTATTCTGTATAAGCACATCTACTAGTCAACATAATATTTTATCTTTGTGTTGCAACAATTTCTGTGAATGCCCCGTACAATTTTGTCTGCTTAAGCTATATGTCTGTGTCAGCTTAGTGCTTCTAATACAGCGTTTCCCAAGCTTTTTTAGCCACGGAACCCTTCGCGTCCTAATATTTTCTGGCGGAACCCCAATCCCAACTAAACGCATTGAATCATGCAGAACGCACAGTACAGGAAGCAGTCTACTATTAATTATAAGCCGACATAGCCTACCTAAATAGGCCTACACTAAATTATAGAAGGTTTATTTTTCTTAAAATAATCATGAAAGATTAAATTGCAATGTTTTCAAAACCATGATTTGAAGATCCTACAGAGAGTATGCCCTACATGAGGTTAGAATGTGAATGTTCATTGCAATACTGCTTCATTCGTGAATGGAGGGTGTGGAGGAAGAGAGCGATTGGAGGGTGTGGAGGAAGAGACCGAATGGAGGGTGTGGAGGAAGAGACCGAATGGAGGGTGTGGAGGAAGAGAGCGAATGGAGGGTGTGGAGGAAGAGAGCGATTGGAGGGTGTGGAGGAAGAGACCGAATGGAGGGTGTGGAGGAAGAGAGCGAATGGAGGGTGTGGAGGAAGAGAGCGATTGGAGGGTGTGGAGGAAGAGAGCGATTGGAGGGTGTGGAGGAAGGGAGCGAATGGAGGGTGTGGAGGAAGAGAGCGAATGGAGGGTGTGGAGAAAGAGAGCGAATGGAGGGTGTGGAGGAAGAGAGCGATTGGAGGGTGTGGAGGAAGAGAGCGATTGGAGGGTGTGGAGGAAGAGAGCGATTGGAGGGTGTGGAGGAAGGGAGCGAATGGGGGGTGTGGAGGAAAGGAGCGAATGGAGGGTGTGGAGGAAGGGAGAGAATGGAGGGTGTGGAGGAAGAGAGCAAATGGAGGGTGCGGAGGAAGGGAGCGAATGGAGGGTGTGGAGGAAGAGAGCGAATGGAGGTTGTGGAGGAAGAGAGCGATTGGAGGGTGTGGAGGAAGGGAGCGAATGGAGGGTGTGGACTGTGGAGGAAGAGAGCGAATGGAGGGTGTGGAGAAAGAGAGCGATTGGAGGGTGTGGAGGAAGGGAGCGAATGGAGGGTGTGGAGGAAGGGAGCGAATGGGGGGTGTGGAGGAAAGGAGCGAATGGAGGGTGTGGAGGAAGGGAGCGAATGGAGGGTGTGGAGGAAGGGAGCGAATGGAGGGTGCGGAGGAAGGGAGCGAATGGAGGGTGCGGAGGAAGAGAGCGAATGGAGGGTGAGGAGGAAGAGAGCGAATGGAGGGTGTGGAGGAAGAGAGCGAATGGAGGGTGTGGAGGAAGAGCGCTCCCTTCCTCCACACCCTCCAATCGCTCTCTTCCTCCACACCCTCCATTCGCTCTCTTCCTCCACACCCTCCAATCGCTCCCTTCCTCCACACCCTCCAATCGCTCTCTTCCTCCACAACCTCCATTCGCTCTCTTCCTCCACACCCTCCATTCGCTCCCTTCCTCCACACCCTCCATTCGCTCTCTTCCTCCACACCCTCCATTCGCTCCCTTCCTCCACACCCTCCAATCGCTCTCTTCCTCCACAACCTCCATTCGCTCTCTTCCTCCACACCCTCCATTCGCTCCCTTCCTCCGCACCCTCCATTTGCTCTCTTCCTCCACACCCTCCATTCTCTCCCTTCCTCCACACCCTCCATTCGCTCCTTTCCTCCACACCCCCCATTCGCTCCCTTCCTCCACACCCTCCATTCGCTCCCTTCCTCCACACCCTCCAATCGCTCTCTTCCTCCACACCCTCCAATCGCTCTCTTTCTCCACACCCTCCAATCGCTCTTTCTCCACACCCTCCAATGCACCCTCCTTTAGCTCTCTTTCTCCACACTCTCTTCTCTTTTTGATCTGCCTTTTTCTATGTTTTCTTTTTTGGCTTAAACTGCTATCACTTAACCCAGCGTTTCCCAAACTTTTTGGGCCACGGAACCTTTGTGTCCTTTAATTTTCGTGCACAACCCCAATCTCAACTAAACGCCTAAGAAGTATACTAATATAGTTACATAGACCTACCAAAACACTCATGGATCACAATACTTAGAGTAGCGCACACGAAGTCTAGAAATTAGAATACGAGCAGCCCTTTTTCTTATTCTTATGCATTCTTGTCTACTATTGTCTTGGCACTTAAAATCGTAATCGTAATCTCGAAACTTCTACAGCGCCCACAAAAGCCAAGTCGCGGGAACCAGCTTATTCACAGGCGCTCAATCAAAACAAAATCGATAGGCAGCGGGTCAAGTCCGGAGAGTCAGGCAGGCAGATAGATGGACGGCTAAGGTGGGTGATGTTTAGAGTTGAAGTGGCGGGGGATGTAAGGAGAAGAAGAATCAGGATAGGATTTTTGAAAGAGCAATGTTTTCAGTTTTGAGTGAAAGACCTGTGGGGAGATAGCGAGAGGTGGAGTTTTGGTGAGTTCGTATGATGGGTCGGAAGTTTGCCGAAGTGCTGGCGGAAGTTTGTTCCAGAGAGGTGGAACGGCAATGGCTATGGAGCGGTTTGCGAATTTCAGTGATGAAGTGATGGGAGGGCGAAGCAGTGTAATGGAGGATGAGGAGCGTGTTGAACGAGGTGGCTGGATGGTGAACAACTGACGAAGGTAGAACGGCTGGGATGATTGAAGTGTATTGTAAGTGAGTGAGAGGACTTTGTATTCGATGCGTTCAGGTATTTTGAGCCAGTGAAGTGATTTCAGGACAGGAGTGATGTGGTGACGTTTGGGGGTTTTCGTCACTGCACGGGCGAGGGCATTCTGGATAGCTTGGAGGCGGTTAATTTGGGTTATATCAATGTTTAGGAAGAGAGAGTTGCAGTAATCAAGTTTCGCATGAACTATGGATGTGGCTATTGTGGATGCAGTTTTAAAGTCAAGCATAGGTCGGATTCATAAGCTGGATTCCTATTGTCAGCTGTATCGTTTAAATCAACAACAAGAACCCAAATTTACGAGACAGTTGCTTGACTTTTGTTAATTTTTGCACCAACAAATAAACTTATTATTTGTTACAACTTACATCTGTAGGTCTACAATAATCTGAGTTGGTGTTACTTTTAAGCTGCTGCGTTTAGGCTCAGATTAGCTTCGTCAGGATAACGATAACAAAGATGGCTGCTTCCCTGTTCAGATTTACAGCTTCGTCTCAGCAGTCAGCAGTGATTGATGTCCATAAATAGAAACTGGATTTCAAACTAGCAAGGAAATTTCAGAGGAATTTCAGAGGCGAGGACAAAACACAAAGATGCGCGACTAGTTTAAAACTTAATTTCAGTGCATTTTCACAAAAAATTTCTATTATTTACAACTTTTCGCGGAACCTCTGTGCTCCGTGTCGCGGAACCCTTGGGTTCCGTGGAACCCACTTTTGGAAACGCTGTTCTAATAAACAAAATTGATTGATTTACTGATTAATCGATTAATTTACTAATTAATTGAATAATTGATTGATTAATTGGCTGATTGATTAATTGATTGATTGATTAATTGGTTGATTGATCTCAATTCCTCATTTATAAATGATGCTTCAAATGTAGAAACATACATTTTCCATTTTGCTGGCTCCCTTCATTATAATTCCAGTCTTTTCCAGATCTTTCGGTGCTTTGTATGGTTTAAACTGATCCCAGAGTCCTTCGAATTCCGGTTGAGCCATGTCACTCATCTCCTCATCTGCAATAGCAGGCAGCATTTCGACAAAATAAACATCACAAAACATTATAACTGAATAATATAACTAAATATGCATTGGCCAACAAACTGCTTTTAATTTATATAGAGTTATCAAAAGGTAGCATGGAAGAATGACCTCATTTGCGAAGTGCAAAGTAAGCACCTGTCCGCACAAAGAGGTGGTAAAAGCGGATGAATGCAGAATTGCAGATGCAATTCCATTGGATGTGATATCACCTCAATACTAAATATCCCATTGTAACCAAACTCACATAATTGGATAACCCATAAACAGGAAACGTGCAGCAAAACAACAGATAATAACAAGTGTGTACAAGGAGTGCCTCCGAGTAGCTCTCTGGGAGAGGAGCTATATAAATTCTCGAAATGAATGAATGCAGAGTTCTATACCTTTTGATTCGAAGTGACAAATATCTTCATCTTTGCTTTGCTTCACATCTTCGTTCTGTTCTTCATCAACGTCCGAGTCATCATAATCGGCGCCTCTCTGTCCAACAAAACATACAGCATACAACGTAACATGTACCGCAATTACCAATTAGGTCAGTGTAATGTCATCCTCAATACATTACGACAGTGCCTGTAAGGAGCATCCTGCAATGCTGGTGGCATAGTCACGCACCACGGATTCTACCACATGTTGATGTTCCAAACCATCATTGCAGATTGCTCTGCCAACTTTGAATGGCAATCCATAGGCCACATTCTACGGTTGCAAGAGCAAACCACTGTGATACTCTACAACTTTTCTATGCATTGTTTGGCTTACTGATGACAGTTCACTTCTTAATTATATCTAAGATTATATTTGCTATTAATAGTAGAACATCTCTGATTAGTTTTAAATGGCAGTGGTGCTATATAAATGTTGAATTGCAACTGAATCATATACACTATACAGCCTTATGGAGAACAGACGTAAAATATTACACAATCAAGAAAAATACTACAAACAAAAACGTTTCTCGAGTTAAGAATGGTTTCAGCTGCTCAAAAATATTCTGCGTATTCCAGAACTCTGATTCAACAACAGAAAAAGCGAAGTTTCCAAGACTACTACTTCTCTGTTGAGGCATTTCTTCAAATGACTTCCAAAGACACCTTTGGAGTGCACACAGCTTTCACTTCAATTCAATTACTTTATTACTCACCATAACAACACAATTGTCATATACAGACAGTAACTGTATATTCAGTGACAATGAATAAAACCCAAAGGAACCAAAGATCAGGCCACCTTCTAAATGCTTGTAAAACTGTCCTATTTAGCTGTGCTTGTGCAAGGGACACTTCTGAGTAGCCAACCTTGAAGAGGCATTATAAAAAAAATCTTAAATACTAATAATAACTAACTCCTACCTAACACATAAAGCAACTGATACCTTAGAACTGGATATATACAAATTAAAATACAGTGGCTTACCGTATGGTCATACTTAGGTGAAGGTGGAGGAATAGCAGCCTTCCTTAGCTGATCAACAACTCGCAGGTTCCGCTTTGGAAGAGGTTTAACAAACTATGAACAGAAATATTACGACGTTAGCTGTCTTAATTTTCAATCACATACAACCCACAATTAAGATATCATAACAGCTTCAATTCATGCTGCTGTGTAAAATTATTTCACAGTAATAGTGACTAAGGATAAATTTTTTATGCCATGTATAACACAAAATATTTATCAAACACATATTGTAATATTTTTATCTGTTATTTCTGTACTTGTTTATCGCTGAGCTACCTAATCAATCTACGGCACTGTGCTGTTTGGTCTCTATTGTATCATATTGCGTTGGGTTTGACCATTTATAAACTCCTGCTTACAGATGATCAAACCGACAAATCACAGACGATAAGGAAAGTACTGAACCGATGGGCTACTTAATATGCCATAAAAAACTTGCTTCACCATATCGTCTCAACTATTTAATAAGAGCATGTAACAATGCAGCTTATCATTCAAGCATTAAGAATTTCAGAAAACTGAAAACAAAGGAAAAATAAAACATAAATGCAATCTAAACACCAACATTTTCCAGGAAAAGAGCATTTAATAATATTCAAATTAAATTCACAATTACTGACTTTGGATTTCTCCGTCTTTGCATCCGAGAATAACTCGGGCATCAACCGCTTCTTCTTCTCCAGAACTCTCTTCTCCATCAGGATCTTCTCAGCAATCTCTATCTCTCGTTCTCGCTGCTTATCGTCAAACTGCCTGCAACAAAGAAAAGATACAAATGGGTGCACCCAACTCAGGTTATGTCTGGTCTCTGGGACACAGATTGGCAATGACAGTTGCAGACACAGCCATTATGGCACAATTTCATATCTGTAACGATCTGCTCCACTACCAACCACCATTGCATGTAGTGTTCATACCTATGAGCTATCACAGATGAAGAAGAAGAGAAGCTCTGAGGCATTTGCTATCGAGCACTCCAGATATGACAGTGGTACAAAACACTTAACTTGGATTTAGTGACTTGCCCACAGCTCTTACTCTATAAGTGTCAGGAAGCACATTTACACTCTGTCTGTCCCTCTGAGTAGAGATCTTGAAGGGCCACTA
Source organism: Lumbricus terrestris (assembly GCA_949752735.1). Lineage (NCBI taxonomy): Eukaryota > Metazoa > Annelida > Clitellata > Crassiclitellata > Lumbricidae > Lumbricus > Lumbricus terrestris. The sequence continues at coordinate 16,397,849 of OX457037.1, read as the reverse complement.
TATAAATTTATGTGATTGATTGATCTATTTAAAACATCAGGCCTCAACCAAACAGTCATAGCACAAACTAAGTTTGAGCAATCTACAATCTGGAACGGGCTTCCTGTGGAACTACATCTAGTGACTAGAGCCCTAGAGACCACACTCTACTCGAATGTTAAGGCTGTTCTCTTTACCCGTGGGTTGGAACGGGAGCGATTCTGCGCAAATAGTCTTGAAGTGGCGCTATAAAAATCTCTAAAATGAAATGAAAAAATCAAAGAGTAAACAATGAGAAGACTATGAAAAATTCCTGTAATCACTGACTGCTTTTCGCGGTTGAAATCGTCCGTGCGCTGTTGTCTAGCGAGGACAACGGTTGCGTTCTTTCCTTGCGCTTCAATGTCCTCCAACCATTTCCTATTCATCTCTTTCGCCTGACGATCATGCGCTTTCGTACGTCTGTCCTGAACCCTCAGGTTCTCCTGTGCAATAAAATCATACGATGCCATTATTATGCGATGCATCAATGGTCAACTCTCAGACACTCGCAGACTAAAACGATTTATTCTGGGTTAAAGAATAGCAAGAAGCTTCATTTATAACTAGCATTTACAGTGAGTGATCAAGTGATTAAGTCAGTCACTGAGTCCAAGTGTATAATAAGTCAGTCAGCTCATTCATTCACAGAGCCATTCATTCAGTAGTATCAGCGAGTCAGTCAATCAATCAGACAATTCGTCTCAGTCAGTTTCAGCCAGCCAGCCAGCCAGCCAGTCAATGAAAAAAAATGTAAGCAAAAAATGTCAGCAAGTAAATGTTCGTGCGAGTGATCAAGTAATAAAATCCCTAAATACTCCAGATCTCCTGGAATCTCCCCCAAAGCAACACGCAACAATCCGGTCACATATATTTCCACTAACAAATCCATGGAATGCATCAGTAATGAGACGAAATGTCACCTTATTGGTTGCAATGTCCGACTTGAGCGTGAGAACAGACTTGATTCTTGTTTCCATCAATTCCGCTTCTCTCTGCCTCTGCATCTTCTCCATATTCTGCGTTTTCTCGATACTCCTCGCAACGAACGGCCGGTGATTCTTGTGACATTTCTCGGCTTCTTCCGCTTCATGCCTCCTCCTGTCTTCCTCTTCCATCCTCTTCGTAGCAAACATTCTGCAGAGAAAATCAGCCAAAAATTGGTAGTTTAAAATCACATAGTTAAGGTAGAATTCTTGAGAAGAGCAAAGAGAGGAACACAAAAATGGGCCAGATACCATCAGCAAAAACACACATTGTCTGGAGATGTCACAGGACAAAATAGAGAACTGGTAATACAAAAGGTCTGTTTTATGCTACGTAAAATTATTTCTGGCTGCAAACAGAAGTCTTTGTATTGTATTGCATCTATAAATTTATATTGTGCCTCTCACTGTGCACATTAATCGGAGGTATTCTCAATGTGAGAGAGCCAGAGAAGAAAAGTGGCCTTGAGACAGTGAAAAGAGGTACTTGGTCCACCAGATAATTAATAAGGAGGACCTTTTAATGCGCTAAATCAAATCAAGTCGACAATAGCCAAGTTCTTTGATCTGTTTGGTGTCGGGTCAGAATCTGGGGGACGTCAAGCCGAGTACACAGCGTGATCCATTTTAAAAATGTTTCAGAGGGCAGGTGACACTTTCAATCTCCGCAAACCTTTCTTTTAGTTTGTCCTGATTCACAACAGTAACGGCGCTCTTCTCCTCCTTTGCCAGTCGACGTATTGCTTCGTCATTCCGCTCGTCTTTCCAGATCCTCTCCTTTTCCAGCAACACCTGCTCCAACTTACCGGCTCTTCCCTGCTCCAATTCCACCAGATTTGACTGATATCTGAAAGCAGAAAGTCACAAAGACCTCGTCAATCCAGTCTCTGGTGATCTGCACAGTGCACAGCTTGCACTATAATAATAAATTACACTTGTATTTTATTACATTACATTGGATAACACTAGAATACACTACAGTATGCTAGAATATAGTACATCACTGAATGTTTCAGGCTATATGCGACGGCTTTTAACTGAAGGCTGTAGATGGCAATGCTATATAACGGAGTGAACATGTATAATGTCATTGCTAACTGCAGCTCTATCAGTCAATATATTATCCATGGATCCTTTCAGCTGTCAGGCATAGATGAAGTACTTCCCATCTCAAAAACTTAAAGAAAGTTAACATTTCTATAGCACCATTCAAAGAACATTTATAACTAATTCAGACATACTTTATGCACTCGCCTAAATGATGTTAAATGTCACTAAGAACAAGAAGCATACGTCAGTTAGTAAAAGAAATGCTCATGAAACCAGAGGAGTCTCACATGAAGCCTAAGAAACCGATTTCTGTCGACAGCCATAGTACATTATACTACGTGGAATAACACTGCATTAGACAAGCACAGCCTAACAGACCATTGTGTTGTATGGCTGAGCAAAAGGAGCATCAAATGTAACATTACAGCATAACATGGAAGACAACCCACGCAAGAAAGCTACTTGAGGGTCAAACTAAATCACGGAAATGAATCAAATGGAAGAGACAGAGGCGCACTCCGCCTGTAACAGCTTTTCCCGAATCTTTCCTTCCAGCTCCGTTTCCAGGTCGAGTTCTCGGCAGAGTTTGTCGTGCTGAGAACGCAAACGAATCACGGCCGTTCTAAAACAAATATTCAGACAATTGACGCTGCACAAGACAAGTGAGATATGGCACAGTGGTTGAGTGATGGAATTGTGACTAAAGCGTGTTATATGGCGTCTGATTGGTTAATACATCAGCTTTTCATCAGCAACCCATGTAAAAATCTTGGGCCCATTTTATGAAAGTGACATTGATTGCATTAATTATCAAAGTTAGCAATCTTGAGCCTGGATAAATATTATTTCTTTGCGCAAGTACCTCTGTAAAAACCATATGCATAAACACGTTAAGAAATGCATACATGGTTTGTCAAACAACAATGAACGTTCCCAAGAATGTTGTTTATATTTAATATTTTGCATCTTCAAGAGATTCATCATCGCTTGATCGCTGTTGCTTAGTAGTGCTATTATAAGACGTAGCATTAAATCTTATATTGCAATGAGCAGATTTCTATAGCAAATTTATAATTAGGCTAGGTTCTTGATGACTTCATAAAAAGTTGCAATCCAATTACATCTGGTTTTTGTTTGACTGGAAGACATTAAGTAAATTTTTGTTTTTTAGGCATTAAGCACATGTTTTGTTTTTCAGAACTGTAAAGATGCTCAGCAAAAATTAAATTGGTACCACCTCAGCCTGAAATCAATAATATATCTACAAATTCTTGTGTGCTGGACAGAACTAACACATAGCAACATTGTGAGTTCTAAGCTTTAAGATTTAAGCCCGTGCTTACATACATTTCAGAATGAGATACCTACATATTTTCTTCCTGCTCTTGAGCGTCAATGTCGGCAAAAACTTTATCCCTCTCCTCTTCCAGCTGCTTGACATGAGTCAGACAGTTCTCCAGCTCCTCTCTGTATCCAAAATAACAGATAAATCAACTTTTTCAGACTTACTAAAGAGAACTTTAAACTGCATTTAACTGTATTGTCATTATAAGGTGACCTTGGTCCTTAAGTTTTCATGTGCTAATATGTTAATTTGTGCAACGTGAAACCAATGATCACGTATTGTATTACTCTGTGCAAATATCCAGATATGACACAACACTCTGTAAATAAACAGATATACATCTACAATGATTATATATACACACATATAATACAGTTGCTAAAAACAAACTGCATAAGTTTTCCCATCACCTTGTCCTTGTAACCAGTGTTTGCTTAGCTCTCCCTTTTCGCGCCAAGTAATCGATGAAAGTTCTCAGCCGAAGAGTGTCGACTTTTTCCGGCCATGTCAGCCTCTTCTCTTCCACATCCCCTTGATTTGTTTCGGAACTGCAAACAAATAAAGAAATTAATTCATACCCAGCATTCATATAGTGCCCTTTGCCAGCCCAGATGTAGGGGGGGCCTGAGAATGAATCAAAGGATATCAATATAATAAGGTCTGATCAAGATCAAGTCTGCAATAGCAACACTGTAATTCTTAGAAGGGGTCAAACTGCTACAACTCAGACTTCTGCCTACAGATGTCAGCTTCTTTGTTGCGTCCATTCATTTTGATATAATGTATTGGCAAAAGTTTCAGTTAAAAGATTACAAGAAGAAGATGAAAAATAAATTCAATGAATCTTACTATAGATCGAGTTCTTCAAAACTGATGGCTGAGCCATCATCGTAACACAAAGGTTCCGCTTCCTTCTCCGCTCCCTCATACCCCTTCTCAATTTCCACATCACCATACTCCCTATAATCATCCTGTTCATAAATCTCATCGTCATCCATATAGCCACCAACATAGGCCAACTCCTCTGAACCTTTGTCATCGTAAATGAAATCTTCATAAGTATCATCATTGGCATTCATGTTTGTGTTCATCTCAAACTCATGATCCAAGTCCTGACTGTCTGTTTTGTCGTTAATCGAGGATGACCGCACCGCCTGATCAGGATCTGACACGTTATCCACTTCTACAATAATCATGCATGAAATGCAAGTGAAGAGTTCCTATAAAATAATTGGATACTCGTATATCAATGGAATAAATGCAAACCTGAACAATGAACAGGATGAACAGTAAAGATATCACAGGTGCTTAGGATTTTACAGAATTTAATAACTGGATAACACCAGGGCAGATCGAAGGTAGAAATGTTATCGATGTTGATATTTTTAATGATTTTTTTTTTCAAACCAACAAACACGGTATAATTACAAGCAGCATGAATGGACGATAACAGGTCATTACTGGAGCTGAATTTAACTGTTGTATAAATGGCAGCCATGTACGGCTACCATTACGTCCCACTACACATTTTACCTTCGCCATCTAGTGAATGATAGGCTGAGTGGATATTTGAGAGTTAAATGTGACACGGTTGTTCTATGCCAGTGCCAGTCCCAAGCCTGAATAAAGGAGGAGGGCAACACTAATCATCTTTGATATGGCAGTGTCCTTAAACATGTAACAAGCAGGAATCTTCAATTCTCAGCCAGTAAAAACTTTGCCACTGTTTGCACTCTGACAGTGCCAATCCCAAGCCTGGATAAAGAAGGAGGGCGACACTAATCATTTTTGCAGTGTCGTTCAGCAACAGGCAGTCAGCAATATTAGAAAGTCAAGTTTAGCAACCTGCTGCATAGTCTCAAGCCTGATCAATTGAGTCTTTGTCGCATTTTAGACAGTCAGTTAGTCAACACTCAATAGTGAAGGTCAGAAATAAGACAATCTCCTGAATGAACCCAGCAGAGTCGACTAGATAATGGACCATGCACGAAAGCCTGGGCATCATCTGTGTAAAGATGGTCATTTGTCTTGTGTTTAGTAAATAAAGCGGTGTCAGCACTCAGTAGTAAAGAGAACGAAGAGGATGGGCCAGTAACCATTAATTATTGCAAACTTGCGCTTCATAATGCATAAGCAATCGGGCAGCAACCGATCAAAACATTTCTTCTAGCAACACCTGCAGTCATAGAAATCACCAACCCATTGCTAAATCGTAAGATACTGCGATCAACGACGCTCAAACGTTTAGCTTCAATCAAAATGCAAGTTTATTTAAAATTTTAACAACTTTCAGAAATACACGACGCGCCGAAGTATTCGTTGACATACACTTTCTATGGCAACATGACCGGTATCCGCTATTTATTTGGCGCTGTGATAATTCAAATTGATTCTTAGAGTTCTAGCACACAAACAATAATGAAAATACTACAAATGTAACTAACGGATTTAGTTCATTTGCCAATTAAGTGACATTGTACATTGCAAAAGACTGCGAATAAAACACAAAAACATTTAAAATGAATTTTGTAAAGAAAGCCCCACCCCCAAAATTGGACATAGAGCCTTATAACACTCAATGTCCAGCGTTGCCACTCCTTGGGTTATTTCACAAGATCTTGGTTTTTTATCCGAACTTGGGAAATGGGATTTTTTTTGGACGAGCTTGGGTTTTTCTTGGGGGTTTTTCTCCGACGGAAAAAAAGAATTTTTTTTGACATTTTCGGACATTTTTCGTGAAATTGTGGACTTTTTTCCGAGATTTGTGCCGGATGACTAAAAAAAGGTCATCAGATTTTTTGACGGGAAATTCGGGAAGATTTTTGGGAAATTCGGGAATTTTTCGGGAAATTCCGGGAATTTTCGGAAGATTTGCTCAACTTGGGTTTTCTTGTTTTTGTTTACCCTTCAACTTGTTTTTTTTCCCAAATTTTAGAGTGGCAACACTGTCAATGTCAACAGAATGCGAGGGCTGAACATTTTTATTCCAATTTGAAAGTTCAGCATTCAAGCACATAAACAATAATGAAAATATTACAAATCTAACTAACGGATTTAGTTCATTTGTCTGCCTATTGATCTTACTTGTGTATCTACAATGTACCAATTCAAATACAAATTGAAATTATTTCTTCTGAATACTATTGCATAATTGCACAAAATGGTTTGTTTTGAAGTGCGCTACCTACACGTGCACTGTTGTATATTCTTAACTGTTGTGTTTAGCTTCTTAGTTTAGTTTAGTTTAGTTTAGTCTGTTTGTTATTTTATTTTCTTCATGTAATTAGGGCAACCCTGTCAGCGGAACCTTACGTTCCTTTGGGCTTAACCCTTTAATAATATTGACATCAATGCATGTGACATTTTCAACTACTGTTTGTTTGTGCTATACTGTATGTAAACATATACATGATGATCAATAAAGTATATTGATTGATTGATTGATTGTCAATAAAGTAACATTGTACATCGAAAAAGGCTGTGAATAAAACGTAAAAACATTTCTTTTTAAATTTTAACGAAGGCCTCACGCCCGCAATATTGGACATAGAGCCTTAAAATACTCAATGTACATGTACAGAACGCGTGGGCTGAAAGTTTTTAGGCTCTGTGTCGATTAAATACCAAAATACAAGGACGATTTATTCTAAATATAGAATCCTTGACCAAAATATCACAGTCTTAAAGCTGGAATTAGCGTGGAAGCATGAATCAAACAAACAGCTTTATAATGATGTTCCGTGCCTCAGATGCATATTATGGTGTGAATTTACGTGTTTTACAAATTTATTTAATAATGATAATAATAATAACCGATATTCATTGCGATCGAACCGAGTTCATTTTTGTTGACATGGTCAAGGCCATTGATATGTATATATAGTTACTGGATAGCTAATTGCCATCCGTGCCCGTACGGAGGGCACGGGTAAAATGCTGATTTGCTGATTGCTGATTTGCTGATCGGCCGAGGGTAAAATGCTGATTAGCCAATGCTGACTGGTCAGCATTTTACCTACCAGCCAAATCAGCATATCGGTGGGTAAAATGCTGATTGAAGATTGCGGACAAATGTAAGTAAGTATGTAGTATTTAATAGCATTTATTCATTTCGAAAAGCCAAACTTTCGGTATTAATGTTTAACAATAAATATTCTTTGTAATTGTAGCCTAATTGGGTTAATTTTCGTTTCAATATTATTCATTCATGAAAAGATTTTCTAATAATTATAGCGTCTTACGAGGCCGTCGATCGCCGTTCCCCAAAGACCCCAATCACGTAGCCTATTATATATTCAACTTTAAACATTTAAGCATGCAATTTAAACTACGATACTTTTGCGCATTCACCAGTGAGAAAACACCATTTCATTATCCAGTACGAGCTTGAACTAGTTCATTTCAAATGTCTAATTCAACTGCACGAGAGACACCGCCTCTGCAAGACATAGGTTATAGCCAAGGCCTGTGCAATCAGTGAGCACAACAGAATTTGAATCTCACTAAACAATAGCCTTATAGAACACAAAATTGATTGTTAGGCCTACTGCAATAAAACCGATGGGCGAACAAATTTATGCTTTTCAATATCAAAGTTCATATCTAAACTAGATAAAATAAAAAAGGACCATAGGAAAACATGATCAGAAGAAAAATTATCCTGGGTAAACAGTGATCTCAAGGAAAACAGCAGGATAAGAGATAGAAAGACGAATAGACAGACAGACAGACAGAACACACTGGACATACAGACATAGATGCATGCAGACAGAGAGAAAACAAAGAGAGAGACGTACAGAAAGACATAGTCTGTCAGGAGCGGGCGCAATGGCGGCGATGAAATCGCCAACCATTGCATGCCACGCTACGACTCCTAGATATTCGGAGGAGCGGGCGCGCCAACCATTGCATGCCACGCTACGACTCCTAGATATTCGGAGGAGCGGGCGCAATGGCGGCGATGAAATCGCCAACCATTGCATGCCACGCTACGACTCCTAGATATTCGGAGGAGCGGGCGCAATGGCGGCGATGAAATCGCCAACCATTGCATGCCACGCTACGACTCCTAGATATTCGGAGGAGCGGGCGCAATGGCGGCGATGAAATCGCCAACCATTGCATGCCACGCTACGACTCCTAGATATTCGGAGGAGCGGGCGCAATGGCGGCGATGAAATCGCCAACCATTGCATGCCACGCTACGACTCCTAGATATTCGGAGGAGCGGGCGCAATGGCGGCGATGAAATCGCCAACCATTGCATGCCACGCTACGACTCCTAGATATTCGGAGGAGCGGGCGCAATGGCGGCGATGAAATCGCCAACCATTGCATGCCACGCTACGACTCCTAGATATTCGGAGGAGCGGGCGCAATGGCGGCGATGAAATCGCCAACCATTGCATGCCACGCTACGACTCCTAGATATTCGGAGGAGCGGGCGCAATGGCGGCGATGAAATCGCCAACCATTGCATGCCACGCTACGACTCCTAGATATTCGGAGGAGCGGGCGCAATGGCGGCGATGAAATCGCCAACCATTGCATGCCACGCTACGACTCCTAGATATTCGGAGGAGCGGGCGCAATGGCGGCGATGAAATCGCCAACCATTGCATGCCACGCTACGACTCCTAGATATTCGGAGGAGCGGGCGCAATGGCGGCGATGAAATCGCCAACCATTGCATGCCACGCTACGACTCCTAGATATTCGGAGGAGCGGGCGCAATGGCGGCGATGAAATCGCCAACCATTGCATGCCACGCTACGACTCCTAGATATTCGGAGGAGCGGGCGCAATGGCGGCGATGAAATCGCCAACCAGTTGCATGCCACGCTACGACTCCTAGATATTCGGAGGAGCGGGCGCAATGGCGGCGATGAAATCGCCACCATTGCATGCCACGCTACGACTCCTAGATATTCGGAGGAGCGGGCGCAATGGCGGCGATGAAATCGCCAACCATTGCATGCCACGCTACGACTCCTAGATATTCGGAGGAGCGGGCGCAATGGCGGCGATGAAATCGCCAACCATTGCATGCCACGCTACGACTCCTAGATATTCGGAGGAGCGGGCGCAATGGCGGCGATGAAATCGCCAACCATTGCATGCCACGCTACGACTCCTAGATATTCGGAGGAGCGGGCGCAATGGCGGCGATGAAATCGCCAACCATTGCATGCCACGCTACGACTCCTAGATATTCGGAGGAGCGGGCGCAATGGCGGCGATGAAATCGCCAACCATTGCATGCCACGCTACGACTCCTAGATATTCGGAGGAGCGGGCGCAATGGCGGCGATGAAATCGCCAACCATTGCATGCCACGCTACGACTCCTAGATATTCGGAGGAGCGGGCGCAATGGCGGCGATGAAATCGCCAACCATTGCATGCCACGCTACGACTCCTAGATATTCGGAGGAGCGGGCGCAATGGCGGCGATGAAATCGCCAACCATTGCATGCCACGCTACGACTCCTAGATATTCGGAGGAGCGGGCGCAATGGCGGCGATGAAATCGCCAACCATTGCATGCCACGCTACGACTCCTAGATATTCGGAGGAGCGGGCGCAATGGCGGCGATGAAATCGCCAACCATTGCATGCCACGCTACGACTCCTAGATATTCGGAGGAGCGGGCGCAATGGCGGCGATGAAATCGCCAACCATTGCATGCCACGCTACGACTCCTAGATATTCGGAGGAGCGGGCGCAATGGCGGCGATGAAATCGCCAACCATTGCATGCCACGCTACGACTCCTAGATATTCGGAGGAGCGGGCGCAATGGCGGCGATGAAATCGCCAACCATTGCATGCCACGCTACGACTCCTAGATATTCGGAGGAGCGGGCGCAATGGCGGCGATGAAATCGCCAACCATTGCATGCCACGCTACGACTCCTAGATATTCGGAGGAGCGGGCGCAATGGCGGCGATGAAATCGCCAACCATTGCATGCCACGCTACGACTCCTAGATATTCGGAGGAGCGGGCGCAATGGCGGCGATGAAATCGCCAACCATTGCATGCCACGCTACGACTCCTAGATATTCGGAGGAGCGGGCGCAATGGCGGCGATGAAATCGCCAACCATTGCATGCCACGCTACGACTCCTAGATATTCGGAGGAGCGGGCGCAATGGCGGCGATGAAATCGCCAACCATTGCATGCCACGCTACGACTCCTAGATATTCGGAGGAGCGGGCGCAATGGCGGCGATGAAATCGCCAACCATTGCATGCCACGCTACGACTCCTAGATATTCGGAGGAGCGGGCGCAATGGCGGCGATGAAATCGCCAACCATTGCATGCCACGCTACGACTCCTAGATATTCGGAGGAGCGGGGCGCAATGGCGGCGATGAAATCGCCAACCATTGCATGCCACGCTACGACTCCTAGATATTCGGAGGAGCGGGCGCAATGGCGGCGATGAAATCGCCAACCATTGCATGCCACGCTACGACTCCTAGATATTCGGAGGAGCGGGCGCAATGGCGGCGATGAAATCGCCAACCATTGCATGCCACGCTACGACTCCTAGATATTCGGAGGAGCGGGCGCAATGGCGGCGATGAAATCGCCAACCATTGCATGCCACGCTACGACTCCTAGATATTCGGAGGAGCGGGCGCAATGGCGGCGATGAAATCGCCAACCATTGCATGCCACGCTACGACTCCTAGATATTCGGAGGAGCGGGCGCAATGGCGGCGATGAAATCGCCAACCATTGCATGCCACGCTACGACTCCTAGATATTCGGAGGAGCGGGCGCAATGGCGGCGATGAAATCGCCAACCATTGCATGCCACGCTACGACTCCTAGATATTCGGAGGAGCGGGCGCAATGGCGGCGATGAAATCGCCAACCATTGCATGCCACGCTACGACTCCTAGATATTCGGAGGAGCGGGCGCAATGGCGGCGATGAAATCGCCAACCATTGCATGCCACGCTACGACTCCTAGATATTCGGAGGAGCGGGCGCAATGGCGGCGATGAAATCGCCAACCATTGCATGCCACGCTACGACTCCTAGATATTCGGAGGAGCGGGCGCAATGGCGGCGATGAAATCGCCAACCATTGCATGCCACGCTACGACTCCTAGATATTCGGAGGAGCGGGCGCAATGGCGGCGATGAAATCGCCAACCATTGCATGCCACGCTACGACTCCTAGATATTCGGAGGAGCGGGCGCAATGGCGGCGATGAAATCGCCAACCATTGCATGCCACGCTACGACTCCTAGATATTCGGAGGAGCGGGCGCAATGGCGGCGATGAAATCGCCAACCATTGCATGCCACGCTACGACTCCTAGATATTCGGAGGAGCGGGCGCAATGGCGGCGATGAAATCGCCAACCATTGCATGCCACGCTACGACTCCTAGATATTCGGAGGAGCGGGCGCAATGGCGGCGATGAAATCGCCAACCATTGCATGCCACGCTACGACTCCTAGATATTCGGAGGAGCGGGCGCAATGGCGGCGATGAAATCGCCAACCATTGCATGCCACGCTACGACTCCTAGATATTCGGAGGAGCGGGCGCAATGGCGGCGATGAAATCGCCAACCATTGCATGCCACGCTACGACTCCTAGATATTCGGAGGAGCGGGCGCAATGGCGGCGATGAAATCGCCAACCATTGCATGCCACGCTACGACTCCTAGATATTCGGGAGCGGGCGCAATGGCGGCGATGAAATCGCCAACCATTGCATGCCACGCTACGACTCCTAGATATTCGGAGGAGCGGGCGCAATGGCGGCGATGAAATCGCCAACCATTGCATGCCACGCTACGACTCCTAGATATTCGGAGGAGCGGGCGCAATGGCGGCGATGAAATCGCCAACCATTGCATGCCACGCTACGACTCCTAGATATTCGGAGGAGCGGGCGCAATGGCGGCGATGAAATCGCCAACCATTGCATGCCACGCTACGACTCCTAGATATTCGGAGGAGCGGGCGCAATGGCGGCGATGAAATCGCCAACCATTGCATGCCACGCTACGACTCCTAGATATTCGGAGGAGCGGGCGCAATGGCGGCGATGAAATGAAATCGCCAACCATTGCATGCCACGCTACGACTCCTAGATATTCGGAGGAGCGGGCGCAATGGCGGCGATGAAATCGCCAACCATTGCATGCCACGCTACGACTCCTAGATATTCGGAGGAGCGGGCGCAATGGCGGCGATGAAATCGCCAACCATTGCATGCCACGCTACGACTCCTAGATATTCGGAGGAGCGGGCGCAATGGCGGCGATGAAATCGCCAACCATTGCATGCCACGCTACGACTCCTAGATATTCGGAGGAGCGGGCGCAATGGCGGCGATGAAATCGCCAACCATTGCATGCCACGCTACGACTCCTAGATATTCGGAGGAGCGGGCGCAATGGCGGCGATGAAATCGCCAACCATTGCATGCCACGCTACGACTCCTAGATATTCGGAGGAGCGGGCGCAATGGCGGCGATGAAATCGCCAACCATTGCATGCCACGCTACGACTCCTAGATATTCGGAGGAGCGGGCGCAATGGCGGCGATGAAATCGCCAACCATTGCATGCCACGCTACGACTCCTAGATATTCGGAGGAGCGGGCGCAATGGCGGCGATGAAATCGCCAACCATTGCATGCCACGCTACGACTCCTAGATATTCGGAGGAGCGGGCGCAATGGCGGCGATGAAATCGCCAACCATTGCATGCCACGCTACGACTCCTAGATATTCGGAGGAGCGGGCGCAATGGCGGCGATGAAATCGCCAACCATTGCATGCCACGCTACGACTCCTAGATATTCGGAGGAGCGGGCGCAATGGCGGCGATGAAATCGCCAACCATTGCATGCCACGCTACGACTCCTAGATATTCGGAGGAGCGGGCGCAATGGCGGCGATGAAATCGCCAACCATTGCATGCCACGCTACGACTCCTAGATATTCGGAGGAGCGGGCGCAATGGCGGCGATGAAATCGCCAACCATTGCATGCCACGCTACGACTCCTAGATATTCGGAGGAGCGGGCGCAATGGCGGCGATGAAATCGCCAACCATTGCATGCCACGCTACGACTCCTAGATATTCGGAGGAGCGGGCGCAATGGCGGCGATGAAATCGCCAACCATTGCATGCCACGCTACGACTCCTAGATATTCGGAGGAGCGGGCGCAATGGCGGCTGTCAACCTTCAATTGACCTTCAAGTTTTCTCCAGTTTTTCCTTGTGTTCAGTAGCGCAGCCTATGCCTAACCTAGTCACTGTACTTCGGTATCTAAAGCTAGTGTATAAGTTTCTAAAGTTCTTAACTTGTTCAATTACAACAAAGCTCTGTTTCTGGTATTTTCTTCTTCTTTCATAACAACGCAAATAACACAACAATGGATCAACGACGACAAACGCTTGAATTCTACGACAGCAACGCAACTATTATTATCTAACTCCACTGTTCTCTAAAACGTCTTCTACTCTCTACTACCAACTCCTTCTTCTACAACTTATCTCACTGTCTGGGCGTACACTCTTCCCCTTGCCGCTCTGTCCTTCTATCTGCCTCTCTCCGTCTATCTGTCCGTCTGTCTGTCTGCCTATCTCTCTCTCTCTCGCGCTCTCCGGCGACGGTCGGCCGAGCCGCGCCAACTTTCCCGCCAGTCTGTCACCTGCAGGCCTAACTGTCTAGACGCTGACCTTGAGCTGGTCTATTCGTACGCCTAAACATCAACTGACCACATAGACTATACAAAATTAGCTCACATTACCTCCCTCCTTTCTTTTAAAGAGAGCTAATTATCTATAAAAATTAGCGAACGTACCTTAACTAAACAATGCAAATAGTCCATAACATAATACATCATAAAATATCTTACACTACAATCTAGACAGACAATCAGCTACTACATTCAATTTACCTTTCTTATAGTTCAACAGAATGTCAAAATTTTGCAATGATAAAGACCATCTGACTAATTTAGCAGATTTCGACATTGATTCAGTCAAATAAACTAAAGGATTATGGTCTGTAAACACATTGATTTTAGAACCAATAAGAATTTCTTTCAACTTGTTTAAAGCCCATATGATTGCATAGGCTTCCTTCTCAATCGTTGCCCACCTTCTCTGAGTATCTGTCAGCTTCTGACTGATAAATGAAACAGGACGTTCAATCCCTTCCTCGTCCACCTGAGACAGTACAGCTCCCACAGCAAAATCACTGCTATCACAGTACAAATTAAATGGTTTCCCAACCTCAAACATATATAGAATCACATTTGATAAGACAATCTGTTTAAGGGAATCAAAAGATTTCTGATGTGCATCAGTCCAAACAATGTTCTCAGGTACTTTCTTGCTGGTCAAGTCTGTCAATGGTTTAGCAATTTCAGCAAAATTACAAATAAACTGTCTGTAAAATCCAAAAAATCCTAAGACTTGCTTCACTTCCTTCCTGGTTTCAGGTTTCTTCAAATTAATTAAACTGTCAATCCTGTCTGGATTCATCATCTTCTTCCCTGATCCTATGAGGTGACCGATGAACTTCACCTCACTCTTACCAAACACACATTTCTTCAAGTTCAATGTTACATTATGCAGTCTTATTTGTTTCAAAAATAATTCCAAATGTCTTAAATGAATGTCCCAATCATTAGAATGCACTGCAATGTCATCAACATAAGGTTCAGTAAAATCATGAATCGGTTGCAAGATCATATTTATCGCTTTTACAAAAGTCCGTCCAGAGTTAATCATTCCAAACGGAACACGCGTAAATTCATACAGTCCATTATGTGTAACAAACGCAGTCTTCCATTGGTCACTCTTTTTCACAGGACAAGTCCAATATGCACTGCGACAGTCCATAACAGAAATGAACTTGGATTTTCCAACTTTGCTCAAGACATCGTTGACGATTGGCATAGGATATCGGCAGTTTTCAGTAAAAGAGTTAATGTATCTGTAGTCACAAGCCAATCTCAAGGATCCATTCTTCTTTTTGACAATGACAAGTGGACTTGCCATTCTGCTTGACGATGGTTGAATGATGTTTTCTTTCAGCATCTCTTGTATTTGTTTTTCCACTTCTGCTCGGTATATTAGTGGTATTCGATATGCCACGAATTCTTTTTCTCGAAAGTCTGGTCTCAGCACCACTTCGTGTTCTACTAATGTACATAGTCCAGGGTTGTCTGAAAATCTGTCTGCATATCGATTCAGTACATCAAGTAATTGTTTCTGCTGTTCGCTGGTCAGATGTCCAATTTGTTCGTAATCCAATTGAAGTGACTTCTGTTTTGTCTCTGAATAATCTTCCTTCAGCGGTATTTCTACCACTGATCCAAATTCGTCATCCTCTTCCACGATCAGACCACAAGACAATGTTCTCGTAATGAACTTCCTCATCTTGTTAGCATGAATAATCCGTCGACCGTTTTCGTTCATGTCCACCAGATACGAATATTTGGATCTTCTTTGCAGGACCGTGCATGGACCATGCCATCGGGAGATCAATTTATTGGTTGACGTTGGATACAGCACGATGACGTTCTCTCCTGGCTCGAATTCTTTATCTTTTGCTCTTTTGTTGTATTGACTGGCGTACTGTTTTTGCTTTTCTTCAGCACAGCTCTCGGCGAATGTCAAGGCCTTTTCCATGTCTGCTCTTAAATTCTTCAGGTACTTTGCCGGTTGCACTCCAATGTTCGGTGGTAGATTTATTTCTTTGGTCCAGCTTTCCTTAAGGATGGTGAGTGGCCCTCTCGGCAACTTTCCATAGACCAGCAAATACGGTGCCACTCCTGTAGTTGCATTAGGCACTTCTCTCAATGCCCAGACTGTAAATGGAATAATTTTATGCCACTGTCTCGGATTTTCCACAACGACATGATGAATCATTTTCTTGAACGTTTGATTCCATCTCTCCACCAATCCTGCCGCTTCTGGATGTCCTGGCGAATCGAATCGAGGACAACATCCCATCAGTTACAGAAATTCTCTTGTTAGACTGGCTGTAAAATTCGTCCCTCTATCGCTCGTGATTACTGACGGAACTCCCACATCCATGAACAGCTTCATCAAAGCTTCGCATACAGCCTTAGCGGTCAATGACTTCATCAAGAATATTGTCGGCCATCTTGTACATGAGTCCACGATGCACAAACAATACTTATGCCCTGCTACTGAAGTCGGTTCGATTGGTCCTACGACGTCCATGGTCATTCTTCTGAACGGTACATCCTCTCTTGGTATTGGTGTAATCGGCACTCGATCCATCACCAAACTTCGTGCTTTCAACTGACACTTCTCACAGGACTTGCAGAACTTCACCACATCTCTACGCATTCTTGGCCACACAAAGGACAACTTGATACGTTCCCTTGTCTTCTCTTCTCCCAAGTGTCCGCCAAATACTGACTCATGTGCCAATTCCATCACCTGAATCCTTCTTTCCTTCGGCAACACCAACTGATACACCAACTGGTCCAACATTTGATGCTTCTTATACATCAACCCATTCACCACACTAAACTCTGATCCTTTGTCTTCAGCTATCTTCCACCACGACCTCAGTGACTCGTCATTTCTCTGCTGCTCTTCAAATTTCTTTGCGTCTGCTAATTGTCTTTCATCACTCGTATTCTCGGCAAACAAATCCCTCATACTCGTGTCTATTTCACCATCACTCTCAGAATCATCATCATTATCACGTTCACATGCAACCATCTCTTCTTCAATTTCATTGTTTCCGGATGTTATTCCTTCTTCTTCTTCTTGAACGCTTTGTTCATCATCGCTTTCTGTGTCCTCATCTAGCAAACTTTCATTTGACTTTTCCTCTTCTCCTTCTTCCACTTCTCTTCTCCGACTCTGTGCTCTTGTAGTCACATTCGCTTGCAATTCTCCTTGTAATACACTCACTGGTGGAACCTCTTTCAGTTCTGCGATTATCTCTGGATGCAGCAAGAACTTTTCTTTGTTATCTTTGCACAAGACTGCCGGAATGCTGGCACACACCAAGGTTAAATATGGCGCGATATTTACTCCCTTGTCTTTCAAATCTCCTCCTTCGTTATGACAACTCATCCGCACTTCGATTTTTACCAACTTAGCTGGAATGGGTTCTCCAGCCACACATTGCAAATGTACTCTGCCAATTTCTTCCACTGTCGCTCCTTTCAACAATTCCTCATTGATTACTGGAATCTCAGTACCAGAGTCAATCAGCGCTCTGACTTGCACGGGACGACAACTGTCATCATTTCCACGTATCTCTACATTGACATGCTGTAGTAAAGACTTCTTCGTACGTTGACACTCATCTTTGCTTTCTGTTTCTCGACCAGTATCTTTAATTGGAGCAGAATTTACTATTTCTCTCTGTATAGCAAATTGAGGCGTGCACTTCATCACTGACTTCACTTCCGTTTCGCGGTTGTCTTGTTCTTCAGACTGATTCGGTGCATTCATTACTTGTATCTGATTTACTCTGAGATTTTCTGCACTTCGAGTAAATCTATTTCTCAGATTTGTCATTCGTGGTGGTACTTTGCAATCCTTTATCAGATGTCGGTCTGACTGACAATTATGGCAACGTTTCTTAACAATCCCTCTCTGTTCAGTGCTCTCCCGCCTGTAATTGTACGCTGTATTGTTTTCTCTTTGGCGTCCCATCACTGGAATTCGACTGTACATTTGTCTGTCACCCGTTGCTTCTCTTCTATCTTGACCAAACTGTCTTCCAGGAGCACCATCATTCCTTGCTTCGTTATTTCTGGCTTGGTTTCCTGTTTCTTTGTTATTACTATTCCACCTGGGTTGCTTCGAACTATTTCCCCATGCTTCATATTTCGGTTTGTCTTGAAACATTAGACCAATTCGATTGTTCACGTGCACGTCTGCGAGTTCTGCAACATTACTAGCTTCAAAGCATTCAGTACCCTCTTTTGCTAGTACGAACTGTAGTGGACCCGGTGGTAGACATTCTTTCAATTTATCCGCCACCAACAGATCAAATAACTTCTCGTAGCTTTTGCCCACTCGCCTACTTCTGACATAATAGTTCAACAGATTCTTCAATCTTGCTGTAAACATCGTGTATGTTTCTTCTGCCGTTTTCCTTGCATCTCCAAATCGTGATCGATATTCTCTCGCTGTCAATTTGAATTCTTTCAGTAAATGTTCTTTCACTATGTCGTAATCGTCTAGATCAGCGAAAGACAATCGGTTCAACACCGTTCTTGCTCTTGGCGTCATTAGTGGCAACAGCAATTTGACCCAAAACTGCTTTTCCACCGTAAAACTGTTGAATGCATTCTCAACTGTCTCAAAATATAATGGCACCTCCATCATATCATATGGCATCTTAGGTAATACGTGTTTCATTGCATCACCTATCCTTTTAATCTTGGACACCATTGTCTCACTTTCTCTGATCCTGTTTCGTTCTGACTCTTCACGGCTTCTTCTTTCGTCTTCATTTCGTTCCCTCAGTCTATTTTGATCTTCTACCCTACGCAGTTCTTCTTGTTCTATCTTCTGCTGCAACAATTCTAACTGCCTTCTGCGTTCCTCCTTTTCAATAGCCATTTCTCGGAGTTGAGCTTCCTTAAGAGCGAGTTTCTTTTGTTCTAATTCTAATTGTTCTTCCCTTTCTCTTTCCGCTTTTTCCAAATTTTCTTTCTCCATTTTCAATTCTTCCTGTCGAATCTCTTCGGCTCTTTGTAATTCTGCCAAACGCATGGTTTCTTTGTCTTCCTCACGAATCTTTTGCTCCTCAATCTGTTGTTTTCGTATTTCTTCATCACTTTTCCTTGCCCTCTCGTATTCTATCATCAATTCCATTCTTCTTCGTTCTGCTTCGTCACGATCTTTTTTCAGTTGTTCTAGCTGAAGCTGGAACTGCTGCTTCTGCATCTCAATCTCTTGTTGTCTCATCCTTTCTGCTTGTTCTGCTCTTGCTTTTTCCTCTAGTCGAAGCTTTTCTGTTCGTTCAATCTGCTCTTGTATCCGTTCTTTCTCCTCCTGTCTGATCTTTTCTGCTCTTTCTGCTCGTTCTTTCTCTTCTTGTCTCCTTTGTTCCTCTTTCTCTTTCTCTTCTTGTTTCCGTTCTTTCTCCTCTTGTCTCCGTTGTTCCTCTTTCTCTTTCTCTTCTTTTCTCCGTTGTTCCTCTTCTTGTTTCCGTTCTTTCTCCTCTTGTCTCCGTTGTTCCTCTTTCTCTTTCTCTTCTTGTCTCCGTTCTTTTTCTTCTTGTCTGCGTTGCTCCTCTTTCGCTTTCTCTTCTTGTTTGCGTTGCTCCTCTTTCTCTTTCTCTTCTTGTTTTCGTTCTTTTTCTTCCTGTCTGCGTTGCTCCTCCCTCATCATCATAAATTGCATCAACGCCTCCATAGACATCGGTGGCTGAGGTTTTTCAATTGGTTTCTCCTCAACACCACCCACAGCACCTTTCTCTTCAGCTTCCTTTTTAAGCCAAACCTCTGCTAATGCTCCCATCAAATTTTCTCTGGACATCTCTTCGACTTCTTCTACGTCTAGACCCTCTTCAATTAATAACTTTATTAATCGATCAGAAGACATCTTCTTTATACTGGCTTGCTTTTGTTCTGTAAGTTTCTCCATCTTTCTTCTTTACTTCAGTGATTACCGTGAAGAAATCAAGGGAGTGGCTATGAATATCTGTGATTGGCTGACTTTAATTCTTATGGCTCCTTGGGTAAACAAGCAAGTTTTGTATACCTCTCTCTGGCGTTGCGTTGTCGTAATGTTATTCGTATGCCCGTTGTATCTTCTCACCAGACTCCGAAATGCGCCTCCAATCGACCGGATGCTCAGTTTCCTTCTCCCGTGTGGTCGGCTCCTCAGATTGATTCGATATTCACCGTCCGTAACTTGGCGTCGAAAACGCTTCGTAAGCAAAATCCCACGTAAATATTCCTCCAATTGAAAATATTCCTCCAAATGAAAATATTCCTCCAATTGAAAATATTCCTCCAAATGAAAATATTCCTCCAAATGAAAATATTCCTCCAATTGAAAATATTCCTCCAAATGAAAATATTCCTCCAACTGAAAATATTCCTCCAATTGAAAATATTCCTCCAAATGAATTCGCTATCCCAACGTCCTTTGCTTGAATTCAGTATCCCACCGCTGCCACCAAAATGTCAACCTTCAATTGACCTTCAAGTTTTCTCCAGTTTTTCCTTGTGTTCAGTAGCGCAGCCTATGCCTAACCTAGTCACTGTACTTCGGTATCTAAAGCTAGTGTATAAGTTTCTAAAGTTCTTAACTTGTTCAATTACAACAAAGCTCTGTTTCTGGTATTTTCTTCTTCTTTCATAACAACGCAAATAACACAACAATGGATCAACGACGACAAACGCTTGAATTCTACGACAGCAACGCAACTATTATTATCTAACTCCACTGTTCTCTAAAACGTCTTCTACTCTCTACTACCAACTCCTTCTTCTACAACTTATCTCACTGTCTGGGCGTACACTCTTCCCCTTGCCGCTCTGTCCTTCTATCTGCCTCTCTCCGTCTATCTGTCCGTCTGTCTGTCTGCCTATCTCTCTCTCTCTCGCGCTCTCCGGCGACGGTCGGCCGAGCCGCGCCAACTTTCCCGCCAGTCTGTCACCTGCAGGCCTAACTGTCTAGACGCTGACCTTGAGCTGGTCTATTCGTACGCCTAAACATCAACTGACCACATAGACTATACAAAATTAGCTCACAGTGGCGATGAAATCGCCAACCATTGCATGCCACGCTACGACTCCTAGATATTCGGAGGAGCGGGCGCAATGGCGGCGATGAAATCGCCAACCATTGCATGCCACGCTACGACTCCTAGATATTCGGAGGAGCGGGCGCAATGGCGGCGATGAAATCGCCAGCCATTGCATGCCACGCTACGACTCCTAGATATTCGGAGGAGCGGGCGCAATGGCGGCGATGAAATCGCCAGCCATTGCATGCCACGCTACGACTCCTAGATATTCGGAGGAGCGGGCGCAATGGCGGCGATGAAATCGCCAGCCATTGCATGCCACGCTACGACTCCTAGATATTCGGAGGAGCGGGCGCAATGGCGGCGATGAAATCGCCAGCCATTGCATGCCACGCTACGACTCCTAGATATTCGGAGGAGCGGGCGCAATGGCGGCGATGAAATCGCCAGCCATTGCATGCCACGCTACGACTCCTAGATATTCGGAGGAGCGGGCGCAATGGCGGCGATGAAATCGCCAGCCATTGCATGCCACGCTACGACTCCTAGATATTCGGAGGAGCGGGCGCAATGGCGGCGATGAAATCGCCAGCCATTGCATGCCACGCTACGACTCCTAGATATTCGGAGGAGCGGGCGCAATGGCGGCGATGAAATCGCCAGCCATTGCATGCCACGCTACGACTCCTAGATATTCGGAGGAGCGGGCGCAATGGCGGCGATGAAATCGCCAGCCATTGCATGCCACGCTACGACTCCTAGATATTCGGAGGAGCGGGCGCAATGGCGGCGATGAAATCGCCAGCCATTGCATGCCACGCTACGACTCCTAGATATTCGGAGGAGCGGGCGCAATGGCGGCGATGAAATCGCCAGCCATTGCATGCCACGCTACGACTCCTAGATATTCGGAGGAGCGGGCGCAATGGCGGCGATGAAATCGCCAGCCATTGCATGCCACGCTACGACTCCTAGATATTCGGAGGAGCGGGCGCAATGGCGGCGATGAAATCGCCAGCCATTGCATGCCACGCTACGACTCCTAGATATTCGGAGGAGCGGGCGCAATGGCGGCGATGAAATCGCCAGCCATTGCATGCCACGCTACGACTCCTAGATATTCGGAGGAGCGGGCGCAATGGCGGCGATGAAATCGCCAGCCATTGCATGCCACGCTACGACTCCTAGATATTCGGAGGAGCGGGCGCAATGGCGGCGATGAAATCGCCAGCCATTGCATGCCACGCTACGACTCCTAGATATTCGGAGGAGCGGGCGCAATGGCGGCGATGAAATCGCCAGCCATTGCATGCCACGCTACGACTCCTAGATATTCGGAGGAGCGGGCGCAATGGCGGCGATGAAATCGCCAGCCATTGCATGCCACGCTACGACTCCTAGATATTCGGAGGAGCGGGCGCAATGGCGGCGATGAAATCGCCAGCCATTGCATGCCACGCTACGACTCCTAGATATTCGGAGGAGCGGGCGCAATGGCGGCGATGAAATCGCCAGCCATTGCATGCCACGCTACGACTCCTAGATATTCGGAGGAGCGGGCGCAATGGCGGCGATGAAATCGCCAGCCATTGCATGCCACGCTACGACTCCTAGATATTCGGAGGAGCGGGCGCAATGGCGGCGATGAAATCGCCAGCCATTGCATGCCACGCTACGACTCCTAGATATTCGGAGGAGCGGGCGCAATGGCGGCGATGAAATCGCCAGCCATTGCATGCCACGCTACGACTCCTAGATATTCGGAGGAGCGGGCGCAATGGCGGCGATGAAATCGCCAGCCATTGCATGCCACGCTACGACTCCTAGATATTCGGAGGAGCGGGCGCAATGGCGGCGATGAAATCGCCAGCCATTGCATGCCACGCTACGACTCCTAGATATTCGGAGGAGCGGGCGCAATGGCGGCGATGAAATCGCCAGCCATTGCATGCCACGCTACGACTCCTAGATATTCGGAGGAGCGGGCGCAATGGCGGCGATGAAATCGCCAGCCATTGCATGCCACGCTACGACTCCTAGATATTCGGAGGAGCGGGCGCAATGGCGGCGATGAAATCGCCAGCCATTGCATGCCACGCTACGACTCCTAGATATTCGGAGGAGCGGGCGCAATGGCGGCGATGAAATCGCCAGCCATTGCATGCCACGCTACGACTCCTAGATATTCGGAGGAGCGGGCGCAATGGCGGCGATGAAATCGCCAGCCATTGCATGCCACGCTACGACTCCTAGATATTCGGAGGAGCGGGCGCAATGGCGGCGATGAAATCGCCAGCCATTGCATGCCACGCTACGACTCCTAGATATTCGGAGGAGCGGGCGCAATGGCGGCGATGAAATCGCCAGCCATTGCATGCCACGCTACGACTCCTAGATATTCGGAGGAGCGGGCGCAATGGCGGCGATGAAATCGCCAGCCATTGCATGCCACGCTACGACTCCTAGATATTCGGAGGAGCGGGCGCAATGGCGGCGATGAAATCGCCAGCCATTGCATGCCACGCTACGACTCCTAGATATTCGGAGGAGCGGGCGCAATGGCGGCGATGAAATCGCCAGCCATTGCATGCCACGCTACGACTCCTAGATATTCGGAGGAGCGGGCGCAATGGCGGCGATGAAATCGCCAGCCATTGCATGCCACGCTACGACTCCTAGATATTCGGAGGAGCGGGCGCAATGGCGGCGATGAAATCGCCAGCCATTGCATGCCACGCTACGACTCCTAGATATTCGGAGGAGCGGGCGCAATGGCGGCGATGAAATCGCCAGCCATTGCATGCCACGCTACGACTCCTAGATATTCGGAGGAGCGGGCGCAATGGCGGCGATGAAATCGCCAGCCATTGCATGCCACGCTACGACTCCTAGATATTCGGAGGAGCGGGCGCAATGGCGGCGATGAAATCGCCAGCCATTGCATGCCACGCTACGACTCCTAGATATTCGGAGGAGCGGGCGCAATGGCGGCGATGAAATCGCCAGCCATTGCATGCCACGCTACGACTCCTAGATATTCGGAGGAGCGGGCGCAATGGCGGCGATGAAATCGCCAGCCATTGCATGCCACGCTACGACTCCTAGATATTCGGAGGAGCGGGCGCAATGGCGGCGATGAAATCGCCAGCCATTGCATGCCACGCTACGACTCCTAGATATTCGGAGGAGCGGGCGCAATGGCGGCGATGAAATCGCCAGCCATTGCATGCCACGCTACGACTCCTAGATATTCGGAGGAGCGGGCGCAATGGCGGCGATGAAATCGCCAGCCATTGCATGCCACGCTACGACTCCTAGATATTCGGAGGAGCGGGCGCAATGGCGGCGATGAAATCGCCAGCCATTGCATGCCACGCTACGACTCCTAGATATTCGGAGGAGCGGGCGCAATGGCGGCGATGAAATCGCCAGCCATTGCATGCCACGCTACGACTCCTAGATATTCGGAGGAGCGGGCGCAATGGCGGCGATGAAATCGCCAGCCATTGCATGCCACGCTACGACTCCTAGATATTCGGAGGAGCGGGCGCAATGGCGGCGATGAAATCGCCAGCCATTGCATGCCACGCTACGACTCCTAGATATTCGGAGGAGCGGGCGCAATGGCGGCGATGAAATCGCCAGCCATTGCATGCCACGCTACGACTCCTAGATATTCGGAGGAGCGGGCGCAATGGCGGCGATGAAATCGCCAGCCATTGCATGCCACGCTACGACTCCTAGATATTCGGAGGAGCGGGCGCAATGGCGGCGATGAAATCGCCAGCCATTGCATGCCACGCTACGACTCCTAGATATTCGGAGGAGCGGGCGCAATGGCGGCGATGAAATCGCCAGCCATTGCATGCCACGCTACGACTCCTAGATATTCGGAGGAGCGGGCGCAATGGCGGCGATGAAATCGCCAGCCATTGCATGCCACGCTACGACTCCTAGATATTCGGAGGAGCGGGCGCAATGGCGGCGATGAAATCGCCAGCCATTGCATGCCACGCTACGACTCCTAGATATTCGGAGGAGCGGGCGCAATGGCGGCGATGAAATCGCCAGCCATTGCATGCCACGCTACGACTCCTAGATATTCGGAGGAGCGGGCGCAATGGCGGCGATGAAATCGCCAGCCATTGCATGCCACGCTACGACTCCTAGATATTCGGAGGAGCGGGCGCAATGGCGGCGATGAAATCGCCAGCCATTGCATGCCACGCTACGACTCCTAGATATTCGGAGGAGCGGGCGCAATGGCGGCGATGAAATCGCCAGCCATTGCATGCCACGCTACGACTCCTAGATATTCGGAGGAGCGGGCGCAATGGCGGCGATGAAATCGCCAGCCATTGCATGCCACGCTACGACTCCTAGATATTCGGAGGAGCGGGCGCAATGGCGGCGATGAAATCGCCAGCCATTGCATGCCACGCTACGACTCCTAGATATTCGGAGGAGCGGGCGCAATGGCGGCGATGAAATCGCCAGCCATTGCATGCCACGCTACGACTCCTAGATATTCGGAGGAGCGGGCGCAATGGCGGCGATGAAATCGCCAGCCATTGCATGCCACGCTACGACTCCTAGATATTCGGAGGAGCGGGCGCAATGGCGGCGATGAAATCGCCAGCCATTGCATGCCACGCTACGACTCCTAGATATTCGGAGGAGCGGGCGCAATGGCGGCGATGAAATCGCCAGCCATTGCATGCCACGCTACGACTCCTAGATATTCGGAGGAGCGGGCGCAATGGCGGCGATGAAATCGCCAGCCATTGCATGCCACGCTACGACTCCTAGATATTCGGAGGAGCGGGCGCAATGGCGGCGATGAAATCGCCAGCCATTGCATGCCACGCTACGACTCCTAGATATTCGGAGGAGCGGGCGCAATGGCGGCGATGAAATCGCCAGCCATTGCATGCCACGCTACGACTCCTAGATATTCGGAGGAGCGGGCGCAATGGCGGCGATGAAATCGCCAGCCATTGCATGCCACGCTACGACTCCTAGATATTCGGAGGAGCGGGCGCAATGGCGGCGATGAAATCGCCAGCCATTGCATGCCACGCTACGACTCCTAGATATTCGGAGGAGCGGGCGCAATGGCGGCGATGAAATCGCCAGCCATTGCATGCCACGCTACGACTCCTAGATATTCGGAGGAGCGGGCGCAATGGCGGCGATGAAATCGCCAGCCATTGCATGCCACGCTACGACTCCTAGATATTCGGAGGAGCGGGCGCAATGGCGGCGATGAAATCGCCAGCCATTGCATGCCACGCTACGACTCCTAGATATTCGGAGGAGCGGGCGCAATGGCGGCGATGAAATCGCCAACCATTGCATGCCACGCTACGACTCCTAGATATTCGGAGGAGCGGGCGCAATGGCGGCGATGAAATCGCCAACCATTGCATGCCACGCTACGACTCCTAGATATTCGGAGGAGCGGGCGCAATGGCGGCGATGAAATCGCCAACCATTGCATGCCACGCTACGACTCCTAGATATTCGGAGGAGCGGGCGCAATGGCGGCGATGAAATCGCCAACCATTGCATGCCACGCTACGACTCCTAGATATTCGGAGGAGCGGGCGCAATGGCGGCGATGAAATCGCCAACCATTGCATGCCACGCTACGACTCCTAGATATTCGGAGGAGCGGGCGCAATGGCGGCGATGAAATCGCCAACCATTGCATGCCACGCTACGACTCCTAGATATTCGGAGGAGCGGGCGCAATGGCGGCGATGAAATCGCCAACCATTGCATGCCACGCTACGACTCCTAGATATTCGGAGGAGCGGGCGCAATGGCGGCGATGAAATCGCCAACCATTGCATGCCACGCTACGACTCCTAGATATTCGGAGGAGCGGGCGCAATGGCGGCGATGAAATCGCCAACCATTGCATGCCACGCTACGACTCCTAGATATTCGGAGGAGCGGGCGCAATGGCGGCGATGAAATCGCCAACCATTGCATGCCACGCTACGACTCCTAGATATTCGGAGGAGCGGGCGCAATGGCGGCGATGAAATCGCCAACCATTGCATGCCACGCTACGACTCCTAGATATTCGGAGGAGCGGGCGCAATGGCGGCGATGAAATCGCCAACCATTGCATGCCACGCTACGACTCCTAGATATTCGGAGGAGCGGGCGCAATGGCGGCGATGAAATCGCCAACCATTGCATGCCACGCTACGACTCCTAGATATTCGGAGGAGCGGGCGCAATGGCGGCGATGAAATCGCCAACCATTGCATGCCACGCTACGACTCCTAGATATTCGGAGGAGCGGGCGCAATGGCGGCGATGAAATCGCCAACCATTGCATGCCACGCTACGACTCCTAGATATTCGGAGGAGCGGGCGCAATGGCGGCGATGAAATCGCCAACCATTGCATGCCACGCTACGACTCCTAGATATTCGGAGGAGCGGGCGCAATGGCGGCGATGAAATCGCCAACCATTGCATGCCACGCTACGACTCCTAGATATTCGGAGGAGCGGGCGCAATGGCGGCGATGAAATCGCCAACCATTGCATGCCACGCTACGACTCCTAGATATTCGGAGGAGCGGGCGCAATGGCGGCGATGAAATCGCCAACCATTGCATGCCACGCTACGACTCCTAGATATTCGGAGGAGCGGGCGCAATGGCGGCGATGAAATCGCCAACCATTGCATGCCACGCTACGACTCCTAGATATTCGGAGGAGCGGGCGCAATGGCGGCGATGAAATCGCCAACCATTGCATGCCACGCTACGACTCCTAGATATTCGGAGGAGCGGGCGCAATGGCGGCGATGAAATCGCCAACCATTGCATGCCACGCTACGACTCCTAGATATTCGGAGGAGCGGGCGCAATGGCGGCGATGAAATCGCCAACCATTGCATGCCACGCTACGACTCCTAGATATTCGGAGGAGCGGGCGCAATGGCGGCGATGAAATCGCCAACCATTGCATGCCACGCTACGACTCCTAGATATTCGGAGGAGCGGGCGCAATGGCGGCGATGAAATCGCCAACCATTGCATGCCACGCTACGACTCCTAGATATTCGGAGGAGCGGGCGCAATGGCGGCGATGAAATCGCCAACCATTGCATGCCACGCTACGACTCCTAGATATTCGGAGGAGCGGGCGCAATGGCGGCGATGAAATCGCCAACCATTGCATGCCACGCTACGACTCCTAGATATTCGGAGGAGCGGGCGCAATGGCGGCGATGAAATCGCCAACCATTGCATGCCACGCTACGACTCCTAGATATTCGGAGGAGCGGGCGCAATGGCGGCGATGAAATCGCCAACCATTGCATGCCACGCTACGACTCCTAGATATTCGGAGGAGCGGGCGCAATGGCGGCGATGAAATCGCCAACCATTGCATGCCACGCTACGACTCCTAGATATTCGGAGGAGCGGGCGCAATGGCGGCGATGAAATCGCCAACCATTGCATGCCACGCTACGACTCCTAGATATTCGGAGGAGCGGGCGCAATGGCGGCGATGAAATCGCCAACCATTGCATGCCACGCTACGACTCCTAGATATTCGGAGGAGCGGGCGCAATGGCGGCGATGAAATCGCCAACCATTGCATGCCACGCTACGACTCCTAGATATTCGGAGGAGCGGGCGCAATGGCGGCGATGAAATCGCCAACCATTGCATGCCACGCTACGACTCCTAGATATTCGGAGGAGCGGGCGCAATGGCGGCGATGAAATCGCCAACCATTGCATGCCACGCTACGACTCCTAGATATTCGGAGGAGCGGGCGCAATGGCGGCGATGAAATCGCCAACCATTGCATGCCACGCTACGACTCCTAGATATTCGGAGGAGCGGGCGCAATGGCGGCGATGAAATCGCCAACCATTGCATGCCACGCTACGACTCCTAGATATTCGGAGGAGCGGGCGCAATGGCGGCGATGAAATCGCCAACCATTGCATGCCACGCTACGACTCCTAGATATTCGGAGGAGCGGGCGCAATGGCGGCGATGAAATCGCCAACCATTGCATGCCACGCTACGACTCCTAGATATTCGGAGGAGCGGGCGCAATGGCGGCGATGAAATCGCCAACCATTGCATGCCACGCTACGACTCCTAGATATTCGGAGGAGCGGGCGCAATGGCGGCGATGAAATCGCCAACCATTGCATGCCACGCTACGACTCCTAGATATTCGGAGGAGCGGGCGCAATGGCGGCGATGAAATCGCCAACCATTGCATGCCACGCTACGACTCCTAGATATTCGGAGGAGCGGGCGCAATGGCGGCGATGAAATCGCCAACCATTGCATGCCACGCTACGACTCCTAGATATTCGGAGGAGCGGGCGCAATGGCGGCGATGAAATCGCCAACCATTGCATGCCACGCTACGACTCCTAGATATTCGGAGGAGCGGGCGCAATGGCGGCGATGAAATCGCCAACCATTGCATGCCACGCTACGACTCCTAGATATTCGGAGGAGCGGGCGCAATGGCGGCGATGAAATCGCCAACCATTGCATGCCACGCTACGACTCCTAGATATTCGGAGGAGCGGGCGCAATGGCGGCGATGAAATCGCCAACCATTGCATGCCACGCTACGACTCCTAGATATTCGGAGGAGCGGGCGCAATGGCGGCGATGAAATCGCCAACCATTGCATGCCACGCTACGACTCCTAGATATTCGGAGGAGCGGGCGCAATGGCGGCGATGAAATCGCCAACCATTGCATGCCACGCTACGACTCCTAGATATTCGGAGGAGCGGGCGCAATGGCGGCGATGAAATCGCCAACCATTGCATGCCACGCTACGACTCCTAGATATTCGGAGGAGCTTGCACTTTGCACTTTGCACTTTGCACTTTGCACTTTGCACTTTGCACTTTGCACTTTGCACTTTGCACTTTGCACTTTGCACTTTGCACTTTGCACTTTGCACTTTGCACTTTGCACTTTGCACTTTGCACTTTGCACTTTGCACTTTGCACTTTGCACTTTGCACTTTGCACTTTGCACTTTGCACTTTGCACTTTGCACTTTGCACTTTGCACTTTGCACTTTGCACTTTGCACTTTGCACTTTGCACTTTGCACTTTGCACTTTGCACTTTGCACTTTGCACTTTGCACTTTGCACTTTGCACTTTGCACTTTGCACTTTGCACTTTGCACTTTGCACTTTGCACTTTGCACTTTGCACTTTGCACTTTGCACTTTGCACTTTGCACTTTGCACTTTGCACTTTGCACTTTGCACTTTGCACTTTGCACTTTTGCACTTTTGCACTTTTGCACTTTTGCACTTTTGCACTTTTGCACTTTTGCACTTTTGCACTTCGCATCTTCGCGCCCGCGCCCGGCCCGCCCG